>MU227069.1:3721223-3740923 GCA_018584345.1 Thuja plicata
CAGAAGAAGAATCAGGAACACCAACAGTGCAACAGAAGCACACACACAGGATAAAGGGCGGTGTCACAAACACATTCTACATGGGCTAATGTCATGGAAGGTACGCTCACTTGACAAGAGTGGATGCACCTAAGGCATATGCATCATAATCCCCCCATGGCACTTTAGAACACAGTGCAGGTACATCAACCGAACCAGGTGTACAAGATCCAAGAAAAGCAAAAGAAGGCACTTTATCTCATTTCATTTACAGAACAAAGATACATCAGAAAGAGCATGCAAGCTCAGAAGTCAGAAAGAAGAGTGCACTATGAACTCAGAGGAAGAGATACCCGGACTTCTAGAACCAAGCACACCACCAGAGGGCATAAAGTGCATAACTCGGAGGAGTGAAAACTCAGAGCAGAATCTGGAAGAAATACCTCTGCCACTGAATAGTACACAGAATCAGCTTTCCGATGATATCTTGTTTGCCGAAAAAGGAGTCCGGATGAGCCAGATATGACTCCCAGAATGCAAAACAAAACATCAGACTTCAACAGAAAAAAAGCTATTGAAACAGTGGAACCAAAACCTCTAACCCCCACCATCGGAAAGTGCTCAGAAAGAGCTTTCCGATGATATATAGAAGTCAGAAAAATACCCCCGTATGCTCCCTATAAAGAGAAAAAAGCCCAGGTACCCCCAGAAAACCAAAAAAGGTTACATAAGAGCCCCTGGGGCTTAAAAAAAATGTGCCCCTGGGCGCATGGCATGCAGGGGGCTTAATTTTAGTGCCTGGTCTTGCATATGACTGCGCGGGAAGATAAGAAAGCCCGCGAGGGCTGGACACAAAGCCGCCGCCGGGGGCGGAGCAGCCTAGGCAGAGCGGCCGGAGCTGTGTGAGCGGGCGCAGACGATGGGGAGCGGAGGCGCCACGGTGGGCGGCGGTCACAGAGGGGGCCGCGGAGGGCGGGAAAACCCTGGCGGCGGGGCCGCTGAAAAAGGAGGTGGCGGGGGCCGCTGAAACAGAGGCGGCGGAGCCCGCAGTAAACAAGGGCCGCTGCGGAAGAGGGCCACTGCGCTGAGAATGGTGGCGCCAAGGAGTTGAGCGGCGTGGCGGGGGCAGAGCCGCGGGGGGCGGCGGGCGCCGGGGAGGCGCTCGAAAAAGGCCACCGCTGGTGGCGGAAACACAGACTAGCATGCACGCGCACCGCCGGAGGCCGGGCCCGGGTGGGGCGGAGGCGGCCCGACGGTGGCGTGTTTTAATTAACACTGCGTGCGTAATGCAAAATCAGAAAAACATTAAAAAACATAGGGTTTTTTAATTTTTTTCTCGATTTTCGTGCCCGTACGGCCCTGGGAGGCCGAAAAAAATTCTCCAGAGCCCCGGTGTCCAAAATGGACAAACCTTATATGGTTTCTAGGGTTTTTGGGCCTTCTAGACGCAATGGTGGTGTTCATTTGGGCCCAAAGTGCCTCCAAAAATAGAGACCCCCCAGAATCACTAAGAGAAGCCGAAAAAGCTTCTAAAACCCTCAAACCCTCGAAGCTTCAATAAACTACGAACAGCCGGCAGCAAGATGGCTCTGATACCATGTTAAGATTGATGAATATCAATCTACCCAAGAACACCTGCATGCATAGCTATTACAAACAGAATGAAACAGACAGAAGAGAGAAGGATCCAGAAAGCTATGGCGGCCGATAGGCCAGAGACTACAAACCCATTGTGAAAGAAATTATCTTCTATTAACACAATGATAAAAATAATACAATCTCCTTATGAAATGAAAGCCGGTCAATCTTTATAAAGGATACCGAAACCCTAAAAGGGAAACAACTCAGAAAAGGAAACTTTCCTAAGTCTAACTTAAGCTAAGAGTAGATGAACTAATAATTAACTAATTTAATTATTAGCAATACTCAACTACTCTAACAAGAATTGCACCCAGAGTCCTGGAACCTGGAATCCTTTCTTGGGTATGTGCACCAAGTTGTGAGTCAAAAAAGTGGACACATCTTTAAAAAATTCAAAATTCATATAACCTTAGAGAGAGAGAGAGAGAGAGAGAGAGAGAGAGCATACTGATTTTCCTATACATTACATATATGGGAAATAATGACTACCTATTTTATACCTTGATTCAAATGGATGGCAAAAAAAATGTTGATGACTAAATATGATCATAGCTTAATTATGTGTTAGATTGTCTCAAGATATTTTCTACACGTTTTGAACGAAGTCAATTAGACTCCATATGTGGAAGTTCTGGCTTCCAGAGAAAAGCCTATTTTAATTTCTTCATAATCTGATCAAGTGATGGAGAATAAAATGCATAATTTTTACATCTACAAAACCCGACTGGGTTTTGAAGAAGTGAAAATTGTGCATTTTATTCTCTAGAACACAATCAGGTTATGTAGGAGTTGAAAAAGTACTTTTTGCTTTTCAGAACTTGATCGGGTTATTTGAAATTTAGAAAGTTGATCAGGTTATGGCTTGGGAAGAGGCTTGGAAAATGACCCAATGCTTGGAGGCTCATTTTCCCTCCATTTTTTTCTTTTAGATGTTTTTTCATCTTGTAAGATGAACTCTCGACTTTATCTTCATCAGGTTTGCAATTTTTCAAGAGGTTAGTTCTATAATTTTCACCATAATCTCATACGTATTCTTAGCTTTCTAACCATATAAGTTTTTCTATTTTTGGACAACATTAGCATAGTAAACTATAATTTTCTTTACCAGTGTCTTGATAGTCCTCACAGACATATGTATACCATTGTTTCATTAACTTTTGATATGCTTAACCAAATTACAAATAAATTACATATTATTCTTCTACACTTGATTCTATACACTTTACAAATAAAAGTTTTCATTTTTAATCATTTTCATGCAAGTTATGCCCAACGCACAAACATGTACCAAATTTTCAGGATGCAGTCACTTAAAAAAATCACAGAAAAAATGCTCATCAGAAAATTACAAAAAAATATACAACTTCTAGATCTAACTCTTACCTATCATCCTACCAAAGGGATTTTAAAAATATTGAATATAACTATATCTTTTTTACAGCACACAGAAATAACTATGTTATGTTATTATGAAAAAATCAGGAACAAGTTTTTGTGCATGTGGGGTTTGACACTCTTTATCTTATCGGCTTTAAAAAAAATAGTATTTTAGAAACTAGATTCAGAGTAGTACAATTTTTATTTTGTACACATCTTCTTATTTTGAGTACATGACCCTCAAACATCTGTTCCAAGTTCAAGTCTACCCAATTTTAGAAAAACTGTTTCCACTTATACACCCTTTTGCTTAACAACTTGGTGCACATACCAGCTTATAATGTTTATGTATTGATGGTTGTCTGATTTTGTAGGTATAGGTCCAACCAATAAAGAAATGGATTCAAATGGATCACCCCCAGGATTCCTGATTTTCCAAGTGTATAAACCAGTACTGTTAAAACTTCAAAGGTAGAAAAGGTAATGGAGAAGCTCCCATTGACTTTTAAATACAAGAAAGGGGGGATAATTCTGGGATCCTGAATTGAGTCCACTTTGAAAGAAGTCAAAGACACAAATTTTGTTACCTAGGCCCAATTGAAAGGCCTTATCCAGGTAATCCACCAAAAGTGATGGGTCAATGACCCTACTTCAATTAACTTAGCATCATCTAGAATCATTCAAGCAGCTAGCTTTCCTTACTCAGTGCAAGCATAGGAACTAATAGTTCTCCTGGAAAAATCTTATAATTTGGCCACTATAGTTGTTGTGTTGGTTTCTCCCAACCCTGGCTTTACACGATACCCATCATCTCCCTGGACCATGATACCACCAACATAGGGTGGCATATCCCATTCTTCTTAGATGCTATTATTCTTACTTGGGAAACCTCAGTAGACCAATGTTTAGAGGTAGGTGATGTGGCCCGGTGCCACCTTAATTTAGAATGGTTGAAACACCCACACTAGGACTACAAGAAGGTACAAATGCATATCCCTCAATCTGACTTCAAGGAGCATATCTTGGATTGAATTATATTTTTTTGCATGATCTTTAGGGTACCCCATGCCTAAGATTTCTCCCCTAGATTTACTAGTTCCTATATTTTATGACCACCAACAAGGCACACTTTGACTAGTTCACCATTATTACTAACCATGTGGACACCCAGATGAGGAGGGTTGTGGAAGATTACAAGTTGTAAGTTAATTCCTATGACCTATGGTCCTTAGCCCAAAAGTACCCATGAATTTTGGGACTAAGCACTATTGGCTTCCTCAGGACCGAAAGCACATAGGCCATCCCATGGGATCACTTACCCCAGATCCAGTGGGATGAAATTTTTCCAAATTTATGTAGATTTAATGATGCCTTTATTTTCCACAAGATTAAGGTTCTCACCACATATGTGGGGTTCCAGATGTCCCCAAAGCCCATGGCCTTGGTATATTATGGGCATGTTATTTCATCTAGTTCGCACAACATACATAAATTTGGGTATCTGGGTTTTTTAGGCACCCACTTTTGTTGCCTAGACACTATGGGGACATAATAATTTTGCAAGTAGATCCTGGAGGTGCATTCTCTAATGGACACCAAGAAGATCACCTCTATCGCCTTCCCATTTGTGTACAAAAAATACACCTGCTCCCTCGCTGCGGCTTGAGAAGTAGAGAATGAGCTAAGTAGCCTAGGATTGGCTAAATTTTCACTTAACCACCAAGATTATGATCCATGCAACTGATTGAAAAATGAAATGCCTTGGGGAACTGACCCCCATGAATCACACATGGAATATTTTTGGGTGAATCACCAAGATGAATTTAATGTCTAGAACCAACAGTACTCCAGGATGCCAAAG
This sequence comes from Thuja plicata, assembly GCA_018584345.1. Taxonomy (NCBI): domain Eukaryota; kingdom Viridiplantae; phylum Streptophyta; class Pinopsida; order Cupressales; family Cupressaceae; genus Thuja; species Thuja plicata. The sequence continues at coordinate 3,726,082 of MU227069.1, forward strand.
GGAATGATAGAACATCTAAATATTTGGACCTTCCCATAGAATTTCTATGATAATGAGTTAGTTGAAGACCCTAAGTATAAAGAAATAGGTATTGACAAGATGGACCTCCCTCTGGTGGTTTGGGATACTCTGAAAGTTTTGACTATGGAGGCCATTTCAAGGACCGTAATTGAAGGCAACCACACATACTTCATGAAGGCTTGCCAAAAGAGTGTCTGATTGGACAACCAATTTTTTGAGGCATTAGGTTCAAGCTCTTGGGTGGTGGAACAATCCAAAGCCCAAGGAAAAAAAAAAAGTAGGTGCACCTCCTAAGGCCCTAGACCCCATTTTGGCCCCAATTAGGAGGCAATTAAATACAAAGATAGAGGAATCCCAAAATTTGCTAGATGTAGTGAACTCTAGGGTAACATTCAGTCTTGGATCCACTCTAATAGGTTCCTATCCCCCGTCAAGTACATCCCCCTGGTTTTCTACCCTTCTCAGCATGTCCAAAAATGAGGAAATTGAAGAAGCAACAAAACTCATGACTATCAGAGCACCGATCCAAAATAGAAATAAACATAAAGAAGATAGGTCCCTACAGAATAGAGACCCAAGCCTTTAATCCATGAGCATGCACAAAGTCAAAGTTCTCTCCTCCTCCTTCGACAAGGAAAATCCTCCAAAATATTTTCCATATATCTCTTAGATTGATGTTGATGACTTCCTCCAGATCAAAGATCTAGGTCTACATGAGATGGTGAAGAAGGTAGTGGAATAAATAGCAATACAAGATGTTGATGTCTCCAAAGAAGAAGAGAAAAGAGAAAAGGCCCAGAAGATGACTCGGGATTAAGAAGAGGAACTCCAACAAGAAAAGGCCAAGAGAAAAATAACAAAAGAAAAGGAACAAGAAGATATGCGGGTTGAGGAATAATTTTTGGAAGATGGGGAAACCAGACCCATGAGAACAATCATAACCCCAGATGCCATATTCCATACCAAAATTAACAACCAAGGCCAATCACCACCCTAGGATGCACTGATAGATCAAGCCATTACAATGCTTCAACAAGTAGATCTGAACAATCCACCTCACTAGTTGGTGCCCTTTTTCCCACCAAAAGAACATGTCTCGGGGGACGGTTTAGAGAAATAAAAAGGAAGTATAGGTGAGGATCCCGGTAATACTGATAGAGATGTGTTGATGGGAGAGTCTAAGAAAAACCCTAGGGACATTTCAAGTTTTGGGATGCTAATGGGAGGTTCGATGGGACCACCACAATAGTTGGTATAATCCCAGAGAAGAAAGGCTCTGATGACGGTAGTGGCCCCACTATCACTAGCCAAGATGTTGGTTGAAGGCCAAGTAGAGAAGAATCCCAAAAGGGATCGCACCCTCCATAACACTAGGAGGGATCTAGATGGGAATGTGGTGGTAGTTATAGCGGCCCCACCGGCAGGAAAAGATCTATCTGATGTAGATGCCAAAGATTATATAATCATAGATCTTCCTCTGGGAAGAAGGGACTAGAAAGGGGAGCTGGACCTCTTAGATGAGGCAAGCCAGGATATTCATGCCCAATATGAGAACTAGTCCCAAAGAGTGAAGGAGTTGAAAACCATGAATGAAAATATTCTCGAGCTCTTGACATAGTTGACACAACCCCTTGCCTCTATAATATCCATACTTCCTACGTCCAGAACGCCGCTCCCATATAGAAATATTGATGCGCTAAGAACAATGAAAAGGATGCTGATGGTTTTTGATGAACGAATGCATGAAGAAATTGGAGAAATAAAGAGCTTCCTATTCTATTCCATCCCCTATTTCTTCCAGGAACAAGACATTGAGAATTAGATGGAGGTCATCGTTCCTCAATGACAAGGAGAAATAGAGAAGCATGAAGAATTAAGGGATGGCTTGGGAGAAATTCTAAATTTTGGGGAGGAAGGTTTGGTGATGATAGATATCCTAGAGGATGAGTCATATGAGTTCCCCAAGACCCACTACTTGAGACTTGCATTTAAAGTCAAGGTAAGAAAGAAAATGGTAAGGGTCTTGGAGGAACATATTTTTGCAGTCTAGACCCCACTAGACCAATATTTTGCATTTATCAAGGAAATTAATTCGGCTAATCCAATCAACCCCCAGACTTATACTCCCATCGATACTATACTCATCAAGTTTGATGAAATGGATGAGCCACAATTCTGGCCCTCCAAAGATTTTGATAGCACCATAATGGTGTGACTCTCCCAGATGGTACTTAAATCCTATGATCTAGCCAATGTGGCTTCAAAATTGAAATTAAAGGTCGGGGATGCCAATGATCATCTCGAGAATTCTATTGATCATCGATATTGTTTGAAGGATGTGGAGGAAGAGGCATACTCCAGATTTTGGAGGCTTATGAAAAGCTCAAAGGTCAATAAAATTTCATGGACTTCAGAAATGTATCCTTCTTTGGAAGGTTTGGTCAATGTGATTTATTCTTTTAGTGTAAGCTCCCAGAGCCCAGAATTTCATGTTCTAGTTTTGTACTCTTTACAATGATGTGTGTTTCTAGCTTCTCCAGAGTTGACAGATCACTATCTAAGGTTTTTTGTTAGGTGTCAAGTGGTACTTCATAACCTGATGGTTACTAAATAAGAAAATTTTTCTACAGACATCTTGAAGTTTCCAAGGCACTGCTCCAACATTTAATACCCATCATACGGGAATGGTACTCAAAGACTGAGAACCAGAAATGCATTTATGAGGGCGTATGGCATAAATCACCCAGGTTGATCATGAGAATGCAGGTTGTGCCAGCTATGAGTATTGTTATTTAATGCAAGTAAATTTTAAAGGCTAAGGTCTTGATTTAGATAATGTTTGTATAAATAATAAGTTCGACGCCATTCTAAGGGTTAGTGAATTGATGATTTTGTTGTCCATAGGCAATTATTATCTAGATTCTCTTAAGTTTTAGTTACTTTGTTCAACCTTTTAGTATATTAATGCTCCCTAGGATCCATGAGTGTAATCACCAGTGATGTTGGACTTACGAAGCTAATGAAGGAATGAGGAACTTCTCTTAACACCACAATGTGTCATTTCTGATTCTGGAGTTCGCAAATACTTTCATGTTGTATTATACCTTATATCATTTGCTCAAGTCCTTCATTTATTTGATAAAATACTTTACTCTGCTACTGATGTATGTTTGGTTGATAATCATATATGCATTTGGTATTTGTTGCTAATTATTTTATCTGGAGCTTTGTTGATGTTTTCAGAACATTATTTGACTAAAGGTAGATAATCACTAGATAACTCTCACTTGGATTCTTTTGTATTTCTTTATCTAATTAAGCACGCTTTCTAGAAATCTCTTTTGTCTTTCAAAGTTCCTAGAAGGTGGATGAGTTAAAAAAAAGTTATCCCCTCAACACAAATAGTCACTTGTTCAAATAAGCTACCCCTGCACTGTCGTGACTCAAATATGAGGTGCTTGTAGGTCAGGATAGGCCACTCTCTGGTAAGCCTCTTGAAGAAAATTTTGTGGGTACTCTGGTACCCGGTGACAACTTACTCCCCTATTGGAAAGAACATCACAAAGTCCCATTAGTAGCCTCCAATGGGGAAAAGAGAAAGATCTTGGAAGAAAATGACTTGAATTCTTGATGATGAATGTTTACTTGCACTTGGATATCTCAAATGCACAATAATTTTCTTAATAATTATTGCATAAAGATAAGATACAAAAATGAGAGGAAGATGTCTCCTTTTATAGACATTTCAAGGCTTAGATTACACAAGGTCGGCCTGATTAAGAACCTAGGAGAAATAACCCCTCATCAGGCCCAAAAACCAATAAATTTAAATTCCTTAGGACAAGGCTGACCCAAGTTGTCCTTGTCTAGCAGACTCTGGCAAACTCAACCTAAGGCCTAGGGTTGTGTGCAAAAATGAAGGTCTGAAAGGCCATATTTCTCAAGAAATTTGGGAAACTTTTAAGATGTAAAATGCATGTAAAAGGGCATAAGAGGGAAATTAATTATGAATGGATGGAAAAATGGGAAAATGTGCATAGAGATTAGAGCCAACTTCAAGTTTAAAGAAGGAGGAGGACCTATATTTTAATTAATAATGCATCTATGTGCAAGATGAGGTCCTACCATAAGGAAAACACTAAAGTGGGCTCAAAATGATCCCAAAATGAGAACAAGTCAAGTGCTTAAGTTTTAGGATGGTAAACCTTCATCAATCAATGAACGAATTATAGTTAAAAAATGGGTTCATTCTATTCAATGTAAAAATAATATGATAAAAAATTGAAGGCATAATTCTACTTAATATTACCTTCATATCGTCATCATCAACCTTATAGTTTACACCTATAAGTTAGTTAAAGAGGTTAAAAAATGTACTAATATGTTGAACAACATTATCCCCCTCTTGAATGTGTTCAACTAAAAAATATTTTCCATTTTGTACATTTTCCAGCAATTGAAGCCTTAGAATTGAATAATTAATTAAGCCTATCCAATGTTTCCTTTAATGTCTTTGTATGATCAATGTGATGCAAATATACATTTGATAAACTAAGACCAATAAATATAATGGTCATGTGATCCTTATCCATCCATTTTATTGCTTCATCTATATTTTATGGTTTTCTTACAATTCTTACAGTGTCCAATAAATTCATAAAGTTAATTGTGTTTCTATTTCTCATGTATGAAAATGTGCTCTTAAAATTTGGCAATAGTAGTTAATATTTTGATGTTGATGTTGTTATTACTCCAAAAATTTTAAAAAGGTTCAAAAAATTGTACTCATGATTTTTTTAAACATATTTATAGATTTTTATACTTTTGTATTGATTTATAAAAAATTACATACATTAATAAATACATACATAGATTTTATAAATGTGCTTCTTACTTTCAACCACACTTCTTAGCTACAAAAATCAATTTGACGGGTTTAGACACAAATTTTACACGCCAAACAACAATATATGATTTAACTATACACAATATAGAGGGTAAAATGTCTTTCCCACTTTAGTAATGAACTCCATATTACACAGTCCTCAAAGATATGTGTTTGTTCACATAGAAACTTGTTTGATCAGTGTAAAGAAGATAATTTTGTACTCTCAAGATCGATGAAATGCCAAGGAGAAAATTGGCCCTTGTGCCACCTCACTTCTACTAACACTCTACTTAGCTAGGGTGATCAAGACAAATAGATTCATGTGAGAATTAGATTAAGGTTTAATTGAAATATTATGTGAAATACAATAACTTAATTAACCACACAAGACTAATAGATAAAAATATTTTGACTAAAAAAAATGAAAGAGCTAACTATTAGGACTAACTTCTAGGATCTGCAAACTCATTTCCTTAGACACTTGAATGAATTAGGGAGGAGAATGTGAATTTAGGATGTCCACACAACACGATTTTTTCCTATACAAACAATGCATAGGTAATTGGACAAAAAATTTGAGAGAATAACTAATATAACATAAAACAAACTATATATAGTAGTAATTGGAAGTAAGAAATGTGAAACTTATTGATAGAAAATGACATAAATTAAAGAGGATGATAGAAAGAATAAACACAATGAAGGAGGTAGAAGAATCCCTAGAGCTCCTCTCATTTCTCCTTCTCTGAAACCTATGCACATAGAAAAAATGAAAAATGTTAGGTTTTTTTGGAGACTTGCTTCAATCAAGTCCCTAATTCAGTGTTTCCACCTCCACAATAGCTAGATAAATGAATAATTGGTGATAAATAACTAAAAAATATGATAGATGAGTAATATTAAATAAATATAACAACAAAGAAATTGAGATAGTATGATATGCTTAAAATTTGAATGAAATATATTAAAATACTCCCCTTTAAAGCCACAAAGTTGAAGCTCTTTGGAGTGGGGGAAAAGTGACGATGGTGACAAAGTTGATGTGTTGTGAAGAAAATAATGCTACAAAATAATTGTCTCAATATGAAAATAAGATCAAACAAGTGTAGAAATGCTATAGAAGAGAACCAAATAGTCAATAGAGATTGAAAGTGTGTGGAAGAAACCTAATTGAATAAAAAAGATAGATTTTTAAATTGGTAGGATGATTATTGACATCGGTGGGCAATTGTAAGAGGTGTTAAACAATAGGGGTGGTATTTTTAAAGGATAATGTCATTTTACACTTTTTTCGGTCATAACATACAATAGAAATATACAAGAGAGTAGTCATGGTGAGGTATGAGAGAGTAAGAGAACCGGGCATTGCCTTTGATTCTAGAGTCCTCATTTGTTGATGTCTTCTTGCATCTAGTTTTTAGTTGTCCTACATTATCAGTCTTGTTTCCTACATGAGTAAGATAAAATGGGTTGGATCCAATTATTGGACCTAAGGAATGCTGGAAATCCTAAACTCGGATAGTATCACACTTTCTATCTTGCACATTCTTACTGAAAACATCAATGTAAGGATAAGATGAAGTTTTGCACTAACAAGATAGCAGTATTAAAGGGACATATAATATGTATGAAACCTTTTACTAGATATGGTTATCTTCCCACATTATGTAAAAAAAATTGTTTTACAAACCATAGATCTGAATTAAAGGGACTTACTTCTTGGCAGCTTTAGAATTTTTTTTTTTAGAAAAGTAAGGCAAAACTCCAGGTTAGTAAACATAATCAACCAAACAACAGTCATGCATGAATATTTATTCATGATACATGAATATTAGGCATCAGTGATGTCAAATTGATTATTTCTGATAATATTTGAGCTTCTGGGTGTTATTGTTGAACAAAAGAAACATAAGTTCATTCAAAATGCAAAAGGATTTCACCAAAATAGTGTAATAAAGGAAAATGCAGTTAGTATCACGAGCCCATGCTCAAAATTCTCAAGAAACATTATGTCAAAAGGAATGCTATGGATTCATAAATAGATTATCAAAATTAAAAAGAGAGTGCCATGCAATTCATAATAGGCAACTGCAAAGATTGATGGATCAATAATAGTTCACGAATATCACAATATTATATGCAACGAAATTCAAAGAAATAGTTAAAGGAAAAGCATGTGAATGTAGTTATACCATTATCAAAATATTATGAAAATGCAATGGGTATATTAAATCAAAATGATCAACATTGAAAATCAAGTACTTACTGATCAATAATACTGTTATATTGATGATATGAACAGTGGGTCTAAGGAGCTACCAATATAACAGTAAGGGTTTAGATGAACTTCAATTTTTGGCTAAGTAATTCATAAATACAGTCATGTTTTTGGGTATCATGAGCCCATTCTCAAACCCTACAAACATTATTTACTTTCTAATCAAATTCAAGGAGATAAGTTAGAGTTCATGTTTAGATCGAGTCTTCAAGCCGAAAAGATGCACCTAATTTCTAGTACATTGAAAAAACAAGATAAGTAATAGCTATAGATAGTCTGACAAGCAACTACCCAACATTTCTAGTGTAACAAAAACAAAGAAAGAGTTCAAATAGATGTTGAATAAACACTCAAAGAAATAATATCCAGGTTCAACTTATGTTCCAAATAGAAGTGTGTTCATTCATAAAGAAGCAACAAAGAAATAGTTAATGGAGGGTGAGAATAAAAATAAAGGAGCCAATAGTTAAACCAATAGTTCATCTTCAAATAGGTGTCAAAAAATTGTAGTCAAGGCAACAGATAAAATAAAGATACCCAAAGTTCTCGACAAGTATTGTGAAGCATCAAAGCCAAACAACATGGGAATAATCATTCTACAACAAGTTTGAGAGTAAAAACAAGGAGAATAGCATGACTTATCTCAAGTTACACCCAAGACCCATGGAAGACCAACTCCAGTGCCCAGAAGGCAACAAGACCGAGTCCAAATCACAAAGCTAAGCTCTAGTTCGACAACCCAAGCCTCAGAAAAATAAGAAAAACCCAAAAATCATCGCCATAATCACCGTATGTCCACCTTCATGCTGTTAGGATTTTTAGACCCTTCATTGTATTTGTTAACCAACTGTTCAAATGGTGCCAAGACCAAAAAATAGATAAAACTTGATAAGTTTTGGAGTCTGAAGTACATGTAGCAGTTAAATGCCCTTCAAAGATGCAGTTAATGATAGAAGAGCTTTAGGATTCTCATCCCAAGTGGCACAATAGAGTATATGATAGAATCACCAATGGAGATAACTCATTTATGTCATGTTTCTCATATTGGCATTAGTGCAAGCTGAAATGGGATGATTTAGATATCATTTTTGGCTTGGGATTTTATTTAGGGTACATCATGTATGTCAATTTAGATTAAAAAAAATGTATTTTGAATAATGATCTAGAGGCATAGACCAAGGAATGTGTTATGCCTAAGATTTAGGGTTTTAGCTTGATTGAAGGAGTGATTTTGGAGGAGGAGATCATTTTTGGATTGGATTGCGGGGGCCACTTTTTGTATATATCTAGATTTCATAGTCAGTTTTAGGGGTTCAAATTTTTTGGTAGAAGAGTGATAGAGTGAATGTTGTTATTCCTTGGCATATTTTTGTATCATCATATGTATCCAAGTACACATTTTGAAGAAATAAAGCAGGAGTTCAAATCTATTGTTTTTTCTAAGTATTGTTGTTCAATCCTATTCTTCATTTTTGGAATCAATGTTAAAGTATTCTAATAGAAAAGTTAGTGAATTATTTCAATTCCTTATTGGATATTTTCATATAACCTATTTGCAAAAAATGTATGTTTGTTGAAAAGTTATTGTTTGTGGTTGCAAATCTTTCAATAAAAGATTTATGTCAGCCTATACATTGAATAGAGAGTCCCCTGCTAAATCTTAGTTTTCTATTTCAGATTCAAACCTATTCAATTTTTTATTAATCTAAAATAAATTTGGTGTATCAACCCCTTTTAGTTTGATTCAATTTCAATTTATCATTTTTCCTTTTTTCCCTAGAAGAAAGTCAATTTTAGGTGATAAACCAGATTTCAAAGGAATCAGCCTAGAATCCATAAATTCCTTCCTAATCAGAGGTACCAATAACTCAAGAAGGTTTCCATTGTTTCCATGAGATGTCATTGCACCCTAATGCCTGAGTAAGGGTGAAATTTCATGTACTTAACAATTTTTGGCATGCCTAGTGGGACTCTCACATTTCTCATATATATGATTAGAATCCAAACAAGGACTGTAAGAGATTTTGAGTATTTGCATCTTTCACCCCCTAGGAGAGGTAGAACCTTGCAGAGGATACCTAGGAATTAGCAGGAGTTTTTCATTCAGCCTGTAGTGAGGGGTAGACAATGAGGAAGACAAAGGAAGAAAGGATCTGAAAGGAGTTCAACTCCTCCTTCCTACATCACTAAATTACCAAATTCATATCATGAATCCTCCAAAACCCCTCCAACAGTTCATATTTATTTTTTTCTAGAAAAATCAATAGCAATAGATCAATTATTACCTCCTAGTTCTTCCTTAGTACCTCCGAGAATGGCTATGCGGTTGCTATTTGTGCCTTTTGATAAGGGAAACCCTTTGAGGATTCCCAATCACAATAATATTCCATTGGTAGCCTTAAAATGGGTACCATATTTCATAGGATAAGGACAAACAACTTCTATAGAGCATATGTAATGTCCCCGCTAGGGAACCCATAAGGAATCGGGTCTATGACCTAAAATTACAACTAATTTTTTTTTTTTTTTTTTTCTAACATTATAACTTATCACCATTACCATTTACAAGTACATTCCTTAAGGTTCCCTTAATGAATTCATTTACCATTATCAAGAAATACATTTTATTACTTAATCTAATGCAATTCTATTTCCGTTTCAACTTCAATTGACATCGAGACATTACTTTCATTCCTCATCAAAACCAATTACATTAATGAGATAATTTCATTCATTTTCTTTACCTAATTTGCATAAATATTCACTTTAATAAATGAATCGGAAGCACCTCATTTATCTAATACACTAAATACATTTATCCTTCCCTTTTTCTCCTTAACCTTATCTATGCACTATCATCACATAAAAGTTCTATTAAAAGTCCTTATTTTCCATTTTTATTTCTAGGATCTAAATAGAAAGAGTGTAAAGTACTTAACCATCTATTTCTAACCAATATAACCCATTCACTTAATCATTTTTATCACAAGTTTAACTATCACAAATTATCATCTATAATCTTGTATATAACCAATTAAGAATTGAGATTAAAAACCTAGTTTAAATAACCTTACATCATACACATTGAAATTATACATTTAGGAACATTAGGAAAGAATTACATCTTAATACTACTATCAATAACATACATGTTTTCCTTTCCCTTATTATTTCACCTGGAGACACCCTTCAACCTTAGCATATCCTTTCACTATTCCACATATCAAAATGAGTTTCCTTTCAAAAGTTTTCATCTATAAGTTCTTTGCAAAAGATTACATAGAATAATTACTTTCAATTCCATTTAAAACTCAAGAGAGATAGGGTAGGAATTACTTAAACATTATCCATGCTTGATTTATCCATATTGAATCCCCTTTTGAAATTCCTAAAACTACCCTTCCCAAATACATAAGTTCTTTCTTACAACTTCAACACAATTACAATTACAGTTGCAACACATGGCCCGAAGGGATATGGAAAGATAATTACATCAAGTTTCCCAAAGGCTTACATTACATCTTTACACCTTGATTTAAAAAGATAGAGATACATGGTACAAGATAGGATAACTTCATTACTGAACAAATCAGAATCTAGGCCATGACACGAACCACGAACAATACCTCAAAAGAGATTTTCCACCCAACCATGTGAAACTAGTAAGGTTCCACCCCCCATGCTAGGAGATAGAACCAAGGTACTCTCAAGAACCTAAGGCAATCTAAGTCTCAATAACCAATAAATCCAAGACTCAAAAGAACAAGAATAAATCACATAAAATATCATCTTACTATAACACCGAGGTTAAGGTTCTAGGAGACCACCTAAGTGAGTGTCATCAGACAACTTGTGTATTGGGATCCACCCTAGCAACCATGTAACCTCGGTCCCCCCTTTATGAATAGAGATCCACCTTGGAATCCCTGGTCCCGGTACTCCAATCAAGTCTATGTGGCCATTATTATATTTTCTTTCATTATCTTTTGAATCCCCCCTTCCCAGGTTAATTTTTTAAGGTTATCACTTTTTGCAAACCCACCCATAGGATCATCTGGAGACCACTTTAGGGTTCCAACACCTATGGTTAGCCACTCACTTAAGATTCCTAGTCCCTTACCCCATCACAAGCTAAAGATACAAGATAACATTTCCAAGTCTTGATTCATAGGTTTAGGAATCTCTCTTGTGCACTCAGGCCCTCAAAGTGAGTCTAACCTTAGCCATATACATAATAGGAACTATTGGAAGAGTGTCTATCATAAGATACCTTAAATCATATCATATAAATTTCCACATGCATAAATACAACTTTCCATGACTTATTTATAGGTCTAGGGAACCCTCTCGTGCACACATGCCACCGAGACAAATACTAGCCTCATCATCTAAGCTCAAGTTTATGCCAAGTGCATAAACACCACATGTAACACCATATAACATAAACAAAACAATTAATGAACATACATAGGTGATACAAATTTCCGCACGCATTAAAAAAACATTATGATAAAATTAAAACAATAAAATAAACATTAAGAGAGGTACAAAGATGCAGACATAGACCAGGATCAAGGTTGGAAGATATAGACCAAACCCCAAGCCAAACAAGTACTCAACATTGAAATCCATGACTCCAAAGTTTACAAAATATATCCAAATAAAACATAAAAGTAATATAAATTATAAAATAATAAATATTGATGGGGAAATGACTAATTCTAGAAACATATATATGACTGTCATAAAAATATAGTCTCAGTACGATGGGCATAAATTTTTTTAAACCATTGGATCTTTGTAATTTTCACATATGTTGACAAAACTTAATTTTGCATAATCTCACCGGAGTGATTTTCAAACTAATATCTGGTTCAAAAGTTATGCACAACGCAATACGGGTATAGGAAAATAAACCAGAATATTTTGTCTCTTTCCAATTAACATATCCTTTTCCATTATTATCCTAATTAAAAATCAGTCCACAAAATAAAATTTGCAGACCATATGAACAATATAAATATTTAAGAACACACACATATAGATAGATAAATATATCAAATTATAATTATATAATCAACCATAGACTTCCAGGAAAGATTTCATAAAACTAAAAAAACTATAAAACATATATATTCACTTTCAGGAAACACATAGAAATATACAGAACATAAGATGTTTATATTTTATTTTTCAATACATAGTAAACAATCACATATCAATCCAATAACATATCATTTATATAAATAAACACACACACACACAGGAGAATCAGAGAATTCATCCCAGTATAGACCCTACCTCCGGTCCTGTGGAGAAATTTTTATCTCTTGACTGGAGTCTCTCTATAGATCTTCACGCCTTGAGTAGAAAGCCTCCTAAAAGCTTCCTCTGGTAGTCAACTCCAAGAAATTTACACACACTATTCATCACCAAACAGAGACTCTTACACTCACAGAAACTTCAAATATATTTTCGGAAAATACTTGCAGGCGATTCCCAAAATCCTTCTATAAATTATTCTCTCCCCAAACCACCCAAAATTGAACATATTTATCCTCCAACTATGTGGTTGGAGGAGTTGCATTACGGGAAGCAACTTCTCCAACTTTCATAGTTGGTTGAAGATTAATTAAAAATATTCCCGTAACACATAATAAAGTTTTTAATAAATTTAATTAAAAATAATTTTAAAAGAAACCATAACAAGAAAGTCAAACAAATAACTTTCAAGGAGACCACCTAAGTGAGTGTCATCACACAACCTATGTATTGGGATCCACCCTAGCAACCATGTAACCCCAGTCCCCCCTTTATGAATAGGGATCCACCTTGGCAGTTATCCCTGGTCCCGGTACTCCAATCAAGTCTGTGTGGCCATTATTATGTTTTCTTTCATTATCTTTTGAATCCCCCCTTCCCAGGTTAATTTTTTAAGGTTATCACTTTTTGCAAACCCACCCATAGGATCATCTGGAAACCACTTTAGGGTTCCAACACCTATGGTTAGCCACTCACTTAAGATTCCTATTCCCTTACCCCATCACAAGCTAAAGATACAAGATAACATTTCCAAGTCCCGATTCATAGGTTTAGGAATCTCCCCTGTGCACTCAGGCCCTCAGAGCGAGTCTAACCTTAGCCATATACATAACATGAACTATTGGAAGAGTGTCTATCACAAGATACCTTAAATCATATCATATAAATTTCCACATGCATAAATACAACTTTCCACGACTTATTTATAGGTCTAGGGAACCCTCTCGTGCACACAGGCCACCGAGACGAATACTAGCCTCATCATCTAAGCTCAAGTTTATGCCAAGTGCATAAACAACACATGTAACACCATATAACATAAACAAAACAATTAATGAACATACATAGGTGATACAAATTTCCACATGCATTAACACAACATTATGATAAACTCAAAACAATAAAATAAACATTAAGAGAGGTACAAAGATGCAGACATAGACCACGATCAAGCTTGGAAGATATAGACCAAACCCCAAGCCAAACAAGTACTCAACATTGAAATCCATGACTCCAAAGTTTACAAAATATGTCCAAATAAAACATAAAAGTAATATAAATTATAAAATAATAAAGATTGATGAGGAAATGACTAATTCTAGAAACATATATATGACTGTCATAAAACTATAGTCTCAGTATGATGAGCATAACTTTTTTTAAACCGTTGGATCTTTGTAATTTTCACATACGTTGACAAAACCTAATTTTTCATAATCTCACTGGAGCGATTTTCAAAATAATATCTGGTTCAAAAGTTATGCACAACGCAATACGAGTATAAGAAAATAAACCAGAATATTGTCTCTTTCCAATTAACATATCCTTTTCCATTATTATCCTAATTAAAAATTATTCCACAAAATAAAATTTGTAGACCATATGAACAATATAAATATTTAAGAAAACACACATATAGATAGATAAATATATCAAATTATAATTATATAATCAACCATAGACTTCCAGGAAAGATTTCATAAAACTAAAGAAACTATAAAACATATATATTCAATTTCGGGAAACACATAGAAATATACAGAACATTAGATGTTTATATTTTCTTTTTCAATACATAGTAAACAATCACATATCAATCCAATAACATATAATTTATATAAATAAACACACACACACACACACACACACACACAGGAGAATTGGAGAATTCATCCCAGTATAGACCCTACCTGGGGTCCTGCGGAGAAATTTTCATCTCTTGTTTGGAGTCTCTCTATAGATCTTCATGCCTTGAGTAGACAGGCTCCTAAAATCTTCCTCTGGTAGTCAACTCCAAGCAATTCACACACACTATTCATCACCAAAAAGAGACTCTTACACTCACAGAAACTTCAAATATATTTTCAGAAAATACTTGCAGGCGATTCCCAAAATCCTTCCATAAATTATTCTCTCCCCAAACCACCCAAAATTGCACATATTTATCCTCCAACTATGTGGTTGGAGGAGTTGCTTTATGGGAAGAAACTTCTCCAACTTCCGTAGTTGGTTGAAGATTAATTAAAAATCTTCCCGTAACACATAATAAAGTTTTTAATAAATTTAATTAAAAATAATTTTAAAAGAAACCATAACAAGAAAGTCAAACAAAT
>MU227069.1:3741618-3760280 GCA_018584345.1 Thuja plicata
CTTGTAGGAGTAACTACGACTGCCTCCCCTCATCCTACATTCACATCAGACAGTGACATCAACAAAGCATAATTGGATTAGTGTGGTTAGTACCATAATAATCTCTTTTACATATTGTATAACAAGAATGCATCATAACATATTCATGTAAATGTAAATCATCTATTAACTTTTACAAACCCATTTAACCATCATGCATGTACTCAAAATATCCCATTATCAAATCAAGATAAACAAATCATATAACCCTAAATGCATTAATCATGTCTAATCCCAAGTAATGTTATTAGAGAAGATAACACATATAATCCTTAAGTGGTTATAATCAATTAACCTAAGGTAAACATAAATATTAATAATGATCATTTCACATAGAAGCATATGAGTCTATCAGGTGATCCTTTTAGCATAAAGGTCCTAAACTATCATTGACACACAAGATGTATAGGAACATACCTATGCAATATTATTATTTCCCATATTAAAATATGAAGTTATGCTGAGTTGGAAGAAGTTTGGTTTAAGAAACCATCTCAAGAAGGGTCATTCTCACCTATAGCTCTTCCTAATTTCTAGTGAGCATAACCAAGACTTGATCAGGCTGGAGGGGCATTATATCATATCATAGATATTACTTCTCTTTGTAATAGACATCACATCATGGAAGAAGATGTAGCTTTGAAGCTATTGGCTACATCCTTAAAGGGAAAAGTGTTGGAATGGTTTAGGAATCTTTGAGTTGGATCTATTTCTACATGGGATGCACTAGGTGAGGAATTATTAAAATTCTTTGAAGACAAATCTGATAATCTTTCTTTGGTGGAGCAGCTAACAACTATCATAAGAGCCCCCCAAGAAGAAATGAGTTATTTCAATTTGCATTTTCAGAAAACTTGGAATAGAATCCTAACTATGGTAAGACCCTCTATTGAGTATGCATTCTTGTGCTTTCTTAAGAGTTTGAATAGTGATATCTCAATTATGATTCAGTCAATGGGATGTAATTCTTTGCCTCAAGCTTTTTATATTGTTATTAGAGTAGAGAATAGTCTTATACAAGCAGGAAAAATAGCTCCTAGGCCACCTATGCCCTTCTTTCCTAGCATTCACTCTAACATGCCATTGATCATCCCACCTCTTGCACCTTTACCATCATCCAAAAATCAAGAGATGGTGTCTGATGCCCATTCTAATTAGTTGCAAAGTATAAAATACAACCAACAAAAAATAGAAAGCTTATTGCAAACCTTTGGAAATGAGTTGGTAAACCTTAAGAGGAAACAATCTCAAGTTTTCCCGTATTTCCTCCTCAAAATTAGTTTATGCGCTCCTCATCACAACATCCTAACCAGCCTATTCATTAAGGTAATAAATATTAGTACCAAGGAAAAAACAATACAAATAGGTGGAATTGGAATCAGAGGCGTTATAGACCTTACAACCTTGCACCTCTTAATAGTGTTAGGGATATTGTACCTAACCAGAATAACCTTGTTGTTGAATATGAGTGGTTTTATCCTTGTGGTCAGCCTCATAATCATTCAAAGTGTACCAATGGAGTACTCAATTAGGCTTTAATGGTCCAAGTACAGTTGATTCATAGAAATATATACCCATGGAGGAGACTCAACAACAACTAGATCTAAGTACTTCAGAGAATTCTTTTCTTAAGGTATAAGAAGAAGAATTATGTGGAGTGAGTGATGAATCACCTATATCAGAAAACACTAGAGCCAAGAAAAGAGCTCTAGAAATAGAGGAATCAACTGCTAAGGTTGCTTCTACAACTAAATAAACACCCACCACTCATGTTTCAATATTGAAAGAAAACACATCCTTTCCAACAAAGGATCAACCTCAAAAGTACGCAGATGTGACCACTATTAAAGCTCCTCAAAAGCTACATTTTTTTGTTCCTTGTAATATTGTGGATGACATGAAGAAAATAAATGTCTCCATTTCTATGTGGGATTCTCTAGCCATTCCAAGAAAAGAAGAATTACTTAAGGAAGCAGTATCTAAAGGTGTGGTGAGTCCACAACAAGCTTTAAAGAAGCCTTCAAGGACTATGTTGCCTAATAGAGAGGCAATAGAGGTCCAAGGAAAAGCAGTAAAGGATGGTAATAAACTTTCAAATTTTAAACCAACTCCTTTTTATGTATCTTTGATAATTGGTAGCAAGTTAGTACATAACTGCATGGTTGATAGTGGTGAAACCACCATAGTTATGCTTAAGAAAATTGTAGATTTGCTTGATTTGACATAGGAGCCTCTTGAAGAGGGAGTAATTCAGTTGGATGGTTCATCAATCAATACCTTAGGTGTTGTGGAGAGTGCAATTTTTACCCTTCATGCTTGCCCAAACTTCTCCATTCGTTAGGACATTTATGTCATTGAATTGCCCCTTATATTTCCTATGTCTATCTAGGGATTTTACAACAAAGATAGGTGGATATTTTTCATCAAATTGGTCTCATATGCTGTTTAGAGCAAGGTATGGTACAAAGGTTACTATAAAATAATATTTGTTGACCAAGGATCACATAGAGCCCTATTTACCATGCCCTATAAATACAAGCTACGTGATTATAGACGATGATGAGCTTAAAGATTTTTCAACCTTTAACACTCAAAAAGAGGGAATCCCTGATATATTGTTGGATGAGTGGGAAGCTGAGAATACTTCTAGTAATCAAGATAGTGTTATTTATGATGCCAATTTTGGTAATTATATGATATCTAAACCTGATCCTGTTATGCCAAAATTGATAATAGGCCATGATATTGATTCAAAATAGCCTAATCAGCTTTCAGATCTATGTTTTTATGGATCTAGAAACAATAATGGAGCTGGTGTAGGGGTTATGCTTGTATCTCTAGATGGTGACAAATATTACGCCACATTCAGGTTATCTTTTTCTTATTCTAATAATGTGGCTGAATTTGAAGGTTTGATACAGGGCTTAGAATGGTCAAGGAGGAGGAATCTCAAGTGTTTGAGAGAATTTAGAGATAGTGAATTGGTGGTCAATCAGGTTAGAGGCTTGCATACTATTAAAACTGATCTTCTAGAACTATATAAGGGCAAAGTATCAAATATTTTAGCTGATTTTGATGCATTCAACCTGATCTCTATACCTAGAAGTAAAAATCAACATGCTGATAGGTTAGCTGTTGTTGGTGCTCTAGTCACAATTACTGAAAATAAGGATGCAATTACAAATCAATCTCACATTAAAATTGTGGTTAGGCCATCCATTCCGGATAATGATGTTAACTGGTAGGTTTTTAATACTGATGAGCATATTTTAAAATTTATGTCAGATGAAGATGTCTTTGTAGCTCCTAAAGACAACAAAGTAAAAAAATAGTTTGAAGAATAGATTATACAATTAAAGACAAATAAAATTCATAAAGGACTAGTCAGCTTGGAATCCATCTTCAATTCTGATGATCAGTTCAGGAAGAAAAAAACCAACATGCTCATTAAAGAAGACCAATATGAGGAATTGGAGGTGTTCAGGGATAAATTTCTAAAGGTTGGTAAAGTCAACTCTCCTCAAGATAAAGAGCTTCTTATTGGTTTGTTTAAAGAATTCAATGATGTATTTTCTTGGGATTATACTAATTTAAAAGGGTTTGACCCTCAATTAACCCAACACACTATTGAATTAGAGCCCAAGTCTAGGCCAATCAAGAAAAGACAAAGGCCAATCAACCCTAAATTAGAGTCATTAATGCTTAAAGAGCTCAGTAAACTCCTTGATAGTGGTATAATATTTCTAATTAAACACACTTCTTGGGTTTCCAATTTAGTTTCTGTATGGAAGAAAATGGAAACATTAGACTTTGTGGATTTTAGAGACCTTAATAGGCCATCTATAAAAGATAGACATCCTCTTCAATCAATGGAACAAATATTGAAGTATGTTTCTAGATCCGAAAGGTTTTCACTTCTAGATGGTTATTCTGGTTACAATCAAGTGTTAGTAAAAAATGAGGATCAGTTTAAAACATCATTCACTACTAAATGGGGAACAATGGCATATAGAAGAATGACATTTGGTTTATCAAATGAAGGTGCTACATTACAAAAAGCTATGGACATGGATTTTAAAAATTTGATGTATAAATTTGTCTTAGTTTATTTGGATGATGTTACCATTTACAAAAACATTGCAGATCAGCATATAGGCCATTTAAGGCAGGTGCTTCAGAGATGTAGGGAGTTTGGAATCTCTCTCAACCCTAAAAAATTAGTTTTTGCAGTCCATGAGGGTAAAAGTTTAGGATATCAAGTTTCAAAAGAAGGTACAACAATAGATCCTGAAAGAATCCATGCAATTCTTGATTTATCTCTGTCGAATCAAAAGAAAGGATTGCAAATATTTATTGGGAGAATTAACTTTGTTAGATGCTTCATCCCAAACATTGCCAATTTGTTAAAGCCCTTAAATGCAATGCTGAAGAAAATTGTGCCTTTCAGGTGGACTAAAGAGGGAAAATCAAGTTTTGAACAAATTAAACATGCCCTATCATCAGCTCCTACATTAGCTAACCCTGATTTTTCAAAAGATTTCATTTTATATGCTTATGGAGGATATGACACTGTTTCTGCTATGTTAGTGTAGAAGAATGATGACAATTTAGAATAGTTGGTTTCCTTTTTCAGCAAAGGGATGGATGACTATGAACAAAGGTATAGTTTTTTTGAAAAACATGTACTTTTTATTATCAAATCTTTGAAAAATTTTAAATATTTGATTGCAAGAAAAAAAGTTCATTTAATGGTAGCTCATCCTAGAATAAAAGAGTTCCTGTTAAACAAAGATGTGAATGAGAAAAGAGAAGGATGGATCACCGGAGTTATGGAATATGATGTGCATATCCATATAAATAAGCTTGTTAGAGGCAAGGGATTGTGTGAAAAAATGGAAGAAAAGGAATGAGATGCTAAAAGAAAAGAGGTGGTTTTTTACTTCAAGATAATCCCATACCTGATGACCAACCAACAACTTGGTTGATCGATATGAGAAGATTTTTACAAACTGGACAATGTCCACCTGATCTTGATAAGGCAAAGAGGAGGTATCTCAGATTACAATCTTTTCCAAATGTTTTATTTAATGGAATGATTTATAGGAAAGATTTTTTTGGAATGCTGCTGAAATATATTGATGTTGCTGATAAAAAAAATAATATCTGAGTTTCATGATGGATCATGTGGAGGGAAATTTAACCCTAAGACTACATCTTGGAAGATCATGAGAGTAGGCTATTACTAGCCTGATTTTTTTAAAGATGCCCATGCTTGGGCAAGAAAATGCTAGAAATGTTCTCTTTTTGCAGGCAAACAAAGGCTAGCAACATTAACATTGAAGCCTATTATTTTTGAACAACCATTCATCAAGTGGGGAGTAGATTTCATAGGTCCCATTAATCCTAATTCTAGTGTAGGTCACAAATGGATTTTGACTGCTATAGACTACTTTACAAGGTGTAATGAGGCTATTGCATTAAAGGAATCAACTGAATCTGTTGTTCTTAACTTCTACGAAGATATTATAACTAGGTTTGGAGTTCCTCAATCAATCATTTCAAACAATGCATTGGATTTTGTTGGTTCTAGGATAAAATAATGGGCTGTAAAAAGAAGTATCTATTTGAATACATCATCTAACTATTACCCTCAGGGTAATGGATTTGTTGAGTCTACCAATAAGAAGCTAATAATGATTATCAAGAGGACTTTAAAGGAAAACAAAAGAGATTGACATTCGAAGCTTAAGGAAACTCTATGGTTGGATAGGATTACACATTAAAAAATCACCGGTAACTCCCCTTGTGTACTTTTTTATGGTAGGGAAGGTAGGTTACCAATTTCAACTGAGTTTCCATCCCTACAGCTAGTTGATAAAATGATGTTATTTGAAGAGGATGACTCTCTTAAGGTAAGGGTTGCTGAGTTATTACAGCTAGAAGAGGAAAGGAGCAGAGCATTAAAAAATATGGTGCTAAGGTAGTTTCAAAATAAAAGGGATTTTGATAGAAAGGCTACACCTAGAGAATTCAAGGAGGATGATCTAGTTCTTAAATGGGATGTATTCAAAAGTAGACCAGGGAAGCATAATAAGTTTGATAACTTTTTGATAGGCCCATTTTTCATCATTGAGTGTAAAGAGAACAATGTTTTTCAACTATCAAATATAGATGGAGAGATCCTACCTATCCTAGTTAATTGGATTTTCCTCAAGCTTTACTTTGAGGATTAATGCTTTCTCAATCAAAAGTATTGTCAAGCACTAGGTTTTCAATAGGTTTTAGTTTCAATAAAGTGCCCTCAGGAACATAGTTAGTTGTTTTATTGCACGAGTCTTTATTTTAGGTGCATTTTCATTTGAATAAAGGTTTCATATGGTCTTTTCCAGGTTTAGACTTCATTTATCAATGAATAAGTTTCATAGTTTCATGTCTAGCAGTCAGCCATCTAGTAGAAGTCGTCAGAATTGTTATCCTAATTTTTTGTGTATACAGGAACATAACCAGAAACATTAAAAGATTGCATACAAGGTACACTCTCTCTAACACTGCTATACTAAAAATACAAAATTTTGTACACATGTATCCTTCCATTCATGTTATCAAATTAAAAGTACTTTAGTATTGATCCTTTTACAAATATATATTATACAAAGATCATTACAACTGTACATTTCAACTGAATGGAAAGGAGAATGTCATTTTACACATTTTTTCTATCATAAAAAATAGTAGAAATATACAAGAGAGAAGTCATGGTGAGGTATGAGAGAGTGGGAGAACCAGGCATTACCTTTGTGTCTAGAGTCTTCATTTGTTGATGTCCTCTTGCATCTAGTTTTTAGTTGTCCTACATCTTCAGTCTTGTGTCCTGCATTTTCAGTCTTGTGTCCTGCATGAGTAAGATAAAATGGGTTAGATCCAATTATTGGACCTAAGTAATGCTGGAAATCCTAAAATCAGATAGTATCACACTTTCTATCTTGCATATTCTTACTGAAAACATCAACGTAAGGATAAGATGAAGTTTTTCACTAACATGGTAGCAGTATTAAAGGGACATATATCATGTATGAAACCTTTTACTAGATATGATTATCTTCCTGCATTATGTAAAAAATTATGTTTTACAAACCAGAGATCTGAATTAAAGGGACTTAGTTCTTGGAAGCTTTAGAAGTTTTTTTTAGAAAAGTAAGGCAAAACTCCAGGTTAGTAAACACAATCAACCAAACAATAGTCATGCATGAATATTTATTCATGATACATGATGATTAGGCATAAGTGATGTCAAATTGATTATGTCTACTAATCTTTGAAATTCCAAGTGTTATTCTTGAACAAAAGAAATAGAAGTTCATTCAAATGCAAAAGGAGTTCACCAAAATAGTGTAATAAAGGAAAATGCAATGAGTATCACAAGCCCATGCCCAAACTTCACAAGAAAAATTATGTAAAAAGGAATGCTATGGATTCATAAATAGATTACCAAATGCAGAAAGAGAGTGCCATGCAATTCATAATAGACAGCTGCAAAGATTGATGGATCGATACCAGTTCACTAATATCACAATCTTATATGCAATGAAATTCAGAAAAATAGTTAAAGAAAAAAAATCTGAATGTAGTTATACCATTATCAGAATGTTATGCAAATGCAATGGGTATATTAAATTAGAATGAGAAAAATTGAAAATCAAGTACTTGTTGATCAATAATGTTTTTATATTGATGATACGAATAGTGGGTCTAAGGAGCTTCAAATATAATAGTAAGGGTTTATATGCACTTTAGTTTTTGGTCAAGTAATTCATAAAAAAATTCATGTTTGTGGGTGTCAAGAGCCCATGCTCGAACCCCACAAACATTATTTCCTTCCTAATCAAATGTAAGGAGATAAGTTAGATTTCATGTTTAGATCGAGTCTTCAAGTCAAAAAGATGCACGCTAGTACCTTGATAGAAAAAGACAAGAAATAGCTACAAATAGTCCGACAAGTAACTACCCAACATTTCTAGGGTAACAAAGTAAAGCAAGATTTCAAATAGAGGTTGAACAAACAGTCAAAGAAACAATCTCCAGATTCAACTTATGTTCCAAATAAGAGTGTGTTTATTCATAAAGATGCAACAAAGAAATATTTAATAGAGAGTGAGATTGCAAATAAAGGAGCCAATAGTTAAACCAATAGTTCATCTTCAAATAGGTGTCAAAAAACTGTAGTTAAGGAAACAAATAAAAGAAAGATACCCAAAGTTCTCGACAAGTATTCTAAAGCATCAAAACCAAACAGCATGGGAATAATAATTCTACAACAAGTTTTAGAGTAAAACAAAGGAGAATAGCATGAATTATCTCAAGTTATGCCCGAGACGGATGGAAGACCAACTCTAGTGCCCTAAAGGCAAAAAGACCGAGTCCAAATCACAAAGCTAAGATCCAATTTGACAGCCTAAGCCTTAGAAAAATAAGCAAAACCCCAAAATCATCACTATGATCACAGTATGTCCACCTTCATGTTGTTAGGGCTTTTAGACCCTTTATTGTATTTGTTAACCGACTGTTCAAATGTTGCCAAGTTCAAAAAATAAATAAAACTTGATAAGTTTTTGAGTCCAAAGTACATGGAGTACTTAAATGCCCTTCAAAGCTGTAGTGAATGACAAAAGAGCTTCGGGATTCTCATACTAGGTGGCACAACAAAGTATATGCCAGAATCACCAATGGAGACAACTCATTTATGTCATTTTTCTCATATCGACATTAGTGCAGGCCGGAAGGGGATGATTTAGAATATGTTTTTTGTCTTGGGATTTTATTTAGGGGATATCATGTATGTCAATTTAGATAAAGAAAAAAATATGTTTTGAATATTGATTTAGAGGCATAGACCAAGGCATGTGTTAGAACTAAGATTTAGGGTTTTAGCTTGATTGAAGGAGTGATTTTAGAGGAGGAGATCATTTTTGGATTAGCTTGAGAGGGCCACTTTTTGTATATATCTTGATTTCAAAGTCAACTTTAGGGGTTTATATTTTGTGGCAAAAGAGTGCTAGAGTGAATGTTGTTATTCCTTGGCATATTTTTTGCATCACGATATGTATCCAACTATAGATTTTGAAGAAATAAAGCATGTGTTCAAATCTTTTTTTTTTTAAGTATTATTGTTCAATCATATTCTTCATTTCTGCAATCAGTGTTAAAGTATTTTGATAGAAAAGTTATTCAATTATTTCAAATCCTTATTGGCTATTTTCACATAACCTATTTGTAGAAAATGTATGTGGGTTGACATGTTATTGTTTGTGGTTGCAACCCTTTCAATAAAAGATTTATGTGAGCCTATACGTTGAATAGAGAGTCTCCCCCTCAATCTTAGTTTTATATGTTAGAATCAAACCTTTCAATTTCTAATTAATCTAAAATCAATTTTTTGTAGATTATCACCCCCTTTCATTTTCATCTAATTTCAAGTTATCCTTTTTCCCTTTTCCCCAAGAAGAAATTCATTTTTAGGTGATAAACAAGATTTCAAAGGAACTGGCCTAGAATCTAGAGATTCCTTCCTAATCAGAGGTACCCACAACTCAGGAAGGTTTCCATTGTTTCCATGAGATGTAATTGCACCCTAATTCTTGAGTTAGGGTTACATTTCACATACTTAACAGGAGCATCACATAATGGTAAATTTCACATAGTGAAATTTCATGATATTACATTTTTACCCAAATTTAGTTGGCCTATCATAACTGAAGATGTGAGGTAAAGTAGAGAAAACTCACCTAATTTTATTTTGTCTACATGGATTTTCCTCTAGGGAAAGAACCTAAATTGTGATGAAAAAAATCCAACTTTGAAACTACAAAAGAGTATGCTAGATGAAATAGAGATAATAATAAGAGAGACAGATAGATCATTGATAGCACGATAATATCAAGTTTTGTTATGCTAGATATGCATGTAGGATAGGGTAATTTTTTAGTGCACTGATGTGAGTATCGAAATCTAGATATTTAAATGATAGGGAAAATTTGAGTCCATTGATAAGTGTAGCAAAATCTAGATGGTTATATGATATAGTGAATTTAAACATGCACTATTAAAAATAGAAAAAGCTATATGGTCAAATTATAGAGTGAATTTGATCATTCTAATATGATTAGGAAAGGCTAGATAGTTGTACAATAGGTTAAGATATTTGACAATATTGGTGTGGTTAGTTATGCTAGATAGCCACATGATAGGGAGAAAGATACACTAATATAATTAGAAAAGATAGATGTCTGCACAACAGGGTGAAAATCTATGATAGATAATTTGATTGCCCCCCATGAAATATAAATTGATAAAAATAAATAAAATTTTAGAATAAAATCTATGATATAGATATTATCATATTATAATATGACATAATAGATCTCACTATAATGGACCATGTTACTCAAAAGGTAACATGAGACATTATAAAGATAGAAAGAGATATTGTGGCATGTCAACATAAAAGCGTTATTAATAATTGAGAGGGGGTGGGGTGAATCAGTGGCCTCAAAAATTAATCCTTAAATCAACCCTTTAAACTTATAACCACAAATTATGTATCAAGTTATCTTCTATCCTACAAGATGAATGCCTTGAATAACTTATATCAATTTACTACTTGTCAAATTTCTCTGTTTAAACCTTCTTTTGTGTGTTCACCGATAAGCACTCATTTATTTATCAAAATATAGTAAATATGTAGAGTATACCGATAAATCTAGAATGAATTATTTAAGATACAAAATAGTAAAAAAAAGAATCATACACATATAACACATGGATTTTAATGTGGAAACCCTGTTAAGGGAAAAACCACTAGGACCGGTACCCCAAATTTTCACTCTTTTGAAGTGAGCCCTATTAGGAGCTAGCCATGTAAAAGGTTACAAACACACTATTTGGTGTGACCTTGTTAGAGGATTTTATACATAGAGGTTGTCACTTAGTATCGGGCATCTAATGCTACCATCCTTGAATCAGCCTGTTTCTTAGACTGTCAATAGGCATCGGGCATATCCAATGCTACTTTCATGAATCAACCTTTTTGGCACTCCTTGAGATGTACCTCAATATATAGAAGACTGTTAAGTCCTGCTCATTTAAGAGACTTGATGCTTCAATGGTTAAAATGAAACACTATGACGTGTTCATATTGCAACTGAAATTGTAGATTTTTAGATCTATTTAAGTACATTACGTCTCTGACCAATGTATCAATTCAATCCTTGTGCTCCACACTTTCTACTCTGTGATGTTGTGCTTATTGTTCATCAGTGTCTGCAGAATTTCTTTAGCTCTCCCTTCAACTTGTTTGATTAGGATTGCATGAAGTTGGTCTTCATCAGTTTCTCTTTAGCATCCTCTCTCTATTCATTTCCCTTTTGACCCCCCCACGAAAATGAATTAAGCTTGTCCCTTATATAGACATAATATTCATTATTTCTTGGATCTTGATTCATGGCGTGATAAAAAATCTAGCCAATTTTGATTTAAAGCATAACTCCCGATTTGTCTCGTATATATCTTCTTGCAAACTATACAAATCATCTTTAAATCAATTATTTATCTCCAGCTTTATCTGGATGATTAAGACAATGATAAGTATCTGTTAACTCTATCTTTAGCTTCTTGCCAGCTAAGCATTTTTTCATTTTCTGAATTCTCTATTTTGTCAGTTAATACTTTAGTTTGTCATCAATGATAGCTGAATGTTCCATTGGTGTGACTTCAATTGTCATCGAGATCTCCATCCTTGTCTTTTCCATTGGGCAACACTAAAATTCTATCCATCAGGTTACTCTGTGTTTTTGTCTTTGGGAAACACTATAACTCTGCTTGTCAGTAGTTCTATGTATTTCTTCATCGGGAAACACTGTGACTTTGTTCTTTTACTCTAACCATGAGGTGCACTCCATTGGTGTATTCAGTCACTTACTGAATACTAGACTTGTATGCATTTATGATTAGCATATCTTTGATTCATGAGTTCTTTGAATTCTTTGGCAGTATCTCCATGACCATATAGATTATATTAAGTTCACATCAATGACAATACAATACATTAACTGACTTAATGCCTTGCATGATCATCAACTTAACATCTTCAACCATTCCATTAGTTACATGTCATCAATCTCTCCCTTTGGCATTGATGGCAACATACTACATTATCATACTATACTATTGCTAATACAATATGAAATATACATTTTCATCAAGATTTTCTAATGTAACTATTACAAAAGTCTGGTTATCAATAAGCTCAAATAGCTTTGATTTGATTCTTGCAGCTTTTTATCTTTTGATGTGTTGTGTTCTCTCCTTGTGTCAATTTCTCTCCCTTGATGTTTTGTCTCTTTTGATGTCTATTTCTCTTGTTAGAAACTCTCCCTTTGTATAATGTTTTTATACAATCTCTCTCCCTAAGGATATAATATCTCCCTATTGGAGTAATGTGATAATGGATAATATCTCTTCCTTTCTAGAAGGATGTGATAATATGGATAATCTCTCTCCCTTTGACAGTAATTCCAAACAAATATATCACAAATATCTTACATTAATGTCAAGCAATATTTTCTCTCCATCGATAATATATTCCTTGAAGTTCCCTTATCCATCAGCAATACAACAATATGCTCTAGTGCTTGGTGATGATATATAAATGTCTTTATGTAGATGTAGCTATGAAGTTCATCTCTTTGCTTGCATCAATCATGAATGATATTCTGATAATACGTAGGCTAATGCATCCTTCTAGTCAGCTTACTAACTAGTAGACAAGGGTCTAACCCCTAGTCTCTTTCTTAAGTACTCAAATGCATCCTTGGGTAGTGGCTTGGTGAAGATATCGGCCAATTGTTCCTCTGATTGCACATACTCAAGTATCACCTCCTTTGCCTAAAATTTTTCTCTCAAATAATGATACTTGATGGCAATATGCTTTGTTTTAGCATGCATGACTATATTTTTAGAAATTTTTATTGCACTTGTATTATCACAATAGATAATTACTGGTTTTAAA
Source organism: Thuja plicata (assembly GCA_018584345.1). Lineage (NCBI taxonomy): Eukaryota > Viridiplantae > Streptophyta > Pinopsida > Cupressales > Cupressaceae > Thuja > Thuja plicata. Next base: position 3,754,721 of record MU227069.1, read on the forward strand.
ATTTGCACATGCATACCTTCCAATAACTATGTGATCCATGCAATATTTGAGTAGTTTGTAGCAGCAACAACATATTCTACCTCTGCAGTAGATTGTGAGATGCATCCTTGTTTCTTGCTGATCCATGTGACAAGTCTATCACCCATGAAGAATGCTCCTCCAGTTGTTCTCTTCTGGCCATCAATATTTCAAGCCCAATCGATGTTGATAAAGACCTGAAGTTCAAATTTACCTTCTCTTCTATACCATAAGCCATATTCCTCATTATTCTTCAGATATCTTAGGATTCTTTTCATAGAAGTCATATGTGACTCTCTGGGATTAGTAGAAAATATAGCAACTATTCCTACTGCATGTGCAATATCTAGTCTAGTATGTACAACATACATGAGTTTTCCAATCATTGATCTGTACAAAGCCTGATTTACCTCTGATGATTTGTCCTCCTTTGTCAGTTTGCATCCAGTTGCCATCGGTGTTCCAACTGGTTTGGATTCTTCCATCTTGAATATTTTTAGTACTTCTTTGATGTACTTGGATTGTGTAATGGAAATGCCTTCTCCTTGTTGCATGATCTGTAGACCAAGAATTAACTTGATCTCTCAAAACATAGACATCTCAAATTCTTTGCACATCTCATTTGAAAATGATTTGCATAGCATATCATTGCCTCCAAATATGATGTCATCAACAAATATCTCAGAAATCAAAATGTTAGCATCAATATCTTCCTTCAAGTAAAGATTATTGTTTTCACTAGTTCTTACAAATCTAATACTTATAAGATAGGAATGAAGTCTTTCATACCAGGTTCGGGGTGCTTGTTTTAATCCATACAGGGATTTTTGTAGTCTACATACCATGTCCCTCTTGTCTGGATAAACAAACCCTTCTGGTTGTTCAATGTATACCTCTTCTTCAAGTATTCCATTCATGAATTCAGACTTGACATCTATTTGATATACCTTGAATCCTTTATATGCAACATAAGAAAGCAATATTCTTACTCCTTATAGTCTAGCAACAGGTGCAAAGGTCTCTCCATAGTCAATTCCTTCTTCTTGTGCATACTCCTTGTCTACTAGTCTTGCTTTATTTCTTGTGACTTCTCCATTCTCATTCAGCTTATTCCTGAATATCCAATTTCTACCAATGGAATTCTTGTCATCTAGTCTTGGTACAAGTGTCAATGTCTTGTTTTTCTTTATATTTTCAATCTCTTCATTCATTTCACTTATCCATTCATCATTATCTAGTGCAACATTGATAGATTTGGGCTCATAATCACAAATAAGACATCTTGTATTTAGAGACTTACTTCTAGTACTCATACCAGCCTTCTTGTCTCTAATGATTTGGTTTTCTGGATGGTTCCTTCTGACATATCTTGCAAGTATAGGTTCAACTCTTTGTCTATCAGCTTGATCATCATTTTTTTCTTCATCAAGTTGTGCATCATCTTGAGCAATATTTTGATCGTCGGTATTTGCAGCCTGATGCTCAGGTGCAATGATATGTTGCTCGGGAGCTATACATTGTTGGTAGGGTAGAGTGTGTTATAAATAAGGTGTCTCAACCTTGGATAATTCCTATTCTTATTATTTGTTTTTTAAAATGTATTTTCTTGCAAATAATTTAATTAAGTGTGAGTGTACATTTCTAGTTGGCATGTTGATGTGTCACTCCACTTGATGTGTCAGCATCTTGAATTGTGTGTAAGGAGATCATGACTGAAATGATTATGAAAAATCCCTATGACACATAAGAGCTATTTCTAGGAGATTTCAATGACAGGTGGAGACATGCAAGACATGTGGAAATTGATAAAGTTGAGTACTTTACACTCTTCCACAATCGTGGAAAATTTTTAGGGTTCCTATTTTCTTAGAGAATGGTAAAACCCTAATACGGCTATCCTTGGAAGTTGCCTTAAAAAGGAAAGTGCATGATATAAGTGTTTTTTACGGTTACAAGAAATGATACAAAAAGAGTGTATTGTTGGTATGATCTGGTGCTATTGGATTTGTCTTAGAGTATCGATTGTCTCTTGAAAGAACTTGCATTGTAAGTGTGTTTTAATCGTTGTGTTGAAGATAATACATTGTGCAAGTTTTGGAGTGATGGGGTTTTTTACCGAAAGGTTTTCCCCAGGGTAAATCATTGTGTCATTCTCTATTTTCTATATGCATGGTATGTGGCTGTAATATCATTGTTAAAGTAGTTAATGAATCTGAAATTGTAAGGATTTAAAAGAATTTGCACAATACTTTCCTATAGAGATTAGTGTAGGAAGTTGTTTCCGCACCTGAGTTTCCTTATAAGTGGTATCAGAGCCTGATCAACTTTTGATCCTAGTAGTTCGGTAGGGTTTTTTGAGCTAATCTCAAGTTGAGTGGGATTTTTTTGTGCAGAGCATTCTGAATCTTATTTGCAGATTGAGATGGTAGGTTCCTCATACAGTAGAATGGAGGTGGAGAAATTTAATGGCACTAATTTTGAGTTGTGGAAACTCAAGATGGAAGACATGCTTGAAGACCATGATCTATGGGAGGCTACTTCACTTGATGTGAGACCTATAGTGATATCTCAAGCAGATTGGGAGATCAAGGATCAAAAGGCTAAGGGTCTCATCAAACTCTATCTAGAAAATGTCATTCTTCTAAATGTTCTTGATGAGACTACTGCAAATTATTTATGGACACGGCTTGGGTCTGTGTATCAAGCCAAATCTCTAGTGAATAAGTTGTTCCTGAGAAATAAGTTGTATTCTTTAATAATGGAGGAAGGTGGATCTATAACTGATCATCTCAACGCATTCAATTTATTAATTGCATAGTTGGCATCATCTAGTGCCAAGATCGAGGAGGAGGATTGATGTATGACCCTGCTTTGTTCCTTGCTAGATTCATGGGACCATCTTGTGATGGCTCTCAGAAGTACTATAGTCACATTTCGTATGGATGATGTGGTGTCTTCACTGCTATTTGAGGAGATGTGAAGAAAGACATTGGATTCATCTAAGGAAGCCCTTGTTGTTCATGGGAGATCCAATGACAAAGGAAAGAAGAATGACAATAAGTCAAAGAAGGGAAGATCCAAATCCCATGGGAGTTCTAAGACTCTTGGAAAGTCTAAGGTGAAATGTTGGAACTGTGATAAATTTGGGCACTTCCTGAGGGATTGCAAAGAACCGAAGAAGAAGAAGAAGAAGAAGAAAGGCTCAGATTTAGCTTCTGAAAAATCTCAAGAAGATGGAGATGCTTTTATTGCAGCTTTGGCAGCCCATGCATCTGATGATGTGTGGTTAGTAGACTCGGGTGCTTCTTTTTACATGACCTCTCATCGAAACTAGTTCTCAAAATATGAAGAGTTTGATGGTGGAAAGGTGTACTTGGGTGATGATTCTCACCTAAAGATAGTTGGATGTGGAAGGGTCACTATAAAATTTCCTAATGGATGAGTAAAGGGAATCAATGGAGTTATGCACATTTCAGGTTTGGCATGAAACCTATTATCTGTAGGTATGGTGAATGATGTAGGTGTGCAAGTTGTCTTTTTGAAAGATGGATGCAAGATGATGAGAGGTTTTATGGTGCTCGCTAAAGGTACTAGAAGAGGTACTTTGTTTTTTCTTGATACATGCGTTGCTTAGTGCAATAGTTCTTCTATTTCAAAGAAGAGAGCGGCTATCATTTCATCCCCACCATCTGAATGAGTAGTAAAGAAGACTATGGCAATGGGTCCCGATGGCAGTACAATAAGTGTACCTAAGGGTGCAAACACTTTGGAAGGAAAGCTTCCTGCAGAAAAGAAAATGTTGTGGTATATGATATTTGGCCACATTGGTGAGAAGGGTCTTAGGACCTTGAAAATTAAAAAAATCATCGAGGGGCTAAATGATTGTAATCTCGAATTCAATTTCTGTGAACACTATGTTTATGGTAAGAAAAATCATGTTAAGTTCTACTCTAGTTCTCACAAGTCTTCTGGTATTTTGGATCTTATTCATTCTGATGTATTTGAAATTTCCTTCTATCTCCACTTCTATATATTTTGTATCTTTTATAGATGATTATAGTAGAAGGACTTGGATATATTTCCTAAAAAGTAAGACACAGGTTTTCAGTCGGTTCAAGGAATTTAAGGCTATCGTCGAGAATCAGACTGGTAAAAGAATCAAGTGTGTGAGAACTGATAATGGTGGTGAGTTTTTTTCCATAGAGTTTGAATAGTTCTATAAAGAACAAGGAATCGAGAGACATCAGACAACTCCTTACACCCCATAGTAAAATTGAGTTGCAGAGAGAATGAACAAGACGCTGATGGAGAAGGCTAGGAGTATGCTTAGTGGCGCTAGTTTAGAACAAAGGTTTTGGGCTGAAGCTATGGCCACTACTTTCTATCTGGTTAAGAGATCTCCTACATCAGCTCTTTTTGGTAAGACACCCATGGAGGTGTGGTCTAGTAAGAAGCCTTCAATTAGACATCTTCATTTTTTCTATTGTAAGCTTATGCACATATTCCAAAGGAGAAAAGATCTAAGTTGGGAAACAAAGTTGTCAAATGTATTTTCATCAGATACAGTGTTGGTGTGAAAGGATACAAGCTTTGGGATCCTTTGACTAGTAAGGTGTTGCATAGCAAAAATGTTATTTTCAAAGAGCTAAGAGCTTCTCCTGTTGTGCTACAACTAGATGAAAAAGATGTTGTTCAGTTTCCTCCTACCCGTGAGAAGACTGAACAGAGAGACCATGTTGGGTCTAATGATGAGGAGAGCTCTAGCAGCTCTGATAGTTTGAAAGAAGAGGAAGAACAACCTGAACCTCAGCCCTTGAGGAGATCCACAAGAGAAATAAAAAAACCAGAAAGGTTTGGTTATTCTATGTTAGATTCTAGTTGTGATTTTTCTTTAATTACTAACACTGATGAGCCTAGATCTATGAAAGAGGCTTTGGGCATGGAAGATGTAGGTTCCTAGATTGAGGCTATGGATGATGAGATGGCTTCATTAGAAAAAAACAAAACTTGGGACCTTGTACCTTTGCCTAAAGACAGAAAATATGTTGGCTATAAATGGGTGTTTAAGAAGAAATTCTGTGCAGATGGCAGTGTTGAAAGGTACAAAGCTAGATTGGTTGAAAAGGGGTATTCACAGGTAGAGGGAATAGATTATGGTGAAATATTATCTCCTTTTGCAAAGTTGACATCCATTAGATTTCTATTATCTCTTGTTGCATCATATGATTTAGAGATAGAACAGATGGATGTGAAGACAACTTTCCTTCATGGTGATTTTGAGGAAGAGATTTATATGTCACAGCCTGAGCACTACATTGTTAAATGTAAAGAATCCTTAGTTTGCAGATTAAAGAAATCTCTATATGGTTTGAAGCAATCTCCTAGGATGTGGTACCTTAAGCTTGATGCCTTTGAGTTTTCAATTGGATTTGTAAGATCAAAATTAGATCATTGTGTTTATTTCAGAGTTGAAAATGATCACCTTCTTATTGTTGCATTATATGTTGATGATATGTTGTTGTTTGGGAAGGGTAAGGGTATG
>MU227069.1:3799555-3830486 GCA_018584345.1 Thuja plicata
GTGAATTTAATTTAATTAAAGTGCTAGGAATTTATAATTAAATTAATTCGATCATAGGTTTGTTTAGCCAAATAGATATTTAGGAATTAAATATGATGTATGATTAATACAGATTTAGGATTTTCTGTATTTGACACTCAGGTCAAGTAGAGCCAGTGAAAAATCAGAATTGCCTAGTACAATAGGACTTTGATGATTTAGAAGAATGAAAAATGCAACAAAATTGGTTAGAGTTGCAAGATGCCAATTTTGGGGTGTTACATTGTCTACTCACCGGTACCAATCAGATTTCTAGATTTATTGAAGATCTTTGCCTTCTTATTTTCAAATGCTACTTTGTGACCTGAATTATTCAACTTAGAAACACTCAATAGATTATAATTCAATCCATTTACCCAATAAGAATTCTCACATTTTATCTGGTTATTCAACATTACTGTTCCTCTACCTTCAACTAGACAAGGTGTGTCTTTACCCATTCTTATTGAACCACCTTTATAGTATTCAAAAGTCTCAGACTTTTTCTTATCACCAGTCATATGGTGAGTGCAACCACTATCTATGATCCAAACATCATTTTTGCTAATTTTAGATATGAGAGCTATTTCTACATACCTTTCTTCATCATCATCTAAATCATCCTTTACAAGCACAAACACCATCTTGATGTCTTCATCAGATTCGGTGTTTGTATCACCATCCTTGAATTTTGCTAGGTAACTGGCCTTCTTTCCTTTGTCCTTATAGTATCAGTTATCTCTTCTTTCTAATTGTTGGTAGCTTTTATAATCACCTCTCTTAGACTTCTTTTCAAATGATCTATCATTACTTCTGTCATCTTTTCTTCTCTTAGAACATCTTGCAGCAAAGTGTCCAATCTCTTTGCAATAAAAAAAAACAAGTGGTAATTTACCTTTGTATTTACCTTTGGCTCTCTGTATTCTTTTTTTCATAAGTGCTTCAATTTCATCAAGGTCATCTTCTTCACTTTCACTATCACTATCTTTTCTCATAGTGTTTTTATGGCTTGATTTACTTATTCTCATAGAAGTTTTGATTACAGACTCTATATTTGGTAAGACATTATTATCAAAGTTATTCATCTCAAATGAAATCAGTCTTCCAATTAAACTATCTAGAGTAACATTGCTATTTTATACTGCTCTCATTTCTTTAATGGCAGATACTCTAATAGCATAAGTAGGAAGTAAGGTTCTTAGAATTTTACATACCACTGTATCTTCTTCTAGTACACCACCAACTCCTTGGATAGTTTTTACTACCTCTTTGATTCTTGTGTTGTACTGAGTGATGTGTTCACCTTCATTCATTTTGAGGTCATCAAATTTTCCTCTAAGGCTTTCTACCTTGGCTCTAAAAACACTTTTGTCACCACCATGTACAAGGTTCAATTAGCCCCACATCTACTTTGCAGTTTTGCATTCTTTGACATCTTCAAATTCAACATCGGAGAGTGAGGAAGCAAGCTCTATCATCATGCCATTGTGTCCATGCTTCTCTCTCATTTTTTCAGCTATTGGTTCTCCTATGGGAAACACATATATAGTTTCTAGGAATTGAGTAACATCATTACCAATACCTGGTAAGTGGAGTCTTATCCTGCTCTTACATGAAGCAAATTTATCTTTGTTCAACTTGGGCACATCTCGTCTGTTCATCTTGTAATATTTAGCTTAGGTCTTGAAACCTTCCTTCTAAGAACACAAGCTCTGATACCAATTGTTAGTAATAACTGAGAGGGGGGGGGGGTGAATCAGTGGCCTCAAAAATTAATCCTTAAATTAACCCTTTAAACTTATAACCAAAAATTATATCTCAAGTTATCTTCTGTCCTACAAGATGAATGCATTGAATAACTTATATCAATTTACTACTTGTCGGATTGCTCTGTTTAAACCTTCTTCTGTGTGTTCACCGATAAGCAGTCACCTATTTACCGAAATAGATTAAATATGCAGAGTATACCAATAAATCTGGAATGAATTATGTAAGATACAAAATAGTAAAGAAATGAATCATACACACATAACACATGGATTTTAACATGGAAACCCTGTTAAGGTAAAAACCACTGGGATCGGTACCCCAAATTTTCACTCTTCTGACATGAGCACTGTTAGGAGCCAACCCTGTTAAAGGTTAAAAACACACTATTAGGTGTGACCTTGTTAGAGGAATTTATACATAAAGGTTGTCACTTAGTATTGGGCATCTAATGCTGCCCTCCTTGAATCAGCCTCTTTCTTAGATTGTCAATAGGCATTGGGCATATCCAATTCTACTTTCATGAATCAACCTTTTTGGCACTCCTTGAGATGTGCCTCAATATATAGAAGACTATTAAGTCCTTCTCGGTTAAGAGACTTGATGCTTCAATGGTTAAACTGAAACACTATGACTTGTTCATATTGCAACTTAAATTGTAGATTTTTAGATCTATTTAAGTACATTACCTCTCTGAACAATGTATCAATTCAATCCTTATGCTCCACACTTTTTTCTCTATGATGTTATGCTTATTGTTCATCAGTGTCTGCAGAATTTACTTAGCTCTCCCTTCAGCTTGTTTGATCAGGAATGCATGAATTTGTTCTTCATCAGTTTCTCTTCAGCATCCTCTCTCTATTCATTTCCATTTTGATCCCCCCATGAAAATGAATTAGGCTTGTCCCTTATATAGACGTAATATTCATTGTTTCTTGGTTCTTGATTCTTGGCGTGATAAAAAATCTAGCCAATATTGATTTAAAGCATAACTCCTAATTTGTCTCGCAGATATATTCTTGCCAACTATACAAATCAGATTTAAATCAATTACTTATCTCAGCTTTATCTGGATGATTAAAACAATGTAAGTATTTGTTAACTTTATCTTTAGCTTCTTTCTAGCTAAGCATTTTTTTTGTTTTTTGAATTTTTTGTTCTGTCGGTCAATACTTCAGTTAGTCATCAGTGATAACTGACTGTTCTGTCGGTGTGACTTAAGTTGTCATTAGGATCTCCATCCTTGTCTTTTCTGTTGGGCAACACTGAAATTTTGTCCGTCGGGTTACTCTGTGTTTTTCTCATCGGGCAACACTGTAACTCTGCTTGTCAGTAATTCTATTCATTTCTTTGTCAGGAAACACTGTGATTTTGTTCTTTTAATGTAACCGTCGGGTGCACTCCATCGGTGTATTAGGTAACTTAGTGAATAGTAGACTTTTATGCATTACTAATTAGCATAGTCTTGATTCATAAGTTCTTTGAACTCTTTGGCAGTATCTCCACAACCATACAAATTATATTAAGTTGACATCAATGACAATACAATGCATTCACTCATTTAATGCTTTGCATGATCATCAACTTAACATCTTCAAACATTCAGTTAATTACATTTCATCAACAAGATTTTTCATGGAATATAACCCCAAAATAGGTGACACATGATATCCATTACATCCATTCAAGAAAGCAGAGATAATAGATCCAATTATTCAATGTCAGAATCCATAAGTGTGATAAAGATATATAATATAAGACTTCTTATTAGTATTTCATTAGGGAAAACATGTTGAGGAGTGCATGAAGAAAAGGATAAATAGAAATTTGGTTCAACATGCTAGTTGATGTAGGGGCATCTTGGGTCATTGGAAATCCTGCACAACCAAAAAGATGTTTTTTTTAGTTCTTTAGTTTGTTCTCCATCGCTTGAGTTCTATTGCTCGAGCATGCTTGTCTTTTATTTCTCTAGCATGCTTATCTTCTTTTTATCTGTCATGCTTTATCGATGGGTTTTGGTGATTTCCTTACCGATGGGTTTTATGATGCTCGGTTATGCTCTACTGACGGTTGCTAATTTTTGGTGTTCATCTTCCCGAGATACTTACTTTGGAAGTTGGATCTTTGGCTTACTTCTTCCATTAATTTCCAATAGCTTAATTAATTTGAGATCTCTACTTGGTATCTGCGTGGACCTAAATCTGGGTCTCTCTTATGGATTTGAGTGTCGACTTCCTTGTTGGACTCTTGTATATATTTGATTGTATGTTCTTAGTTTAGATATCTGTCTTAGAGGAAGAAATAAAATGTTTTGATATTGAGATTGAAGGTTTGTGATCTCTGTTGTATGAAGATCTTATTGTAATTCATTGAATATATGGCCAAAACTAGGAAGGCCTTACAACCTGACATGTAATGATTTTGATCAAGTTAATATAAAGGATCTTTGTGTTTTCATCTCTCACTATGTTGTTTGGCTTCCGCATTATTTCTGCAAGTTGGTTTGGTAGTTGGGTGAGACCTAGGCCCCATCTCCATTACCCTCCTTGCATGAGGTGTATCAGAGTGTGGTGAGATCTAGTTCCTTCTTGAAACCCTAACCCTAGTTGGTATTGTTGTGGGGTAGCATATTGTGATCTGACCTACAATTGTAGAGGGATTCAAGATGGTTTGTGGGAGCAGAAACGCGGATCCAGGTCTAGCTGATATGCTTAGATAGATAGCTGCTAGATTGGAAGTTGTTGAGATAGCCCAAGACAAAGGAAGACATCTTGAGGATGTTAGTGATGATAAAATTGAAGAGATTCAAGTTGAAGCTACACCTACACCTGTGATGAAGCAGGAAGAAGAGTGATTCCTGAGAGCTTTGACAAGTTTGAAATTGACACCTCAGTTCAATCCTTCCGAGTATAGTGGAAAATTGGATTATGATGAATTTATTGACTAGATAACAGAGATGGAAAAGTATTTTGAATATGAAAATATGGCAGAGGATAAGAAGGTGAATATTCCAAGCACAAAATTGAAAGGTCATGCATCTCTATGGTGGGAACATTAGCAATTAGATTGGAAGAAGAAAGGTAAAGAAAAAATCAAGGTGTGGGACAAGATGGTAAACAAATTGAAAGGGAAGTTTCTACCTTGTGATTATCAGATTAACCTAATCTGGTAAATGCAAAGCCTGAAGCAGAAAGACAAATCGGTAAAAGACTATACTAAAGAATTATATAGATTGGACATTAGATCTAGACATGTTGAAGATGAGGTGGAAAGAGTATCAAGATACCTAAATGGCTTAAGAAGTTATATACAAGATGAAATAAGTCTAGTCAACATGGAAAGCATTGAGGAGGCATATCAATTTGCCCTAAAAGTTGAGGAGAATTTTAACAAAAGATATGAACAGAGACAAAGAGGTAGAGGAGGTGGATTCCCTAGAGGAAGAGGTAGATCTCATGGTGAGAATAGTAGATCTGAACTAGACAAGTCAAATTAAGACACAACTCAAGACAAAGGAAAGAATGAATGGATAGGTGGAAATTCATACCTTGGAAGATGTAATTACTCCAGAGATGATTATTGTAGAAAAGGATTCCAAGTTACTTGTTACAATTGTGGTGAAGAAGGACATAAATATTTTGAATGTACATATGCAAGCAAGAAAGGAAGTAGTAGAAGAAATGCATTTGTATAAGAGGAGTCACTAAATGAAGTTGAGAAGGAAGGAAATTTAATGATCTAAAGGATACTATGGAGTGAGAAGGAAAAGCAAGATCCGATCAGGAAAGTTTTGTTCAAGACCAGATGTAGAGTTGTAGATAAAGTTTGGAAAGTGACTATTGACAATGGAATCTTAGAGAATCTGGCATCTGAGGAAATGGTTGCAAATTTGCAGTTGGAGAGGATGAAGCATCCAAAACCCTATCAGATCTCATGGATCAAGGATGATCACACATTAATTTTGAGTGAACAATGTTTTGTGAATATGAAAATTGGAAAGTATTATGATAAGGTGTTGTGTGATATTATGCATGTGGATTGTTGTCATATTTTGTTGGGTAGACCTTAGCAATATGATAGACATACTATACATGATGGAAGATTGAATATATATTATATTTGGGTTGAGGGTAAGAAGCAAGTTTTGTTACCTTTGGTTGAAGAATCTATTGGTAAGATATGTACATCTGTGAAATTTTGTGTGATGGAAGGTAGACAATTTATTAAAGATTTGAAAAGAAATGATATCTGTTATGCTTTGATTCCTAACAAACCAAGTAAGAATACAAAAGATGATATTCCTGCAGAAGTTGGAAAGTTACTCACTAAGTACAAGGATATAATTTTAGATAATGTACCTAATGGGTTGTGGCCAATGAGAGATATCAGTCATTGTATGGATCTAGTTCCTAGAGCTAGTTTACCAAACAAAGCACCACATTGGTTAACATTGACTGAGAATGAAGAGCTTAAAGGACCAATTTATAAATTGTTGAAAAAATGCTTGATCCAAGAAATTTTGAGTCCATGTGCAGTACCTACTGTGTTGGCACCTAAGAAGAATGGAGAATGTGCATTGATTCCAGAGAAATTAATAAGATCATAGTGAAGTATGGGTTTCCTATACTGAGAATGGATGATATATAATGGATTGTTTGAGTGGAGCAAGATATTTTACCAAAATTGATTTGAAAAGTGGATATCATCATATTAGAATCAAAAAAGGAGATGATTGGAAGATTGCTTTCAAGACAAAGGAAGGTTTTTATGAGTGGTTGGTTATGCCCTTTGGTTTAACTAATGCACTGAGTATATTTACGAGATTAATGAATGAAGTTCTAAAGAAATTATTGAATAAATGTGTGAATGTATACTTTGATGATATTATGATATTCAGTAAGACTAGAGAAGAGCATTTGATGCATATAAGACAAGTGTTGCAGAGATTAAAAGATGAAAAGTTGCTAATAAATCTGAAGAAATGTTCCTTCATGAAAGAAGAGCGTGTGTATTTGGGATTTGTGATTTTAGCTGATGGTTTGAAAATGGATCCAAAGAAGGTTGAACCCATACTGAGTTGTCTTACACTTGCAAATGTCACTGAGTAAGATCATTTCGTGGATTGGCAAGTTTTACAGGAAATTTATCAAAAAATTTAGTTCTATTTGTAATACTATGAGTGAGACAATGAGAGGAGACAAAAGAGAATTCAAATGGACATATAGAGCTGATAAGAGTTTTGAAGCTTTAAATCTGAAGGTTGCAGAATTACCTATGTTAACCTTACCTAATTTCAATAAGGTATTTCAAGTTGAATGTGATGCAAGTTGAAGAGCAATTGGAGTTGTGTTGACTCAAGAAGGTAAACCTGTTGCTTTCTTTAGTGAAAATTTTAATGATGAAAAAGGGAAATATTTTGTATATGATCAAGAGGTCTATGCTATTGTGCAAGCTATGAAGAAGTGGAGACATTATTTGATGCCAAATGAATTTGTGTTTTATACTGATCATAAGGCTTTACAGTATCTGGGTAGTCAAAATAAGTTGAATCAGAGACATATGAAATGGGTAGAGTATTTACAGAGCTTTACATTTGTGATTAAGCATAAGAGTGGAGTTTATAACAGAGTTGTTGATGCATTGAGTAGAAGAAGATCTTTGTTGACTGAAATGAGAATTGAAGTTCTTGGTTTTCATCACATGAAGAATTTGTATGAAAGTGATCCTAATTTTTTAGAGCAGTGTAGAGTGTGCAGAGAACCTAATTCAAACCAATCAAGTAAGTATGAAGATTATTTCATTCAGCAAGATATGTTGTTCAAAGGTATTCAATTGTGTATACTGAGGGGTTAAATGAGAACTAATTTGATAAAAGAGAAACATAGTAGAGGATTGACTGGACACTTTTCTATTGAGAAAACATTGAGTTTGTTGAAGGAGAGGTATTTTTGGCCTTAGTTGTATAAGAATGTTCAGAAATTTGTAAGAAGTTGTGGAATTGGTCAAGTGGAAAAAGGAGTGTGTCAGAATATTGGTTTGTATACACCTATTACTATTCCTGAGAAACCTTGGAGTGATATCAGCATGGATTTTGTTCTTCGCTTACCTAGGAAAAAAAGAGGTAATGATTCTATATCTATTATTTTGGATAGATTTTCTAAGATGAAACATTTCATACCATGTAAGAAAACATCAGATGTAGAACACATAGAAGATCTTTTCTTTAAGGAAATTGTCAGATTGCATGGATTACTGAAGAGTATCATCTCTGACCAAGACAGTAAGTTTGTTAGATATTTCTCGAGAACACTTTGGAAGAAGTTGGATACTGAGTTCAAATTTAGTTATAAATTTCATCCACAGACTGATGGACAAATAGAGGTTGTAAGCCAAAGTTTGGGTAATTTGTTGAGATGCTTAGTTGGAGACACACCGGGAAATTGGGATTTGATGTTGGCACAATAAGAGTTTGCATACAATAGTTCAATAAATGGAAGTACTAGAAAGACACCTTTTGATATTGTTCATGGCACACAACTGAGAGGTATATCAGATTTGAGAGATATTATTGGAGAAGAGAAAAGAAGTGTTGAAGAAGAAGAATTTGCAGAATTTATGAAAACATTGTATGAAGACGTGAAGCAGAAGCTGAATAAAAGTAATCAAAAATACAAAGATAGTGTAGACAGATCAAGAAGACATAAAACATTTGAAGTTGGCAATGTAGTTATGGTTCATCTAAAGAAAGGAATATTTTCTATTAGAACATATGGTAAACTAAAATTGAATAAATTTGGTCCTTGCAAAATACTCAGAAGATTCGACAGTGGAAATGCTTATGAAGTTGAATTACCTGATGACATGGATATATCACCTATAATAAATATTTTAGACTTATATGAATATCTTGAACCTGATGAAGAAGTGACAGTACCAAGTGATTATCCTAAGAAACAGATAGAGGAAGGTGAAAATATTCTGAAATAGAGAATTGGCAGAAGTACAAGAGGGAAGGAATACATGGAGTATTTGACAAAATTGAAGAACAGATGATTGAGGACTCATCTTGGATTTCTCAATCTAAGTTGGATTCATTTTAGGTTAGACCTAACACATGATTTGGAGATCATTTCTTGTAACCCCAGGTGTCTAATGTAGGAGCATTTTGGGTCATTGGCAATCCTGTACAACCAAAAAGATGTTTGTTTTAGTTCTTTAGTTTGTTCTCTGTCGCTTGGGTTCTATTGCTCAGGAATGATTGTCTTCTATTTCTTAGGCATGCTTGTCTTTTGTTTCTTGGTCATGCTTTATCAATGGGTTTCAATGATGTCCTTACTGACAGGTTTTTTGATGCTCAGTTATGCTCTACCGACGGTTGCTAATTTGTGGTGTTCATCTACCTGAGACACTTACTTTGGAAGTCGGATCTTTGGTCAACTTCTTCTATTAATTTCTAATAGCTTAATTAATTTGGGATCTCTCCTTGGGATCTATGTAGACCTAAATCTAGGTATCTATCATGGATTTGAGTGTTGACTTCCTTGTTGGACTCTTGTATATATTTGATTTTATGTTCTTAGTTTAGATATTTGTCTTAGAGGAAGAAATAAAATGTTTTCCATATTATGATCGAAGGTTTGTGATCTCTGTTGTATGAAGATCTTATTGTAATTCATTGAATATATGGCCAAAATTGGGAAGGTCTTACAGGCTAGCATGTAATTATTTTGATCAAGTTAATATAAAGGATCTCTATGTTTTCTTCTCTCAATGTGTTGTTTGGCTTCTACATTGTTTCTGCAAGCTGGTTTGGTAGTTGGGTGAGACCTAGGCCCTCTCTCTATTACCATCCTTGCATCACTAGTATGGCTTAAATGCCACCGAAAATGCATCATCCCCAAATGATGAAATTCTAAATACAAAAAGAATAGAAAAATGAGGTAAAAAATAGAAGAAGTTTAACAACATATAACCCTCTAATTCCAAGTACTAATGGAGTACAAGGGTCATAGGGGAACACAAAAAGGCACCATGTAATATACAAATGTAGAAGTGGGTACTACCTCAAAGATTATCCACCAATAGATAATCATACTCCTAATATTGATCATATGGGGAGAGATGTCACTACTATAATAGTATGCAACTAAGACAACCCCAAGCATCCCACCCATAACCAAAGCCAAAGATGAAGCCACTTTGACATCTTCATCTAATAGCTCATTTGAGGCAAGTGTGAAGGATCTTATAAAGATTTTTATCAATGTCAAAATATCCTCACAAGAGTTAAACATACATGCATCATAGGATGTAGGTGACTCAACTTGGAAAAACAATGAAGAAGATGCACCATCAACTTATGGAAAAGCGACAATGACAAACTTGTGAGAAGCCAAAGTTTTCTCCACTACAAGCATAGAAGTAGAAAGATAATATACTAGAGTGGACCTATAATGGTTTAAATTAGGCATATGGCCCTACTCAAATTTCATTTTAAAGGATGGAGGGGATAACTTTTGATCCACTATAGCTGGCCTAAGTACCCTAGCAAAGATAGGATGATAATCAAGAGACAATTTGGTCTATGTAGATATAACCACTTTGGAAAAAACCTTTGTATGTATCATGTTTAAGGGAATAGGGAAAGGTGGGATATGAGGAAAAGAGGTGATTAATAGGGGCCCCAAGGAAGGGGAAATAAACACTTGGACCTAGTGGGAATGCAGACCGGTAGTCACTCATAAATAAAGAGGAAGCAAGACAGAGTAGGAGTAACATGAATTAAGATCGAGTATATAGTTGGACAAGGGATAAATTCAGTAGGAGTTGAGACATGAACTCAATTAAGAGTGGAAGTATAAGTAGTAGAAATCATAAACTAAAGATTCAATCTCCATCTTTGTACCAGTCTCATATTCTGAGGCTCTAGCCTATCAATGATGCTTAAAATCACATGCAAGTTGATTGCAACAAAAGTTTTGACTTGGTTGAGAGGTCTAAAAAGAAATGGTGTTATCCTACTCCATTAGTGTGGCTTTCAATGCCATGACCAATAAAGAAGAGGGCCATGTTGATATAGTAGGAAGTTCCGTCAAAGAAGAAACTAGGGGCTCAACCCCTTCCCCTTTTCACCTTGCAAGCAACAAGAGGAACACAGGGAGCCCTCCAAGGTTGAGGGGTGGGTTATAGAAGAGAGGGAGAAGTCTTTGGTGACCTCTTAGGTACCTTAATATAAATTATAGGGTGACAAATGTTTGCAAGGATCAAGATTGAGATAAGAGGGTGGATCTTGGACTTAGGCATATGCATACCTTTCCTTTGTCTGTGCTAGGTGTTTTCTTCCTTTGAAAACAATCTAATATTATTCTAGAGTAATTGGATATAATTTCCCTAGTAGAATGTTTGATTTTATACCATCTTCCTAAGAGTCTATCTTCTTTATATTGACCAAAGTATGATAAATTTTATTTATATTATGTCTGAATAATGTAAAATAACAATAGTGGATAAGACAATATATGAATCTATCAATGTGCTAGATGAGTCAACCTATAATCATAGGGAAGCATAGATCATTCAATGTAATAATAGAAAAATGAATAAAAACACCTATCTACCAAGGGAGTATGCATAGGAACCGTCACTTTGGATGAATTCTTGGAATAACATGAAGTATGATGATTGGCATAGTTCTAATACCTACATCCAAAATTATTTTTCAACAATTCTCCTAATGTTTCCATATACATTAACCCATGAATATAATATATGTGGTTAAAGTTTTAGTTAATTTAATTTGACATAAATATGGGCTTAGCAAGAGAATCAATAGTTATAAGCTACCTATTGATTCTTCCAACTGATTTTATAAGATTATCTAAAGATTTTCCAACTTTCTTTCCAAAGGAGATCTCAGGGTAGTGGCCGATGATAAAGAATAAATTCTAAGATTGAATTCCTTTACACTTTACACTTTTAGATATCCAAGACTAAGGCAGGTGTACTCTTATAATTACCTTAGGATTTAACTCTTCCCACAATTTGGGATTTATTAAAAAAAAATGCTCTCAAATATAGATCAAGAATGCATGAATTAAAAGACAATAGGTGCAATATTTCTTGATAGTTTACAAATGATAATATTAAGAACATATAGGCCTACTTTTTATATACGCTAAATATGGGTGTATAACTTAGCCATACACTTCAACATAGTCATTTTTCATCAGTCACACACAAGAATGAATATAGATTTATTCATCCTGCATGCCTGGATGAGTCGACCTATTTTGTACTATCTAGACAGGGTTTTGAGTAGCTGTCAGAATCTGAGAGTCCAACAACCTAGACCGGTCTAAGAACATAGGATTTAATCTAGAAATGTAGATGCAAGATTAATCTAAGAATGAAAGATGCAAGATTAATCTAGAAGTAAATATGATATTAATCTAGAAACTGAAATTAAACTAAGAAATGAGTGTGCAATATTAATCTGAAAATTAGATTAATCTAAGAATTCTTGAAAGAAGCTAAACTAGACATGATTAATCTAGAAATGATATTAATCTATTGTAAATGAAAGATAAGAATAATGAGAATTTTGAATGCATGAATGTGAGTTAAAAATTCAACAGCAATTTGATATTCTAACAATGCATTCTCCATTTTTTGAATGAGAAATAAGAGAGTTATTTTATAGGATGAGAGTCCAGTTCAGAATGGAAAGTTTCATTTGAGAGAAACACTTAACATTTTGAAATCCAGTTCAGAATAGAAAGTTTCCTTTGAGAGAAACAATGAACTATTGTCTTTTTGAGTGAATGAAGAAGTTAACTTATTTGTTTCACTTTTGAATCTCAGTCAACTCAAATTTTCCATTTTTGAACTGAAGTAAGGATTTTGGAGAGATTATTTGATTAAATAAATGAAATATGACCTCATAAATCCATTTAATCAGTTATTTGAATAATTAAATTCAATTATTTAAAAGAGGATATTTATTCAATAATCAAATATTATTTAATTCCTTTTTTTTAGCTAAAAGAGGGTGAATTTAATTAATTAAAGTGCTAGGACTTTCTAATTAAATTAATTTTATTATAGGGTATATTTAGCCAATTTAGAATTAAATATAGTATGTGATTAATGCAAATTTAGGATTTTTTTCATTTGACACTTAAGTCAAGTAGAGTCGGTCAAAACTAAGAATTGCCTAGTACAATAGGACTTTGATGATTCAAAAGGTTGACAAATACAACAAAATTGGTTGTGGTTACAAGATGCCAATTTTGGGGTATTACATTTTGCCCCTATTTGAATTGATGTGCGAGTATCACATTGATACAAAGAATAGTCTAATGTCTAAAGAATATAAGAATTGATTTTCAGAATTGATGACGTAAAAATCAATTGATGAGGGTTTTAAAGATATCTTCATAATAGAGCTTAACTTTCAAAAGTCTAGGTTAGATTGCCAAGACGCAGGTCAAGTCAATTTTTCAAGGGTCTTCTCTAGAATGAAGCTTGATTCTCAGGAATTCAGGTTAGATTTCCCCGATACCTAATAGATTATCACTTTTCAAAAGATTGTCCCTAGAATGAGGCTTAATCTTCAAGAATCAGGGTTAGATTGCCCCAATACCTAGAAGTGAGATTTCAAGAACCATCTTTAGAATGAAGCTTGACTCTTTGGAATCTGGGTTAGATTGACTAGACACCTAATAGATGAGATTTTGAGAATCATCTCCAGAACAAACCTTGATCCTCAAAAATCTGAATTAGATTTCCCAGACACCTTATAGATTGAAATCATATCAAATTGATTAAGATAGATTGAAAGTGATTCAATGATGTAATCATCCTACCCCCTCGGGAGAAAAATGGAAAGATGACACACCATAATGGTGATTGAAAGTGATAAATCATAGATAGAAGTTGAATCAAAGGTAAAGAAGAAATCAGAACAGATTACAGAAGAGTCTGAAAGATGTGAGAGAATGTTGATTGGAGATGATTCTGACAAGAAAGTGATGTCAAAAAGTTGACTGCACAAGCATCTGATCGTGGAAAAATATTAAGTGTGATTTTGAGCTATATAGAAGTGTCAAAATTTGATTTTGATCCTGAAAATTGATTTAGAGCTGTCGATTCAGCCACTTTTGAAGAGTGAGACCAAGGATCGAACACTTGGGCAGTCAAGATGAAGCCAAAACATTGAAAAAGAATCCCTCATTGTACAAATCTAGGGGAACACAATGAAGTGACCATCAAAATGCTATAGTGATGCAAGTCTAGAATGAAAGTGTAATCCTATGCTAGAATGAAAGTGCAATCCTATGCGAGATGCAATTCCTAGGACATAGTTGTTGGACCCATTTGATAGTTATCATCATAGAGAATTTTTGTAACATCTGAGTAGATACAAACCTTATTGGTGCCACTGCAACCATAAGAATATGAATATGACTTTCATCAGATAAGATATGGGAAACTAACATAAGTATTAGGGCACGAAAGCTGAGATGACCTGAACATTGTTTCTAGTTTGATATAGTAAGAGTACACTAGTAAATAAGTAGAGCAATAACATTCAAGGAGATAATTCTGACCTCACCAAAAAATTGTAGACAAAGAAAATATAAATTAAATCAATGAGAACAAACAACATACAAGCATAAATTCAATCATAACTCAGCATGTTTCAAATTTTTTAGATGTATAGGTATAGGGGTGTGGAGAAACACTGTTGTGCTTGTGAGTTCTTTGTGTTTTATTGATATCAATCTATTGTTTATGTTTGCGATATCCAATGTGTGTTAAGAAACATAGATGTGTCCAAAGATAGTGTTAAGAAACATTGTTGGTTGCGGTGTTGAAAAACACCTGTTGAGTGTGTTAGTAGTGAGTTGCCCTTCAGAATGAAAAGATTACTGATGAAAGACGTGATCAGATTGGGGACCCATGCCCATAGGTAATGATTGATGACTGAATTGACTCATGTTTCTAGGAAAAACTTGATTTGGTTTCCCCCAGGCTTATGAATTTGGACCAGTGTCAAGTTAGGAGGGTTTTTTAGAGGACCCAAAGTGTCACGACAATGACTAAAAGTTATATACAAGATGAAGAAAAGGATTTCCTAGATGAAATGTGGAGTACCACTCCAACTTCAATGGCTTGATGATGATATGTAGATATATGTTGTTTTCAAGGAATCTCATCAGTATAGTGATAGTAGGCAGACACAGTGAGAACCACTGGTGACTAACGTGAGAGAGATTCTCAAGTAGAAAGGTCTTTGTAATAGCTAGGCATCAATAGGCAGATGCAATGAGAACCAATGGTGACTGATACGAGAGAGATTCTGAAAAGTAGTAGGAAAGTTCCCCCTAGACCAGGAAGGTTTCCCCTAGAGTATGACTAGGTTCAATCCATGTTTTTGAGGGTCATCTTCAAAATGAAGCTTGACAATCAGGAATCTAGGTTAGATTGCCCAGATACCTAGCAGTGAGATTTTGAAAAACATCTCCAGAGTGAAGCTTGATCCTCAGGGATTTGAGTTAGATTTCTTAGATACCTACCAATGAGATTTCAAGAGCCATCTCCAAAATGAAGCTTGATCCTCAGGGATCTGAGTTAGATTTCTCAGATACCTAATAGATTATCACCTTTCAAAACTCTATCCCAAGAATGAGGCTTAATCTGTAGGATTCAGGGTTAGATTTCCCTGATACCTGTTCATTGAAAGATGGTTAATATAGATTTTTTTTGGCTGATGCATCAAAGTGCCTATTTCTAGGTTTTCACCAAGATGATCATTTTTTTAGGACCTTTTTACAATTTTTATGATTTTTCAAGACATTTTAAAATTTGATTTTTGTTTGTCTTTTTTAGATTGCTCAATCTCAAGAAAGATCGCATTGGTTTTCCCCCTATGTCTAGCAAGGTGTAGGACATTGCAGAAGGGTCAGAAAGTTGTTGGATGAGACAAATATACAATGATGGATATAGAGAGTGAATGTGACCCTCAAGGATAGTCTCCGCAAGATTACACAAGATAGGAAAAAATAAATTTAGAAATTTAGGCGTATGGAGCAGTGCTGGATAGCATATAGGATAATGACTTGATGTCATGAAAAACATTTGTTACAAAAGATTGGACATGTTAAGAAGTTTTTTAGAAACTATTTTACATTTTTTTTTTTTTTTTTGATCAAGACCAAGGGTTCAATTAGATAGGATATAGCTATGATAGCATAATCAGTATAAGGGGTGATGGAGGTATAAGTGAATGGTTTGGATTATGGAAGGAATGCTTAGAGATAGGAAGGATAGGCTTGGGACAAGAAAGATCATGATAGGGTATAATG
This sequence comes from Thuja plicata, assembly GCA_018584345.1. Lineage (NCBI taxonomy): Eukaryota > Viridiplantae > Streptophyta > Pinopsida > Cupressales > Cupressaceae > Thuja > Thuja plicata. The sequence continues at coordinate 3,815,707 of MU227069.1, forward strand.
GATGAGAGCAAGTGAGTAGACTGATGGAAAGATACTGAATATTAGGGTAAATGATGCTCATGGATATGCTCAACCTTGTTAAGAACACCGGAAGGAACATGGATTCTCATGGGCTAGATATATGTAAGATGTGATGGATAAGATGACATGGAAGGAACTTTCCCCCAAGTGAAGAGTGCAAGTAGGAGGAATTACGCATGACACCTATTTGCCACATTTTCATCATGGTACTTATCCAAAGTTCCACAAGAAGTGGTTTCACCATAGGACAGATTTATTTTTCTTTACTTTTGCTACCAAGGCATATGTTTACCAGGTTTTCACCAAGGCACTTTTTCTTTATTTCTTTTTTTTGTACTTATAATGTTACGGAGGAACTTAAGCTTCTTTCTCTTTAGATTTTGCTCCTTTGAAAGATATTCTATGATAGGACAAGGCCTCTGAAAGTATGCTCAAATATGTTGATAGGGTGATGGTAGAGAAGAATGATATGGAGTATAAGGGAGATGGTAGCCAAGGATTTATGTGACAGATTTGATAAGAGGAATGGAAGGATAGTAGGTAGGTGTAGGATATTGGATAGGGTATGGAAAGGTTTGTGTAGAGGTGGATGGAAATAGTGATAAGATCAACATCGACACACACCTTGAAGGGTAGTGGATGGATGGAGGAAAAATTGATGGAATAGCTTGAGACTTTGATGTATGAGCTGATATGGATCTTGGTATACGAGGACCCAAGATGGATGGAGTATTCAAGTTAATGGATTTTGGGACATGAGGACCCAAAATAGAGTTAGAATATGGGAGATGTTTAGATGAAGATGAAGTGGAAGACTTTGGAAGCTTGGATGCCAACTATAACTTTTCCTTTTTGATCAATCCTTTTAAGAGAGACTTGGGAATCCACATAGCTTTTGATTTTCTTTTTGTATCCATGTATTTTAGAAGAGACTTGGGAATCCACATAGCTTTTGATTTTGCTTTGCTTTTTGATGATTTAAAACACCATTCTTCCATGATGGATGTAGGAACCCATATTTTCTTTGATTTTAATCTTTTCTTTGTGGACCCTTGTGGTCTCTTGAATATTTCCTTTTTCTTTGTAGTCACATGTTGATTAGATGAGACATAGTAATCTTCATATGAAAGTGGATTCTTGTATTTCTGATTTTTTCGTTCCACATCCAAATTGCTTCCAAAAGACTTGGGGAGTGTGGATGAATAGGACTGATATGGCTGGTTCATACGAATTGGTTGATAAGGATAATTCAAGGATGTATTTCTTTGTTGATTTTGATAGGGGATAGGGTAAGTGGATGAAAAACTAGTAGTGATAGGCATGGTGGATGGAGGGCTATAAGGACCCACTATAGATGGAATGTTTGATGGTTTTAGCTTTGGGATATAAGAACCAAGGATGGATTTGGTAGATAGAGAAGGCTGACACTTATGTTTTAATGGAGGGATATAAGGTGTGGAGGGAATATCAACATATTTAGAGTGAGTTGCATGACCAAGGATCTTCTCTTTAGAATTCATCTAGATATCAATAGGAGCATGAGTAGCTTCGATAGGAGTAATTTTGATAGGAGCATCTGAATATTTTGTTAGATTTATTATTATGCAAGGGATTTAGAGGAATTATTACTTTTGGAGATGGAAGAATATGACAAGGGGATGATGGGATGCTCCGATCTTGATAAGGATCTTTAGATGGTGTATAACGGGTACTGTGCTCTTGATTTTTAATAGGTTCCTTAGAGATGGTGGAAAGGATATCTTGATCTTGCTTGGGAGATGGAGGGTTATCTTCTTGGAAGACATGGAAGGGGATGAGAGGATCATCATGAGACATTTGAGATATCTCACTTTTCTCTACCATTGGATAAGGATGGATGGAGTCTTGATCTTGATCATTGCTAATATTTGTTTCTTCGCACATTAGATTTCCCTCTTGACATGGAGCCACTTCTAAGGATGAGGTGGGAGTTTTGATCTGCATGAGGGATTCTTGAAAGTATAATGGAGTATCATTTTGAGTAGGCATGATAATCGTTGAAGAAAATGGAAGCTTTGGGTCGATGATGGTTAAAGCCTGAGAAAGACTTGCAGACATATGTTGATTAGCCTGGATCTCTTTTAGAGGTAGTCCGTGAGGGTAGACACAATTTTCATTAGGCTTAATTCTTGATAGAGATGTTGTGATTGGTTTTGAAGCTTTAGGAGATGGAGGAATGGTAGAATAAGTAGATGTGATATGCAAACCATTTTTAGACATGGATTCTTGATATTGGTCATGCTTGAGATTAGATGAATCATTAGATGATTCAATAGGATTTTCAAATTCAATTCTGCCATCATCTATGAGATCTTGGATTTTATGTTTCAACTCCATGCAAGATGAATTTTTATGCTTATTATGTCAATGATATGCATAATAGGTACTCAAGCATCTTCGTCCTCATGATGTGCCTTGAGGTAATGTGATGAGGTCATTCTCAAGAAGTTCTTCCAATGCTCATTTATAAGATTGTCCTAAAGGAGTAAAGACTCTCTCTAAAGGATAATTAGACACTTCTTGATGTGCAATATCTTTCTTTTGTAGATAGAAAATAATTTCATCTAATTTTGTCATAGTTTCATCCACATTCTCTTGATCAAAGATAGGATGGTCATAAAATTGTTCTTGATCAAAGATGGGATTTTCATAAAATTGTTCTTGATCAAAGATGGGATTGTTATACCAAGATTTAACCATGTTGGAAGGAAGTGGAGATATGTTTGAAGCTTGGAAAAACCTCTTCCTTGGTTTCAAGGTCTACCTATACCTCGTCTAGTGATACGTAAGGGGAATGCATTGCTACTTCAAGTTGCAACACTCATAGACAAAGATTATGTAAGGAGAGTGAACTAGGACTACGCTTGGAACTATCTCAGGATAAGTGCACAAGAGTACCAATAGGTTAAGTATACTCGACATGAGTCGTTAGAGATAAGGCTAGAACAACCAAGAGATGACTATCGTGTTGCAAGGTATGACAACATAGTAGAATGTGTAACCACCTAGATTTGGTCTAATCTGACTATAGACCCTATTTTCCCTAAGTGTGATCATAACCCCAATTATGTTCAAATGACCATGTTACTGCTTGGCATAATTCTTTTGAAATCAATTTAATCTCCTAAAGTGATAAAATCACTAAATTATTACTTTTAGACAAAATCAAAATCAATCAAATACATGGCTAAAATGATTAATTTTCTAGGAATTAAATAAAGTCCTAAATCAATTGCTCACTCGCAAAAGGAACCCATTCCCTATCCTAATTAATTAAATTAAATTGGCTATATTCCTATTGATTATTAAAAAGCAATTAAAAGCTTAAATAATTAATATTCCTATTTTTGAATGAATTAAATAAGTTTTATTCATTTCATTAATATTCCTCTAAACCCCAACCTAACCCACCTCAACCACTTTGACTTTGGGTTTAAACCTATCCCAACACATTCACCATTGATAAATATAATTCTAATCCTAATTCTATCCTAACCCACCTCCTAATGTTGTCACATTCCATTAAGGAATGATTAAGGACTCAACTCACTTGAGAACGTCAAATAATCTCAAGATTCCTTTCCTCAAGTCCACCTTCTCAAGCTTGACTTGTACCCCTACCTATGCCTCTTAATTCCTCAAATTTAATGTAGCATTTAATGCATTTGCCTCCACCATGCCTCATTAATGCCTAAGGAATTAATGCCTCTTACACTTCATTAATGAGTTTTTCAAACTCCATTAATGCACCTTGTCCCCCCTCTCTCTCCTCATTATTCTATAAATAGAAGGGGTTTTTGAGCACAAATAAGCCTAATTTTTAGATTAAAAATACATTGTTATGCTATTAAGATTTAGATACATTCATATTCCATTTTTAGTTTCATTATCATGCATGGTTATAATGTTCATTTTAGAGATAATATGCATGCTTAATGGTTAAATAGTTTGTTTTAACTTAAATCTTTCATGCTAAGTCGTATATGTCACTAATAGTAGCGTAATCTGAGGGTTGTTATGTTGCTTATCATACTCTTCTTAGTTAAGAAGCAATAGGTCAATTTTAGTGCTTCATATTCTCATCTAACTATATTTTCCACTAACGTAATGGCCTATTGAAGTGTTGTGTCGTAGGTAACATGTGTTAGAGATTTACTTATGGTAGCTAGTTGATTGTATGTTTGTCATTGATGACAACATATAATATATAGTAGTGATTCTATATGTACTTATTAGTATGATGATATCAAGCCTTGTGTGGATATATTTAGGTTGTAGACATGTTTAGTATGTAATGTTCATACACGCAGACTCAGATATGAAGTTTTCATTGTGTTGAGTAATTATGTTATGTGGCAGTTACATTTTTGGAGTGTATCTACACAGAGCTGGCATATTTGCATTGGTTCTTGAGTTGCACCTATCTTTAGGATATGCATGTGTATATTCATGATTAGTTGTGAGTTGATGATAGTTATCTAAAGGTGCCAAACGTGTCTCAAGAAGATTGCAAAGTTAGATTTAATTTGGTGAGGCCAACTTACTGAAGCATCGCATCTATACATTTTATATTTGTGTGGTTGTAATTATGCTTGTGTGATTAGTAAAGCTGACAAAGATGTTATGAAAAATTGTCTAATAGGTCCCATGATCTCATACTTTGAGGAAGATACTTATTGCAAGTCATGTGTGACACGCCAAGTGTGAATTATATGAAAAGAGATAGAAAATGTACAGATCAGAATATCAGTTGTGTTTCATTCATCAAGGGTCTATGTGAAGAAGCAGTGGAAGATTACAATACGTTAGAACTGATCAAGACAGCAGGTCTACTCTGCAATTCATCATCAGATATAGTGCATATCTGTTCTACAGATGGTTGTAGCCTTCACCATTAAGCAGTGATATTTTGGACAGTGAGTCCACCACCCCTAACAGGGTTATTTGTAAAAGACTCCTAACAGGTTCTGACCCTTAACCAGGTCACTATACTTATTGCATTGTAAAGTACAAATTCTAATAGGGTTGAAATATCTTCTAACAGGGATTACTATAAACAAGTATAGTTCACAATGTGGGTGCTAATTCCCACTAGGGTTTTTACCATTTGGTTTCCCTGTAACCAAATTGTGTTTTTATCTATTGTGTTATCTGAATGTGCATTTTCTTTATTATATTTTGGAGTCAACAAGGTTAAAGGAATTAAATTAGCTGATAACTGATTCACCCCCCCCCCCTCTCTTAGTTATCCTTTGGGAATATTCTAACAATTGGTATCAGAGCCAAGTGCCTTGAGGAAGAATTATCTAGATTGGAAGAATAAAATGATAACACATCTACAGTGTGTTGGTTTTTACATCTTTGAGATAGCTACACAAGAATTTTTTATTCCCTCACTTAAAGATCTATCAAAAGATGATGCTACGAGCAAAAAAAAGGAAACATTCACAGCTAATTCAATTGCCAAAGAAGCCCTTATAAGTGCCCTATCTGACAGTGAATTTTTTGAGATCAAGAAATTAGACAAGGCATACACTATATGGAAGTATTTAGAAGACATGTTTGAAGGAGATATTCAAGATAAGAATGCGCATAGGAAGACATGGAAAAATAAATACAACAGTCTTGAGATGTTACCTGAAGAGAACATTAGAGTCTACAATCAAAGGATAAATGAGGTAGTTTCTAGAATCAGAAACAATGGTGGAGAAATATCAGAAGAATATATAATGGACAAGTTGTTGACTACTCTAACATCAGACTATGAGAAAAAGATCATTATTCTAAAGGAAACTATGCAATTCTCACAAGACTTTAAAAGAGAGACTTTGATCAGTAAAATCTCTGCATTTGAGATAGAAAGATTGAAGACTGAACCAAAAAGTGAAACAGCCTTCAAAGCATCAGTCCATGGTAAGAAATCTCACATCTCTAGCAATAATGAGAAATAAGATGTTCATGAAGAACTGGAAGAAATCATAGCTATGATTGATAAAAGAGAAAAGAAAGGAAAAGGGAAATATGAAGGACAACTTCCATTCAAATGTTTTTCATGCAACAAGATTGGCCACTTTGCATCCAAGTGTCCTACAAGAGTAAAGAAATTAAGACCTGATTATAAACCTAAATATAGAAAGGAATGTTATCATGCTGAAGAAGGTGTAACTAATGAAGATTCAGGAGAAGATGAAACTAGTTTCGTTGCCCTTAAATATATAGAAAAATTTCTTGAGGATATGGACATTGAAGATGACAAATAAGCACATGAGTTAGCCCTAATTTCCAAAGTAGACATCCGAACTAATTGGATCATTGATAGCGGTTGTTCTCACCACATGACAGGTGATAAAGATAGATTTGTTCATCTAGAAAAGTACAAAGGTGGTACGGTTAGATTTGGAGATAACACTCCCAAACCTATCAAAGGCAGAGGATCCATCACCTTGGATGGAAAGCATAAGACAGATGATTTTTTACATGTTGATGGACTACATAAAAATCTACTAAGTGTTGGACAGCTACTTGACAAAGGTTATCATTTGGAATTCAAAGAGAACAAATGCATCATTAGCAACAAAGATGGAGACTTGATTGCATCAGGATAAAAAACAAAAGGTAATGTTTTTCAGCTCAATTAAGATGTAAGTTGTTTTGTTGCAAAAGTGGATGACAGTTGGTTATGGCACAAGAGACATTGTCATATCAACTTTGATAATATAGTAAAGATAAGCAGTGTCAAAGTAGTTAGAGATATTCCTAGTATTGCAAGACCAGTAGACACAATATGCAGGGAATGTGTTATGGGAAAGCATATAAGGAGCTCTTTTAGAAGCAAGCAGAACTCAGCTGAGAACAAGCTAGACCTAGTGCATACAAATTTATGTGGTCCTACTCAAACAAGATCATACTATGGAGAAAGGTATTTCATTTTGTTTGTTGATGAATTTTCAAGGATGATGTGGGTTGCATTCTTAAAAGAGAAGTCTGAAGCCTTTGAAAAGTTCAAAATATTCAAAGCCAAAGTTGAGAATGAATCTTGACTAAAACTAAAGTGTTTGAGATCAGATAGAGGAGGAGAATTCACCTTTGACCAATTTTATGACTACTGTGAAGAACATGGAATCAAAAGATAGTTGAGTGCACCCAGAACCCCACAGAAAAATGGGATAGCAGAGAGAAGGAACAAGATCATACTTGATACAGCACGCACTATGATGATTGAAGGAAAAGTTGTGCACACCTATTGGAGAGATGCAGTCAATACAACAGTCTATACTATCAACAGAACACAACTAAGGCTAGGCATGGAAAAAACACCTTATGAACTTTGGTTTGGTAATGTACCTACAGTGAAATACTTTAGAATCTTTGGCAACAAGTGCTACATCAATAGAGATGATGGTGTTGGTAAGTTTGATGCTAGAAGCAATGAAGGTATTTTCCTTGGTTACTCTACTAAAAGAAAAGCATAAAAATGTTTCAATTTGATATTAAAGAAGATAATTGAAAGAACTCATGTAAATATTGATGAAAAGTTCATGGTCCAAGAAAGGTACTATGAATATGCACCTATGATTGAAGATGAACCCAGGCCTAGTAGTAGAGATACTATTATTGAAGAAATGTTTGATTGCATTGATGTTTCATGTAATGAACCAGAATCAAGCAAAGAAGTATCTGAAGTTACAGATGAGGATGTCACACCAAAATTTCAAAAATTCACATCCAAATATAATTCAAAGGATGACATCATTGGAGATTAGAGCAGCAGAGTTTTTACTAGATCAAAAGAAAAAATTATGTCAGTAGATGAAGAGGTATGTTTACTCTCACAGATTGAACCTTTAAATGTTGAAGATGCTTGGAAGGGATCTGATTGGCAGAAAGCAATGAAAGAAGAATTAGATCAAATAATCAAAAATGATACATGGGAATTGGTTCCCAGATCTAGTGAAAAAAATGTGATTGGAACAAAGTGGGTATTCAGGAACAAGATGAATGAAGATGGTATAGTGGTCACAAAAAAAACAAGAATAGTGTGTAAAGGATATGCACAAAGGGAAGGGATAGATTACACTGACACATTTGCCCCTGTGAGCAGACTAGAAGCCATTAAGTTATTCTTGGCATATGCAACATTTAAAGATTTTAAAGTGTATCAAATGGATGTCAAATCAGCATTTCTGAATGGTGACTTGAAGGAAGAAGTCTACATAGAACAACCTAAAGGATTTAATCTATCAAATAAACCAGATATGGTATGCAAATTGAAGAAAAAACTCTCTAGACTCAAATAGGCCGCAAGCACTTGGTATGAGAGACTAGATGGTTATCTTACTAGGATTGGATTTAAGAAAGGAGAAGTAGATTGTAACCTATTCATAAGAGAGACACTTGATGGAATACTACTTGTTTCCATATTTGTTGATGACATTACCTTTGGAGGAAATGACAAGCTTAGTGCAGAATTTGCAAAAGAAATGCAGAATGAATTTGAGATGAGCATGATTGGTCCTATAAAATACTTTTTGGGATTGAATGTAAAATAGAAAGATAAAGGAATATTCATAAATCAGTCCAAATATGTGAAAGAAATATTGAAAAATTTCAAGATGGAAGACTATAAACCGGTATGCACTCCCATGATAATAGGAAGCAAACTTTCTAAAGAAGATGATTCCGAAGCAGTTGACAAGAAATTTTACAAATCTATGATTGGAAAACTTATATATCTTACTTAATCTAGACCAGACATATCTAATGCAGTTGGCATTGTTGGTAGATTTATAGCTGGACCAAAATAGAATCACCTATTGGAAATCAAAGGGATATTCAGATATCTAAAGAGAACTATAGACTATGGTTTATGGTATACTAAGTCAGAGAATGTACAACTTCATGTGTATACATATGCAGATTGGGCAGGTTGTCTTGATGATAGAAAGAGTACTTCTAGAGGAGTAGTATTTCTTGGAGATAGGTTGGTTTCTTGGGTAAGCAAGAAGCATAATTGTATCTCTTAGTCGACAGTAGAAGATGAATATATTGCAGCAACATTGAATTGTTCAATAATGGTTTGGATCAAGTAGATGGTTAAATATTTTGGAATACAGGATGATTATCCCATTTTTATTCACTGTGATAACACCAGTACTATCAATAATTCCATGAATCCTGTGATGCACACAAAGAAAAAGCACATTGAAATCAAATACCATTTTCTTAGAGAAAAAGTTACAGATAATGAAGTCAAATTGGATTATGTGAGCACCAAAGAATAGTTGGCAGATATCTTCACAAAGCCTTTATCAAAAGATACTTTTGAGTATCTCAGGGAGAAGTTGGGAGTAATTCCCTCTTTTGCATCTGATTAGATAAAGCAACAAGAACATCAGTCCATAGTGACTAATTAATGGTTGACTACTCTACTTCAGGAGTAGTACCTATGCCTAATTTCTTATGGAACCCTTTGCCATTGATGTCAAAGGGGGAGTACATATTAAGGGGGAGCATATACTATGGGGGAGTATAAAAATAGTCAGAAGAACTGAAGCAGTGTAAAGGAATCTTTGATGAGGATATTGAGAAGATTGTAAAAGAAAGAAGACACCATGTTCTGAAGATGTTTTTAATATCATATGTTGCCATCAATATCAAAGGGGGAGATTGTTGGAGATTTACTTATGGTAGCTAGTTGATTGTATGTATGTCATTGATGAAAACATATAATATACAATAGTGATTCTGTAGATACTTATCAGTATGATGATATGAAGCCTTGCATGGATATATTTAGGTTGTAGACATATTTACTATGTTATGTTCATACACGTAGACTCAGATATGAAGTTTTCATTGTGTTGAGTAATTTTGTTATGTGGCAGTTATAGTTTCTGGAGTGTATCTGCACAGAGCTGACGTATTTTCATTAGTTCTTGAGTTGTGCCTGTTGGTTGTATTTCTTGTCTTAGCAGTTTCCCTAGTTCCCTGTCTTTCTCTCTGTAATCTAATGTATTCAAGTCAGCTGTCTCTCATCCCTTGTGGCCTTACCTATGTCAAGTTTTCAGGTTTCCAAGTCTAAACCTAACTCAATTTGCAAAACCCTGAAAACCCTAGGCTTTCCAAGTGTTAAATGTTAAAAGTGAACCCTAGGTCATGGTTATTCTATTTCAATGTTTCTTTTTCTATCCACCTAAGGCATGTGTTTTAATTAAGTCACCTCATCACGTTACTCCAACTGAATATTTCATAAATCTTCCCGACTTTGAGTTTTCTTTTGTCACATGGTCTCATTCATATTCAGCATATTCCTTTGGCATTACGAGACTCAGTGATTTATTCATGTCAAGTAGTTGCAAGATAATTATATCATAAGGCTTTATGCAAAAGGGACCCACTGCTTAGTCGGGTAATCACAGGAAATTCTCAACAGTTATGAAAATGTCTTGAGACTTCGCGATTGCTTCATGTCGCTTTATCACCAAATGAATCCAAAGTTAAAAAGTTAAGCAAGGCCTTTAGTCATGAGGTCTTAAGATGGAATAGTGGTTAAGAGATTTTTACAGAGACTCAGTGACTGACCGTCTGAGGTTTGCAGTAAAGTATAGTCAGGATGTCGCCAGAACAGGATGATGACTCAGTTCCCCATTATGCAGTAAGTGAAGAAATGACTAGGTGACATGTGTCATAAGGTGACTGGATGTTAATGTTCTATCAAATGGTCACTAGAAGGATAAAATGGACTCAGCGACAGTGAGAGTAAGTTCTTTTCCTTAATTCATGGTGTCTGAGAAAGATTTAAGGGTATGCAAGAACAATTGGTGATTAAGCGACGACTATAGGATATAAAGATCAGAGGATCTAACGGTGGTCACAAAATCTGAGAAGAAAAGTGACCAAAGGGAAAATTCCTCTCGACTTGGTGATTAAGGTATGTCGCATAGTCATCAGAAGTGGAAAAAGGGCGCATATAACCTGTTATGGTAAAATTAAACATTCAGGACTTGTATTTCACGATGGGCGACTAGGTGTGGTCACATAGTCTTGCCATGAAATAGAAACACTCAGCGACTAAGAGATAACCGTAAGAGTTTAAGTGCCATGGTTAGTCACAAGGTCTCAGAAAGGATAATGAGTTAATGTTAACTATGCGCGACTATGATTTCAGTTGGGTCACGTGATCCCCAGATGGTAATTTGGGTTAGCCAAAGGTAAGAAAATGCATTATCGCTATGTCTCAAGATAAACCATGGGTTAGTGACAAAGGCCCATGAAAACGAGACTTTGTGCAGTCATGCAGTCACTTGATCCTAAAATCTAAAATGGTAGTAGTTTTTGATGTGACAATATAAATCGCTCGGTAACCAATCATAGGCTTGCATTTTGATTATTGTGCAAAAAGAGTAGCTGAGATGTAAGAAAGTTAATGAATAATGGTGTGACATGTTATCTCTTTTGAATGAAGTTGGAGTGTTCTAAGGATTCAATTTTCAAAATTTGATTTCCTGTCAAGCTCAGGAACTACGGCTAGGTTTTCATTCAAGTTCACAACATGTCAAATTAATGACAGAACTGATGTTTGCAAATTATGAGCTGCGTACTCTGAATGATGGCTATAAGCAGTTGATGGTGCATTCATTTGCATTCACCATGCTTTCAGTTTTCAGAGCCCAAGTTGTTAAGTTTTGAGAAAAAAAGAGATATTTTGCTCAGTTTGTAGTGTTTCCAAAGTTGATCAAAGAGTTCTAAATTTCAGGAAATTGTGCACAGGACGGTCAGCTGATCTCTGAGATAGATTTGTTTCAATATCAGTAGGGAGTAAGAGATTCAACGTGTTGCAAGTATGAGTGGGGATATGAGTGTTTCTTCAACAAGTAGAGGAAATGAAGAGGAACAGAAAGGAAAGGCGAGATTTTCTGATGAATTCCTCCGTCTCCTGCCTGGTTCAACACAGAATAAGAAGGCTAATGCTAATGTTCTCCTTGATGAGTACAAGGACATTCGAGATGCTATGACTCTAGGGACAATAGTTTTCTCCCTTTTCAATTATTTCTATAAAAATTATGATAAGCCCATCCCAGTATCAAACCCTTGGACCTGTGGTTTGGCTAGGTTACTTGTTCCTGATGTCTTCCTAAATATAGACCTATTCTTAGACCTAGCAAATCACTATGATGTTTTGACAAAAACCATCAAAAGGAATGATGGCACTGCCCTTTTAATTTTGAATAGGAACTCATTTATGCAAGCCTTCGGCTTATTTAGCACCATGTCTACTAAAATTGACATGACAAAGCAGGAGAAGAGGTATAGTTCAAAGCCTTGTATTGCTAAAGGCTTATTGCAGAAACACATGTTGAAAGAAGTGAAAAAGTACTTAGATCCTATGGCTGAGCCAAATCTATATTATTATAAGGATCTACAATTCTACATTAAGTATATCTCTTATGCTCTATGTAGAGTGCTAGGAAGAGATGGAGATGCAGAAAAAATCAATGCTGGCATCCTGATGATGGTGCTAGACTTACAAGAGGTGCATTCAAGCACAAGTTATGATTATATACAACACATAATTGATGAAATGCATGAGGGTTTCATAGCAACCCAGAAAAGACTAAATAATCCAAAGGAGAAGGAACCTAAATTTTTGCATTACTTAGTCCTTATGCATCTCCTCTTATACTTCAATTTTGTAATCATGGACGTTAATAATCTAACTCCCTAGAGATTCTACCAGTCAACACCAAATCCTATCCAATTTTGGGTGAGGGTTTGGAATTACACTTCTATGGAGTGTGATTACTGTGCCTTTCAAAATTGGATTGTGTATCCAATGGTGTAAAGTTTGGGAACAAGCAGGACAAGAGTCCCATTAAAGATCATACAACTGCTCAGGCCCTGTGATTATACAGATAATTGGCCTGGAAAACATAATTGGGTTGATTTCTTCTTGGAGGAGAATTATACTTTTATCAGGGTGTATGGGTGTATTCACCCACCTCATTTATTACCATATCATGTGCCTGTAAGAGTGGCTGCAATGGAATTCATATGGCAGTTATTATTAACAGATAATGAGCACTTTGCACCGCACAAGAAGGGGACTATAACCGCTAGGCAATTTAAGATTTTCAAATTTACAATTGGCAAGAATGCCATTGATGCAGTGGGTCAATGATTGGAGAAATACAGGATGGGGGCAACCCCTTATAGATACATTGATCCAGAGGGCTTCATGGCAGGGGTTAGAAAATTGTATACTCCTACAATCCCTAATACAAATGTCCATTGTGAGTGCATAGAAGAAGATGCAACAAGGAACATTTTGGATGAAGATGATATCCATACCAGAAGACTGAGAATCCATAAGTTGCTGAAGCTAGAGAAGAAAATAAAGAGAAATGGGTTGTCTTTCGGGGGTTTTTACCTTGATCTCCCATATTTTCATAGAATTAAGGCCATGATAGACAACTATTATGTGCTTATAGAGAACCTAGATACAGTCCTTGACAAGAAAGGTGCTCAGACACCTGAACACTCAGAGTCAGAATATGATAGTGGTAGTGATAGTGATTATGCACGTCCTACTATGTATCCTTCACCACAACAGCCCTTAGAGAAATAAATGGCTGAGATTCCACAGTTGCAGGGAGCAGATGGTCACATTATAGATCTGACAGTTGCTACCCAGCCTAATGATGTAGAAGAGCCTTCTGCAAAAAGGAAAAAATTGGAAGTAGGGCAGCCTTCAGTGGAAGGACAAAATAAGAAAAAAGATAAGGCCAAGGCCTTAGTACCTGGTACTAGGTTATATGATCATAACCTAGGAAAGGCAATTAGGGAAGGCAAGAAGCAATGGCCTGACCTAGAAGATGAAGTTGAGATACCACTCAAGGCTTGTGTTGATGAAAGATTGCTTCATCAACAAAAATTTCTAGATGATGATAGCTTTGTTAAAACAAAGGAGTTTAAAGACTTCCTAAGATGGCATAAAATAGAGAAGCTCAGATGGCAATTGAATGTGGATGGGAAAGAAATAATAACAAATGAATCCCTAGTGACTTTAAGTTGAAAATGAGGATATTTCACCTGAGGATGTTAGGAAGATGGTGCTGGGAAGTGGAATATTATTGGCTGAGGGATGAGATTTGGCATCTGCCTTCATCATAGACCAAATTAGAAAATAGCCAGATCTCAAAATGGCTAGTGAGGTCCAGATGGGAGATATGATAAAAGGATTTGGGTATAGCCCAAAATCTCAGGCTTTTGCAATGTGGAGCCTAAGCCCAAAGGACCAAAATGTTGGAAATAATTGTTTAATTGTGTATTGTCCTTGATGTTACACAAATGTCATATCAGTCATTAGATAGAGTCTACCGAACTCAGAATGTTCAGCAAGGTAGTTAACTGAGTCTACCGAGTTCAGACGGTAAGAGAAGCTATTTACAGAGTCTACCGAGCACTCCAGAATACTATACCGAGAAGTTAGTTACTACCAAGTTCTCTCGGTCAAACAAAGAAATTTAGTCTTTACCAAGTTTAGTCGGTCATCAAAGAAAATGTGAAGGAAAGTCAGTGCTTACCGAGTTCAGTTGGTTACCGAAGGATTTTCGCAGAATCTGCAGTATTCACCGAGCATCAGTTGGTCAACACTGGAATATCATTTTTGGACAGTGTTGTCAGCCTGCAAAGGATTTTATTTGTAAATGTTTATTCAGCCG
>MU227069.1:3856024-3875169 GCA_018584345.1 Thuja plicata
ATTGAAATCCTTGTATCACTGGTTTCCTGTCATATTTAAGATTGTGATTTGTAAGGTTAAATCCTGTATATGATTATACTTGGTCATTTACAAGGTATTTTATAAGCTGGTTCAATAGAGATACATGGCAAATTAGTGTCCATATTAACAAATGCTATGTTATCAATCATCTTATAAGGTAAAACCTGCCTGAGCATCTGTGGAGCTCAAAAACGAAGAAGGATATTTTTTAGTCCTTAGCAATTAGGCTTTTCTTGTCTCTGAACTGTGAATCAGGATTAAGAGGTAAAAAGATTCAAATAGACATTTCAACCAGTATAGTTCATGCAAGAAAAATCCCTAACACCTTCTATATCAATCTGATTGCAGTCGCCAGATCGGGAGAAGAACCAAGAATATCTGTTATATCTTTTTGACTTGGTCATTCCACCGCTTTCTCTCTCTTTCTTTTTGTATCTCTTGTAACTTTAGGGTTAGGTTTTCTATGACCATCTGAAGCTTGTTGCATCCTTAAGGGATTCCAAGATGGTCAAAAACCTATATATAGAAAAAGAGTTGTAATTGTAAAGGGTCTTTGATGTTGGAATGTTTTGGAAAAGAGAAATATATTGTAGAATTTAGATGTTCTAAACTTTTGTCTCTCTTTTGAAGTTGCAAGATCTTTCATGTATGGAAGCTGGATCATATAAATAAAATACAGTGCAATTTTACTCTCTTCAATTGCTGTCTCTTTATTCTCTGTGTATGCTCTTTTATGTTTGAGTTTGCAAGGCATTCTGAAGCATTTTGGTTATTAGGTAACTATCTGATTACTTGCAAGTTTCTTTTAATAAAAGAACTAAGTTTTGTGAGTAGTTTCAGGGAGCATACTACTTTGTTTAAGGATTTGATACAATAGTTTTGAGGTGACAGAGTAATTTGTAAGGCAACTTATCTGAATTGCATGTGGGTTGTAAGGCAACTTACTGTACTTTGTTTATATGAAATCTTAGTTTATTTGACTCTGCAACCCAAAGGATAGGCACTGGTCCAAAAATTAGTCTGATAATCTATCTTTGTCCAAGTTATTTCAAGATATCAAAACCAATTTAATCAAAATACTCTTGTTACTAAGAACAAACAAACTAAACTCAGTAAGGACTCATGTCAGTAGGACAGTGTCCATTTTAGTGATTCCTTGGAGAGTGAATCATTAGGTTATCCCTCCTATAACAAAAGGAAGAAGGATGGAAATCCTTATATCACTGGTTTTTTCTATATTTCAAATTATGGTTTGTATGGTTAAATTTTGCATTTGGTTATGCTTGGTCATTTGCAAGGTGATTTATAAGTTGGTTTAACAAAGATACATAGTAAATCAGTGTCCACACTATAACATACTGTGTAAATAGCAATCATAAAAGGTAAAACCTTCCTGAGTATATGTGGAGCTCAAAAATGAAGAAGGACCTTATCCAGTACTTAGAAATTAGGCTTTTCTTGTCTCTGAATCGGTATTAGAAGGCATGGTGTTCAAGTAGTTATTTCAAGCACTTTGATTCATACAAGAAAAATCCCTAACAGTGCCTATCTTTGGGATATGCATGTGTATATTCATGATTAGTTGTGAGTTGATGATAGTTATCTAAAGGTGCAAAACCTGTCTCAAGAAGATTGCAAAGTTAGAGATAATCTGGTGAGGCCGACTTAGTTAAGCATCACGTCTATTCAGTTTATATTTGCATGGTTGTTATTATGTATGCATGATTAGTAAATCCAACAAGGATGTTATGAAGAGTTGTCTAACAGGTCCCATGATCTCATACTTTGAGGAAGATACCTATAGCAAGTCATGTGTGACACGCTAAGTGTCAATGATACAAAAAGAGATAGAAAATGTATAGAGCAGAATATCAGTTGTGTTTCATTCATCAAGGGTCTATGTGAAGTAGTGGAAGATTACAATACATTGGAATTGATCAAGATAGCAGGTCTACTCTATAATTCATCATTAGATATAGTGCATATTTGTTCTACAGAAGGTTGTAGCCTTCACCTTTAAGCACTGAGCTTTTGGATAGTGACTCCACCACCCCTAACAGGGTTATTTGTAAAAGACTCCTAATAGGGTCTAACCCTTAACCAAGTCACTATACTTATTGCATTGTAAATTACAACTCCTAATAGTGTTGAAATATCTTCTAACAGGGATTACTATAAACAAGTATAGTTCATTGTGGGTACTAATTCCCATCGGGGTTTTTACCATTTGGTTTCCCCGTAACCAAATTGTGTTGTTATCTATTATGTAATCTAAATGTGCATTTTCTTTATTATATTCTAGAGTCAACAAGGTTAAAAGAATTAAATTAACTGATAACTAATTCACCCCCCCTCTTAGTTATCCTTTGGGACTATTCTAACAACATGTACACATTTTAACACACCATTTCTGGCACCCACCGTGGGGCATGATTTTGAATTTGGCCTCATTTTAACTTCATTTTTCACTAATCTATCCTCCCAATTTTCAGGTCAAGAGTCACATTTGGTCATTCTGGCCTACATCTAGGATACACCCTCACACCGAAGAAAATGAGGCTCGCATCCAGGATTTCCCAGATCATTTTCATTTTAGGATTGCATCTGGGGAACATTCAGTCACATCTAGTAACAAGGGATCACATCTGGTATATGGTATCACATCCTATGTTTTTAGGATTGTATCTGGTTAAAAATCTTGCGTACTTCATTTCCTAACCTCTAACAGTTTGATCACTTTGGTTTTTGTCTTATGAAGCAGCCTAAATAGTGTTTGTAGGTTGCTATCAAAGGTTTTTCTTGGGAGTTGAACAAAGAATACTAACATGATTTTTCAGGTTTCCCAACCCCCTTCTTGACCTCTATTTACATGCTTTTCACACTAAGAACATTTTCTAATCTTCTGCTAAACTAACTAGAGGACTATGCTCTTTTCCTTTTAAGGAAAATCAGAAACTCACACATCAATTTATGAGTTGAAAGGAATTTGGAGATAACTGAACCAAGCAAACAAAACTAAATTTATTTTGGATCATTAAATGAACAACTCAAAGCACTAAATTTGTGGGCCAAATGAACAATCTCATTGTCTAAATTTGGGGATCAACAATTGAACAAGATACTCATCTAAAATTGTAGATAATTGAACAACACAAATGTTACTTTCAAGGATTCTATTTTCCCTAAAATAGGAACATCTTAAATCGAGCACAACATTACTTGAGGGAATGAACTATTTTCTTGAAACTATTATGGGAGAAAATGGCATGGACTAGGAGAGTATGCTCTTCTTCTTTGGAGGAATCAGAAATCTAGACGTCCTACACTCGCCAATCCTTTGTACACTTATTTAATAGTAGAGGGCCTGCCAGTTGAGGAAAAAATCTCCCAGGAATGACCCAAGTGAGGATAGGTTTTACACCAATCCTTCCAACTCACTATAAATAGTTGCTTCCTAATAGGTTAAAGCCTCAGAAGATGGAATCAGTTTTGTTCCTGGAATTTTGACATCATTCCTTTAACATGCTTGGGTGTGTGTAGAGCGGAGCCGCTTGAATCTTTCTTGTGAGAGTACACATATTTGAGTACTCATAGGGCTATACACCTCAATTTTTCCTTGTGTAATTCTATGGGGGATGGTTTCAAATAGATTGCCCAATCATAGACAATACTTAAACTAAAATAATTCCTAATTCACCCCCGAAAGGGTGATAATCCTTGTATAAGGAAAAAAATAATTTCCCCAAGACACTCATCATATCGTGCCCTCACTTGCATTTGGAGTTGGCTAATACAACATCATTACTGGAGCCATTGTGTGCTTGGTGATGGTTGTATTCTTATTAGCATTTGAGTGTATACCTAAGTCAATGAGTAAGGATTTTCATCCTCTACCTAGAAAATAGGGCATAAAGATGTGTTTTATTCACCCTTTAACAATGCAACAATGTTTGACGTAACTGAAAGATCACTAAAAAGATAATGTCTTCAAACAAGCAACAAATTTCAATCCTAGGTCTACACATGTGTTTTTCACCCATTAACAGGTCTCAGGATGTAATCTGTAATCAGATGAACTTCACACACTTCTAAGACAAATTTTTCAAAACTGACCAAATCTGACAAAGACATCATAAAATCGTATCCCCAATTTCTAGGATCATTTTTGGTATCCTGGATCGCATATAGTATCATGGCTTCCATCTAGTCAACACATCATCACATTTAGGGTTCCATTTCACATATAGGGTCATTAGTAGCTCACATCCTATATTTCCAGGCTTGCATCTGGGAGCTCGCATCTAGGAAAGTGGGCATTTGTAGAATAGTTTCTCAGGAAAACTTAGTTGATTTGGATACCCTTTTGGATCTTTATTTTTCCCCTTTTGTCTTTTCTGGTCTCCCTATTGTTGTGTCGAAACTCTTTTTCAGATGTCTACCTTGCATGTCCTGCCAGTTTCTCATGATCTGTCTCAATACATGTGGTCTATCCACTTCTTAAAAACAACTTGATTCCCATCTCACTATCAGGGAATTCTAACCCTTTAATGCTGGAATCATTTACTTCCACTAAAATACAAATGATACTTCCACCTAGACACACTCACTTGACTGATTCAGGATACTTCCTGACAATCTTAGCAAACTTTGATGAAGTTGAGATATAGATACATGGTTAATACAAGATGCAACAAGTACATGTATAAAGGATCAAAAGTTTCTCCTAAATCACCACACTTTCAAGGAGAAACATCTCACAATTCCCTGCTTGATCTAGACTCTCCAGAAATGGATAGGTCCACTCGTGGATGGAGTGAGGCTTTTGATGAATATGACAATAGAAAAAACCAAAAGCATGAAGATATTGATGAAGACAAAGAACCCACATTTGAACATCCTCCATTTGGATCAAGCAATGAGGAAGACATCCCTGAAGAAGAGTATGATAAACTCAAATAGAGAAAGAAGTTCCACAAGATACTAGAAAGGATGATTGACAAGGATAAAGAGAAATACTTCCTCCATTTAGCATCCACTGGTGTAAAATTACCCAAGGATTATGATGTGGAACAACTAAAGGAAAATGAGGTACCAACTCATATTCCTATTCTTGCCAAACAACTCACCTTAATGCAAATGGAACTTGCGACTCTCAAGAAAGAAAAGGCTAAACCCACAACAAAGTACTCTATGGACTCCATTTGTCCATTTCCTTTCAACAAGAGTATCACTATGGTTCCATTTCCTCCCAATGTGGCATGGCCAAAACACAAGTATACAAGATAGACTGATCCACATGACCATGTTTGAGAGTTTTATGCCCTTAGCATAGAATACATGCATGAACCTACTTACCTAAAACAACTTTTTCCTGGAAGTCTAGGAGGTAATGCCATGGAATGGTTCTCAAAACGTACACCTAAGTTCAATAATTTTAGAGTTAATACAACAGTTTATCCAACATTACTCCTATAATATCTAGCATGACGTAACTATGATGGATCTATGCAATACTAAATAGAAGACTGGCAAATCCTTTACCCACTTTCTACAAAGGTGGAGGAAAATATTTGCATGGTATTCAAGAGCCATTCCCAAATCTGAGAAGATGGAAATCTTTGTCAATAACTTGATATCAGAATTGAACTACGCATTGCAGATGCAAGATTCCCCTAGCTTCGACAGGATGATCAAGAATGCCCTCTGTATCGAAAAAGTTATGGTCAAAAAGGGAGAGATCACTCTTCAAAGTGAAAACAAACCTAAAAACTCCAACTCCAAACCTATATGGTGGAAGCAAAACAAAAATGATGTCAAAAATGGCATAGTAGATGCATCCAATGTTGGTCCTAAACTAGAGGTATTCAATCTAACTAACAGTATGCAAGAAAGAAAAGATGCCAACGTAACAACCCCCATACCCAAAGCATAAATTTATAATAACAAGGGTCGGCCATGGACTTCAAAACCTCAAAGAACATTCACTCCTTTGGGAGATCCTCTCGAGACTGTTTTGAAGACACTATTAGACAACAAAGTTCTCACTATCCCAGATTCCAAACCATGGGAACCAACAGTCAAACCAAGGTGGTGGGATGATAATTCCTAGTGTGTCTTCCACAAAAAAAAGGGACATAAGACTAACAATTTCCTTAATCTTAAACATGTTATTTAAAACCTCATCGAAGGAGGAAAGATCAAAGTAGGAAACACTACCAACAAAGATGATACAACATTTAACAAAACATTACCTAACTATGAAAAAGGGGAAACATCTAAAGGAAAAGATAATCAAGTCAACTACACCTATTCCAACAATGATAATGTGATCAATATGCTAGACATTAAAACTGAATCAATTAATGTGGTCACAATCAAAGGTGTTTCTTTCCAATCGAATGTGGTGACATGGAGCCAAGCACAGGTCATGATCAAAGGACCCAATTCTTCCCCAAAATTAGCATCCACGTCTAAGGTTCCTATTGTTACTATCCCTAAACCAACATAAAAACACACGGTTACTATTCCTACAGCAAAGTATGACTTGGTGGACCAATTGCAACAAACCTCTGCAAAAATTTCCAGTTTTGAGATGCTTAAAATATCCACAGTGCATAGGGAAATCTTGGAACAAGCCCTACATGCTGCAAATGTACCAAAGAACATTGATATAGACAAATTCCAAGTGATGGTCAATCACATCTCAGTGCCACATTATCTCTCCTTTTCTGAAAAGGATGATAAATCATTGACACATCCACATAATCAACCCCTCCATACTGATGTCCTTATTCATAAATCCCATGCTAGATGCGTATTGATAGATGGAGGTGTAGGATTGAATATTTGTACCCTTAATCTAATAAGGAAAATGGGTCTCTCAGAATAGACCATTGACTCTAGAAGAAAAATAAATATCAAAGCTTATGATGAGGAAGAAAGATCCTTTAAAGGTCTTATTGTTCTACCCATGAAAGTCAGACCAATTGAAAGAAATTTCATCTCTCAAGTTCTGGATCTACTCCTAGCCTAGAATATCCTATTGGGGAGACCATGGATTCATGAGATGCAAGTTGTGTCGTCTACTTACCACCAGTGCATCAAGTTACCACATAATGGGGTGGAAGTGACAAAAACCTGTGAATGCTAATTATAATTGCAACAATATCATTATGATTCCACATACCAAAAATAGGATATGGATGAGATTTCTCCTGAGACTACCAAGGACATGATTATGAAGAGTTTTGGCAAAACCTTAAAACTTGAAGAAATAGATATGGGAGAATACAAGCTAAACATGACTCCATCACTAATAGAACTTCTAGTATCACCAAGATCCTATGGAAAACATTCCTCAACATTCACACCTACTACATCCAAGGAGCTAGAAATCCACAAAGCAACTAGCATGGTAATGACATCCACATATTCTTTAGATAACATAGAAGAATATGAAGTCTTGGACTAGCTTTACAAAGGAGATCCAAAGAAAGATGAGGTCAAACATGTAGAAATATCTCAAGAATAGTATGGTAAAGGATATGACCTCCTCAAGAAAATGGGATACAAAGGAAAAGGACCTCTAAGAGACAATAGAAGAGGACTTATTGAACCTGTACACATGGAGTTCAGGAATACCAGGGACAAAGCATGACTAGGTTTTAATCCTGAATCTAAGAAACTTGCTTCAGAAGATAGTCTGGTCTCTGACAAAGGGAGTGATGAAATAGAGGAGATAGAACAAGAGCCATGGTCCTATGAAAGTTTATTTCATGTTGGCATAGATAATCCCATATATCAAGGAGAGTGCTATGTACAAAGCTTTAAGGTACCACAAGATCTTCACACCCCTTTGTTAGCACAACCTCCTATTCATGAGGTAGGAGACACAACTGAAGATGATCCAGAGATACCATTGATAGCAATAGTTACTAAAGACACACCCTAACCATAGGATTCACATCCTAACTGGAGGTAGTTAGTCACAATCATGCATGTCCTTGATTTACCACACTTTGATCCATAGATAGCTAACCAAGTACACTAGATAACTATTGCTAAATACCTAAATAGATTTGATGACAAAATCACTGAATCTCATGATTATGAATGGGATGAACTCTCTATCACCACAAAGGAAATCGAAATAGCTATGAATCACATATTTGCGGCTCCATCAGTACCTAACAAACATTATAACACTACTCCTAACAATAGTGATATTCTTGAAGTAGAGGAAGAGTTCCTTCCCCCAATCATTGATGGAGAGATTGGTGTTCTCATAAGTCTAGAAGAACTTCAGAGGTGACAAGAAAGAATCCTCCTTTTATGGAGAGATGATGATGAAAGTTCTACTAATGATTCACTAGAGTTTGGTCTGCATATAACTAACAATGACCCTTTTAATGATGATCTATCTTTTATTGATCTAAACATCAAATAACTTAACTTAACAGGACATGTCATGTCAGTTAATAGTCATGATGCTAATGTGATGCTATCCTTCCCAGAGTCTAAATCCTTATCTTTGATAAACCCAGACCTAATTGATTGGACTAGTACAAATCCTTCTTCTATCCTCAACTTTCCCAATGACTACACATTGGCTCGCTATCTAAACTCTTTTGAACCCTATCATTCTTCCACCAATGCAAGGAGAATGAACATGTCACAGGAGGATATCAAGTTTCTCAGCCAAAAAAAAAAAAAAAAGGAACTAACAGTGAAAACCACGTTGTGGCAGTCTCAGATACTAAAATAGTAAAAACAAAAGATGTATCTAATGGTGAAAACTACTTAGAGGTGCCAAAGGATGATATTATTTATATCCTCCCTAAGCACTTTCAAGAAAGGTCTTTAGTTCTGATAGAACCAACACAGCCAGTTAATTTTGGCACATTTGAAGATCCTCAAATAGTACACCTAGCACAATCTTTGTCAAAAGAGGATAAGACATAGTTCACTGAGTTCCTAAAGGAAAAGAAGATCAAATTTGCATGGTCCTATACTAATATGCCTGGACTAGATCCTAACTTAATCATGCATCATTTACCTATAGCTCATGGGATAAAACCCATGAAATAGAAACTTAGAAAGATGCATCCTCATGTTGCATTGCTAGTAAAGGCGGATCTAGAGAAATTGTTGAAAGGTGGATTTATCACAGTCATTGCCTATGTAGGATGGATCTCCAATGTGGTCCCAGTATCTAAATCTGATAAATCTATCAGGATATGTATAGATTTAAGAGACTTAAACAAGGCATGTCCTAAGGATGACTTCCCTCTACCTAAGATCAATATGATCATAGACCTCACAGTAGGCTACCAAATGTATTCACTAATGGATGGTTTCTCAGGCTATAATCAAATCAAAATTATTCCTAAGGATCAAGATAAAATTGCATTTACATGCACATGGGTCACCTTTTGTTGGAACATCATGCCATTTGGTTTAAAGAATGCCGGTGCAACATATCAAAGAGCAATGACTACTATATTTCATGATATGGTGCATAAAAACATGGAGGATTACGTGGATGACACCTTAGCCAAATCAAAAGAAAGGAGTACTCATATTGCTGACTTGAGGAAGATATTGGATCAAATGGAGAAATTTAAACTCACGCTCAATCCAAAGAAGTGTGTCTTTGGAGTCCAATCAAGAAAGCTCTTAGGGTTTATTGTTTTAGCAAAAGGAATTGAGGTAGATCCTGCAAAGGTCAAAACTTTTCTATAGATGACTCCTTCCTGCAACATCAGTCAAATGAGGACATTGTAAGGGAGACTTCAATCAATTATGAGGTTCATGTTTCAACTTGCCGATAGAGTGCAAACCTTTACCAAATTACTACATAAAGGGGTCACCTTAAAATGGGATGAACACTATGAAGCCAACTTCAAATAATTAAAAGGGTACCTAGCTACTCCTCCTATTCTTATGGAACCTATTTATGGAAAGCCATTTCTCCTATATATTTCAGCTACAACTACATTAGTAGGGGTATTGTTAGCACAAGAAGATGAAACTAAGAAAGAAAGAGCTATCTACTACATCAGTAGAACACTAGTCACTTATAAGCTCAATTACAACATTATTGAGAAATCATGCTTAGCAGTCATCTTCACATCACAAAAATTGAGACACTACATGCTCTCACATACAGTAAGGCTCATTTCTAAGATCATTCCTCTAAATTAAGTTTTAAGAAAAACAACATTAATAGGATGTCTATAAAAATGGCTCCTCATTCTAAGTGAATTTGACA
The DNA here is from genome assembly GCA_018584345.1 of Thuja plicata. NCBI lineage: Eukaryota > Viridiplantae > Streptophyta > Pinopsida > Cupressales > Cupressaceae > Thuja > Thuja plicata. The sequence goes on from MU227069.1 coordinate 3,866,316, forward strand.
TTAAGTATGTAGATAGGAGGGCTATCAAAGGACAAGTTCTCGTGGATCAGCTAGTTGATTCACCACTTCAAGATGATGAACCTTTAAAGATTGAATTCCCTGATGAGACCATTATGCATCTAATTGAGTATCCATGGAAAATTTATTTTGATGGTTCTTTCACACAACAAGGCTCTAGAGCAGGGGTTCTTTTCATAACTCCTCAAGGCTACAAGATACCCAAGTCTTACAAATTAATGTTTCTATGCACGAACAACATTTATGAATATGAAGCACTGGTAAACGGTCTTAAGCTTGCCATGGAATAGAATATTGTAGAGTTACACATGTATGGTGACTCCCAGCTCATTATCAATCAATTCAATGGAGATTATAAGATGAAAGATGAAAATTTGACACCCTACAAACAACTAGTTGATGACCTAAAGAAGTAATTTGTCTTCATCACATTCCATCAGATACCCAAAATAGAGAACAAAGCTATAGATGCTATGGATACATTGGCATCCATGTTACAACTGGAGGAACATCAATTCCGCTATGACTTCTTGGTGGAAGAAATATCTTATCCTACCTTTGATACCCTTGAATACCAAGTAATCTGTGCTTTGAACACCCCAGACCAATCTTGGTATGCTAATAGCATTTCTTACCTCACTAATCAAACCATTCCCAACAATCTATCTAGAGGTGATAAAAGGGCCCTGATTAGGACATCATCATGTTATTTCCTCATAACTAAAAACTTATAATGATGAGGTCTCAATGATATGCTTCTTATATGTTTAGAACTTGAAGAGTCGAATCGAGCATTAAAAGAAGTCCACGAAGGTGTATGTGGATCACATTCAAATGACTTTTCACTAGAAAAGAAACTACTTAGACTAAGCTATTACTAGTCTACCATGGAGGAAGATGCTATTCAACTTTCCAAAACATGCCATAAATGCCAAACACATGGAAATCTCATCCATGCTCTTGCCATAGAACTTATACCTTTCATTACACATTGGCTATTTTAGCAATGAGCCTTTGACTTGGTTGGACAAATATATCCCAATTCTTTGAATGGATACAAGTTCATCATTACAGCCACTGAGTATTTCACAAAGTGGGTCAAAGTCACACCACTAGAAAATAGGTGGCTATGTTAATTTTGAACTACATTATCTATAGATATGGGATACCCTCTTCAATTGTAATAGAAAATGGGGGCCAATTTAAAAATCAAGACATTGATGACCTTCGTGAATAGTTCCACATCAATAAAGACTTCTCCTCAATCTATTACCCTCAAGGAAATGAATGGGCTGAGGCATCTAATAAGAATTTTCTCTAAATCCTACACTGAAATGTAAGTAAATCTGGCAGAGACTGGCATCTACAACTCAATCTGGTACTATGGGCCTACAGAACAAGTATCAGAACACCAAGTAGAGCCATGCCATTCTCCCTAGTCTATGGCACTGAAGTAGTACTACCTATTGAGGTTGAAATCCCATCTTTGTAGATATCTTTACAAGTTCTTGTTATTGATGATCAATACTGCATCGATAGGGTGAATTCTTTAGACCTTCTTGATGAGTGCAGACAATAGGCATTCGATCATTTGAAGGTGTACCAAGAATGGATGTCCAAGGGGTACAATAAAAAGGTTAAACCATGCCAATTTTAGGTGGGGGATCTTGTCCTAAAGGAGAATCCTAAGAACCAACCCAACAAATAATAGAAGGGGAAATTTGAACCTAACTAGGTAGGACCTTATGTTATCACTGCTACTTTTGGGACTGGAGCTTATCCACTAGCTACACCCAAGGGAGATGTTCTTCTAGATCCTATCAATACTCTACATTTGAAGCAGATCTACACTTGATGTTTGGCTAGCAGAGCCTGTACAGTGAAATAGTTCTCAAAAAATCCAAAAAAAAAAGTAGAAAAAGTCCCAAAGAAAGGTATCCTTCGTGAAAACCTGACAAACAGGTGCCATGATACTAAAAAAACATTCAAAAAATATAAAATAGAAAAAAATTTGAAAAAGAGAAAAGTGCCTTGATGATAACCTGGTAAAATAGACATCTTGGTAGCAAAAAGAATAAAAGGTCTTTCCAAGTGGTGAAAACCTAGCAATCAGGTTTCACTTGTATTTTGCACTCTATCGACCAATGCATTGCTAATACAAAGCCTTCACGATTACACCTATGCTAAAAGGTTGACTTTCTTTCCTAAACAACTATCTTATCCTTGATTGGGATTTGTCTATATTTTTGTCTTAGGATCAAGTCATTCTACACTGGGGGCATCTTTGCTAGTCTAATAGGTTGCATTTTCTAAGTCGTCACAGGTTGGTTTGTCTTGTGATACCATGCTTCTCAATACATTTTCCAAACTGTTACTTTCACGACACAAGGATGACACAAACATTGTACTAACATGAATGGTGTTCCTAAGACCTACATTGGATTGCAAAAAAGAAACATATATAGACATGGAATACATATTGCTTAAATTCCAAACTTTTTGATTGTTGAATCTCTACTGCGCTTGAAAAATGAATCAATAGTATTTCTCAATTACTACCTAAAAAAATTTTGATCTTGGTTTGATTATGACTCTTTTATGAACCCATGATTTTTTCACTGGGGGAATCTAAGAAGTTATGAATTTTATTTGATTTATTCACAATTTATAGTTGTTATGTCTTCTGAGTTACTCCATGACATCTGCACAAAGATAAAGAGTTGCAAGGACAAGGGGCATAACATTTTCTTGGTTTTCTGCATATGGTGGTTGTTCCAAATAATCCTATAAATTTCACCTGACTTGGATGTTTATGGTAAGAGCTTCCACCATGAGTGTATAGCCGTGTATATCTCAAGCTTTGTTATGTGTAAACTACGGTGAGTTTAAAACAATTTCCTTGTCTATTTTCTAACTCAGGTTATCGCTAAGGTATATGAAGCGTAATGTACCCAAGGATATGAATTTTCAAGGTCATTGTGGGTGCAATATCTTTCCTTACATAGAATCTGATATATTAAAAGGAAGGTGACTATCTTGTCATCCTAGCTTCTATGCCTTGATGCCTAAGTCTATTTCTGACATTCCAATAAAACATAGTATTCATACTTTCATGATATCAGTGGGTATTAGTGATTTTTGTACTATCAGGTGGTATCCATTCTGAAAAGTGTTCAATGATGATAAAATGCTACAATATCTGCAAATCAATGACAAGTCCTAAGAATCTGCATATAGCTGCATTTAGAGATTGCATGATTCATTTTATGAAAGAAGCAACAACATAAGGAATTTGGGCTAAAAAATGATTTCTATTTTCTTCTTCTAAATCCAAGTTAAATACATCCATTTACTATTACTAATATTTATATCATTGCACATCCATAGCATACATTTTGCATTCATAAAATGAGACAAAGAAAATACAAAAATAAAGAATTTATACATTACATTTCATTTGTCCATCCTAAGTGCATCCATACATTTTACTAGCATAGGAAAAACTCAAAAACATACATTTTGCATATTCACATAGTATCATTTGAAACATATTTATATTAGTGATAAATAATTAATGCATAAATGATGTCATCATCTAAATCTAACTCATCATACAACCAAGATATAATCACATGTGCAAATAAATATATCAAAGAAGAGAGAACTCATGAATCATGTCAGAATCAGAAACAATTGCATCAGATATATATCTCAAAACATGGTACAGATCAAATGGCACAAGTCTACACAAAAAGTATCAGAGTACACAGATGAATCAAATATACATATATCAAAGTGTCAATAGTACAAAAGAATGGCCTCACAGGGCTCTAGATATACAAAACAATCTCACAAAATAGTACAAAAATATATGTATCAACTCTGGCTTCCCCCTCTCCCTGATCTGGAGGAGGAGGAGGAGGAGGTGGAATCACCCCCTCCGACTCCTGAGCTACATGTGAAAATGAAAGTGCTCTCTGGCCCTCTGGAACTGCAGTATGGTATAGAGAAAAGTAATAAGATTCTCTCTATTCTTGGAGGGTGGCTATCCGAGCTTGTGCATCTCTCTCTGCTCTCAGCATATCACCCTTCATATCTCACTCTACCCTAAGGCGCTCTAGCTGTCTATCCCTATCTATGAGTAATACATCTGATATGGAAATCCTTGACTCAGCTTCAGTAAGCCTACCCTCTAAAGCTATTATTTGTGCCCTGATCTACTCTCTCTCCTTCTCACACTAGGATAGAGGATCTCCATCTCTACCAGAACCCCTACCAAAATCCTGTCTTGAGGCTCTATCCTACGATCTATCAGGCTACCTCTACTGCTACTTCCTCTGCTATATCTACTGCTCCCCTATAAGTAATGGGCCTTGATCTCTCCTAGGAGAAACAAGTCTGAATCGAGTGCACCAACCCTCGCCACTACCACTAGCTACATCTGCATGGCCACCCACAGCACCACAACCCCTGTCATTTCCACTATTGTCCCCCTCATCTAGAGGAGGATGTCCCTCATATCTACCTCCATCAATGCCACCATCTCTCCCTCTATGTCTGTCGACACCCCTATCTCTCTAGGCTCCTTGTTTCCCTCTATCAAGAAGATCATCATGATAATAGTCGATTGTCTCCTCTATATGAGGAATGACCTCCTCAAGCACTGTGAATCAAGGAAATGGATGTTGAAGCATCTCTTCTGTGTACCCATCTAAGCAACTTGCATCTACAACATCAAGACAAAGATCCCAATCTACTCCAACCATGTCTCTGATCTCCTTGCGTGCGGTCTCATAAATCAATTGGGCACCCCACAATGGTGCCTCATCACGGGTCTTGGCATATATAGTAATATTGTAATGCCCAAATATTTAACTAGAAAACCCAACCATTTTTTAATATCCTATCTAGATTTCATATTTTTAAGTGCATACATATCAAGGTATCCCAAAGAAGAGACATTCATTTAATTTCAATCAAGTTTACTAATGAAGCACAAGAGTATTTCCACTCATATAATCCCATCTATAACTATTAGCCTATCCACCTTTATATGAAAGAAATATATTTCCACCAATTAGGTTTATTTTAATCATACAAGTGGCGAGGTTTTATAAACACCCGATTTTCATCTACTAATCATGATTCCATCAAATAAAGTTTCAGCATAATATTTCAAATCAATTTATGCAAGAGGTATCTATCTTCTCATACTAATTGATCATAAAGATTGTTCAATTATCATCCTAGAATAAATTGGATTTTTTTATTTTATTTTATTATATCCAGATTTTTTTTATTTTTTATTTTTGAGAGAGAGAGAGAGAGAAGAATTTTACTGATGAAATAACCACACAACCACTTATTCAAACCTAACTAATCTAGATGTATTTGAAATTTTAAATAACATTGGTACTTAAGGAGGCGGGGTCTTACATCCCCCTCTCCTTGTTTTTGGCTTCCTCCTAGAAGTCACCAAATTTAGTAGCATCATAAAATCTTACTTAAATCATTGAACATTTTAATCTTATAGATGAGGAACATAAATCATTATCACATATTCAACGATAAACTTGTTATCCAAATATACTCTTTTTCATAATTTTATAAATTTTAAAACTCAAATCATAATCATGTTTAAGATATATTTTACTTAATTCAGCCACCTAAATAATTTAAGAATAAACTACATACCATGGAATTATTAATTTTCAATATTTCTAATGTGTCTCATATTTGCATTATTCCCATAATTCTTCAATTTGCAATGAAACCTTACATAGTATTATGATCTAGGGTATCAATGCTTAAATAAGATCACGTGAGAGTTTCTTGATTAGGTTGTATAATACATGTCTATATTGTTGTCCCATATTTTATAGTAATTCCACACGATAGTGGTTGATAACTTTACAATTAACAATAATATATACAAGGGTTTTACAATACACTATCACAACACAAAACTCACACAAGGGCTTATGAGGATGGTTATCCATAATATTGATGGCATAGGAAAGGATGGTGTCATGGGGACCTGCTCTAAGAATCCCCCCATACCTTTCCTAGTATGTTTCCTTTGTTTGTGTAAGGGGGTTAGCCTCCAAAGGAAGGTACAAAATAATCACACACATGATCTAGGGGGGAAATGGATTGCGACCGTCCCAAACTGGTCACATTTGCACCCCCATCCTCACAAAAAAGATTCCCCAGTGCATCTACTCCCCCATACAACCTGTCAGGAACCCCTCCTGGGTATGACAGTTTACAGAAGTCACATTACAAATATATTTTGCCAACATTTTTCAACAATAAAGGGCCTCGATAATTAGTCATAAAACCAAAGATAAAAAAAAAATCAATAAGTAAAATTCAAGAGTGGCCACATTAGAAAAACCTTAGTTTTAAAGCAAGTAATAACTATGTCCTTGAGGCAAATAGGAGCATCAAAAAAATTTGGCTAAGTAGCCCAACAATAATATATATTTTTTCTACTGTTGGCAAAAACAAGAAGAAAAGAAAGTAAAAAATAAAAATAAAGAGAATTCTCAACAAAATAACTAGATTGACAATCCACATTTGATCAACAATTGCACATTACGAGCACTATGTGGCCTTATTAAGGCCACTGAGAGGGAGGAGGGGAATGGTGGTTCTTCTAACCACATAATCATATAATATCATGCCATAAGAAGGTGGTCTTCTACCACAAAAATTATAACCAACATCAGTCCCACACAACCTAGGACATGATCAATAATGAATCAGTAATACCATGTATCTAAAAAACCAATATATCTGCCATAATATCCATGTATCACTGCCATTATAGGAACCATCCTTGACCCATGGGTAAACACATTAAGGATTAGGTTTGCACTATGAACCAACAAACATATTTTTACATGTGGGGAAGTATATAGGGACTAACATCCTTCAGAGTCTTGCAGTCAATGGAGGTCCTCTATCTCTCAACATGGTGTGCACCTCATATAGCATACACTATGGAGCTACTTCCACCATAACATTTGTCCGTAAGACTCCAATGGGTGTCCCCTATCACTCAACCCACTAATTACATGGTGTGCATCTCCTATAGCATATGCTATGGAGCTACCACCAACACAACAATATACAAGACTCACACTAAACATATCATCTACCACATTCATACATAATGTCCTCACAAAGGGTATTCTTTTCTAGATCACATACGACAACCATCTTAACCTTACCCAAGCTAGGGGAAAAAGGTCACCTTCCTGAGGCACATCACATTTATTGGCTTACTTCACATGTCACAACACACTACTTCCACAATGACCACAAGAACTTCCATACATACATTTACTTGCTACAAAACACATTTTTTTTATAGGGTATAATATATTTTATCATATTCTAGGGTGCACACAAATCTACAAAACAATTCATGAACCACAATATCATGATGATACATTAAAAAAAATCTTTTCTCGAAAAAACATTAAAAAATATGTCTGTCGGCACCCCTGTCTCTCTAGGATCCTCCTTTCCCTCTATTGAAAAGATCATCATGATAATATTTGATTAGCTCCTCTATATGAGAAATGACCTCCTCAAGCACTATGAATCAAGGAAATGGATGTTGAAGCATCTCTGCTATGTACCCATCTGATCAACCTACATCTACAACATCAAGACGGAGATCCCAATCTACTCCAACCATGTCTCTGATCTCCTGGTGTGCGGTCTCATAAATTAATTGGGCACCCCACAATGGTGCCTCATCATGGGTCTTGGCATATACAGTAATATCTTTTGTCTCACCTTGCCGTCAGCCATACTATCTCAATAATTGGGTATGAACAAACCACTCTACTATATATCTGATCCTCTTGATAAGGTACATGCTCTGGAACAAAAATGGAACATGTCTGGCATCTGAGGTCTACTCCTCACAATCTAAGTATGGCTGCAAGACGACCTTGTCATGTCATCAAAAAGTCATTGCTAGTACTCTACCTTGCCCAAATGGCATTGCTAAATAAAAATTGCATACATATATATAAGCCTGCATAGGTGCACACTGCCTATCTACTATGGGTTGTGTCACTGGGATGTGCTCCCAGGCCCAGATATGAAGAATCAAAATACCCACCTGTTGGAAACAATTGTTTAATTGTGTATTGTCCTTGATGTTACACAAATTTCATATTAGTCATTAGATAGAGTCTACAGAGCTCAGAATGTTCAGCAAGGCAGTTGACAGAGTCTACCGAGCTCAGACTGTAAGAGAAGCTATTTACAGAGTCTACCAAGCACTCCAGAATACTATAGTGAGAAGTTAGTTATAACCGAGCTCACTCGGTCGACAAAGGAAATTCAGTCTCTACCGAGTTCACTCGGTCATCAAAGAAAATGTTACAGAAAGTTAGACTTTACCGAGTTCACTCGGTTACCAAAGGATTTTCGCAGAATCGGCAGTGTTCACCGAGCATCCGTTGGTCAACACTGGAATATCATTTCTGGACTGCGTCGGCCTGCGAAGGATATTATTTGTAAATTTTATTCAGCCGACCAATGTAATATCTATTAATTGAAACTTGTAATTGGGCCGACTTAATAACCTAAAGGGTATATATGAATGATCAAGTTGCGAATTCAAGTAGAGAGTGTAGAGGGAGAAATATGAAAATGTGAAGAAGAAAAAGGAATGTGCAAATTCTAATGAAGGATTAGAGATATCCTTGAGGTGCTGCAAAGATATATTTGATCAGTAAGGATCTATTGGCGCAGAACAGAGATCTATATCAGCAAGATAAGTTGCATTTAATTCAGGTCACTTCATTGTTAC
>MU227069.1:3880745-3922676 GCA_018584345.1 Thuja plicata
CCATTGTAGCAGTGATACCGAAATCTCTTAGCAGAGTTGGTCTAACAACCATTTCATAAATCCTCTAACAAGGTGACAATTCAGTTGAATTTCTCTAAAGACCTCTCATAAGGCCACTCCTAGCAGGGTGATTAAATCCTTTAACAAGGTCACACCTAACAGTGTTTTTTGTAACCTTTAACAGGGTTGGCTCCTAACAGGGCTCACTTCAGAAGAGTGAAAATCAGTAACTAGTTGCATTGGTGGTTTTCCCAAATTGTGTTTCCACGTTATATCTGGTGTTACTTGTGTTTATGCTATTTGATTTATGCATGTCAATAACTATGAATGTTTAAATGAACAATAATAAGTTAATCTACCGAGTAACAGTAGTATATATTAAAGACATCTAAGGGACTTGTGGATTTATTTTTGTGCTAACTGATTCACCCCTCCCCTCTCAGTTACTCCATCTATATTTCCAACACCACCGTCATGCTCCAGGTATAATGGTAAAAAATCTCATGAAGCTCGCGGTACATATGGGCTATGATACAACTTCCCCATGCAAACCTCTCTCTATGAATGACCATCTGCTCCAACATATCCACCCATCTGATGAGGAGCCCAAGCTATCCTCTGTCTAGCATCAGAATGCCACCAATCAAGCCTGATAAATACATAGATAATTGATCATAATGATCGCACATGTGATCTCGTGAAAGGTATCTCCATGAAGCTTGCAGTACATATCAAGAGGACCAGATATATAGTAGAGCAGTTTTTTCATACCTAATTATTGAGACAGTATGGCCGACGGCAAGGCGGGACACAAGATATTACTGTATCCCGCTTTACCTTAAGGAATCTGGGCTCAAAAATGATTTCTATTTTCTTCTTCTAAATCCAAGTTAAATACATCCATTTACTGTTATTGATATTTATATCATTGCACATCCATAGCATACATTTTGCATTCATAAAATGAGACAAAGAAAATACAAAATAAAGCATTTATACATTACATTTCATTTGTCCATCCTAAGTGCATCCATACATTTTACTTGCATAGGAAAAACACAAAAACATACATTTTTCATATTCACATAGTATCATTTGAAACATATTTATATCAGTGATAAATAAAAAATGCATAAATGATGTCATCATCTAAATCTAACTCATCATACAACCAAGATATAATCACATGTGCAAATAAATATATCAAAGCAGAGATAACTTATGAATCATGTCAGAATCAGAATCAACTACATCAGATATATATCTCAAAACATGGTACAAATCAAATGGCACAGGTCTACACAAAATGTATCAAAGTACACAGATGAATCAGATATACATATATCAAAGTGTCAATAGTACAAAAGAATGGCCTCACAGGGCTCTATATATATAAAACAATCTCACAAAATAGTACAAAAATATATGTATCAGCTCTGGCTTCCCTCCTCTCCCTGATTTAGAGGAGGAGGAGGAGGTGGAGGAGGAATCACCCCCTCTGATTGCTGAGCTACTTGTGAAATTGAAAGTTCTCTCTGACCCTCTGGAACTATGGCATGGTATCTAGAGAAATGTAATAAGATTCTCTCTATCCCTATTGGGTGGCTATCTGAGCCTGTGCATCTCTCTATGCTCTCTGCTCTCATCATATCACCCTGCATATCTCACTCTACCCTAAGGCACTCTAGCTATCTATCCCTATCTGTGAGTAATGCATCTGATATGAAAATCCTAGACTCAGATGTAGTAAGCCTACCCTCTAAAGCTATGATTTGTGCCCTGATCTACTCTCGCTCTTGATCACACTGGGATAGAGGATCTCCATCTCTACCGAAACCCCTACTAGAATCCTATCTTGAGGCTCTATCTTGTGATCTATCAAGCTGTATCTGCTATATCTACTGCTCCCCTATAAGTAATGGGCCTTGATCTCTCCTTGGAGGAACAAGTCTAAATCGGGTGCACCAACCCTCGCCACTAACACTAGCTACATCTGCATGGCCACCCACAGCACCACAACCCCTTTCATTTCCACTATCATCCCCCTCATCTAGAGGAGGACATCCCCCATATCTACCTCCATCTATGTCACCATCTCTCGCTCTATTTCTGTCGGTACCCCTATCTCTCTAGGCTCCTCCTTTCCCTCTATTGAGAAGATCATCATGATAATAGTCAATTGGCTCCTCTATATGAGGAATGACCTCCTCAAGCACTATGAATCAAGGAAATGGATGTTGAAGCATCTCTACTATGTACCCATCGGAGCAACCTGCATGTCTCATATATCAATTGGGCACCCCACAATGGTGCCTCATCACGGGTCCTAGCATATACAGTAATATCTTGTGTCCTGCCTTGTCGTTAGCCATATTGTCTCAATAATCAGGTATGAATGAACTTCTCTACTATATATCTAGCCTCTTGATAAGGTGCATGCTCTAAAACAAAAATGGAACATGTCTAGCATTTGAGGTCCACTCCTCACAATCTAAGTATGGCCGCTAAACGACCTCATCATGTCATCAAAAATTCATTGCCAGTACTCTACCTTGCCCAAATGGCACAGCTAAGTAAGACCTACATACATATATATAATCCTACTTAGGTGCACGCTGCCTATCTAATAATAGTTGTGTCACTGGGATTTTCTCCCAGGCCTAGATATGAAGAATCAAAATACCCACGGTCATGTTTCAGGTATAATGGTAAAAAATCTCATGAAGCTCACGATACATATGGGCTAGGATAGAGCTACCCCATGCAAACCTCTATCTATGAACAACCATCTACTCCAACATATCCACCCATCTGATGAGGAACCCAAGCTATCCTCTATCTGGCATCAAAATTCCACCAATCAAGCCTGCTAAATACATAGATAATCGATCATAATGATCGCACATGTAATACCATGAAATGTATCTCTGATTGATGGTATCATCCTAGAAATATCACCACACTGCACTAATCACCACAGTAGAAGTTGCCTCAAAGTGCACCTCACGACCCATAATAGGAACACGAAGTATATGCCATACATCCTCGGGAGTAACTATAATCTCCCCAGTGGGAAGAAGGAAGGTGTTGTGCTCTGAGTGCCATCTCTTGAAAAGAGAAATCAACAACCCCCAATTTACCCCTATGTCAGGTAAACCAATCAAGGATCATAATCTACAGCCAATCACTGTCTCCTACTCATCAACTAATAAAATTATGGACAAGGCAAGAACATGACCTGGGTATGTACCCCAGAAAGTGACTACCTCAAAATATGCTTTTTTAGCACATAAAAAGATAAATTAGTGTTCTATCTACAACAAAGATGCAGACTCAAGACCATATCAGCGATTCAATGTCCACAATAGACAAACAAGTCAAAATGGATAAGTTTCAAAGTCCAAAAATGAGATACGATCCTGGAAAGGCAGGGTGCGATCTCTTTTACTAGATATTATCCTAGAAAAATAGGATGTGACAGTGAACACGGGGTGCGATCCCATAAATCCCAGATATGACCCCAAAAATAGGGTACAATCCTAAACAGATAGGTTATGACATATAATAAGTTTCAACCTTAAAACTAAGCTAATATAATGTAACCAGATGTGCTCCAGGAAATCCTGGATGCAACTAAGAAATTGAGGAAAGTAGGATGTGATCCCAAAAAAATAGGATGTGACGCGGGTTTAGCAGGGTGTGATCCAGAATCCCAGATGTGACCCACAATTGAATGGGCTGTAAAAGCAGTAAAAATGCATAAAATTCAAATTTGCAAATTTCACAAGGTAGTTTTCTGAGTACTTACTGGAGGTGCATAATCATCCAGGTGCTGATGGTGATGGTTGAGCTTGAAATGATGCTTCCTAACTGGGACCACCATCTTCTCTGTAGAGCTCTTAGATTTACTATGGATAAAAGTGAAAATGAATAGTAAAATGGTAATTTTTGAGATATATATTGGTCTTTTGAGCTATTTAGGAGTTCCGAAACTCTTCCTAGGCAACTAAAACTCCAATCGAGAACTATTTTTGTTCTCTTTTTCATCAATCAGGGACCAAATCAAAGGTGCCTAAGGTATTTTATGCAGTACAGTAACATTTTTATGATAGCTCTTGAAAATGCAGATTTGCTCCATTTGTTTCAAAAAAATTTCAAATTGCACATTTCATCATAATCTTGGTATGACATAATTTTATCAGTCCTACCACTCAAATTTTCACATATTTAACCTAGTTCTCATGTGTTTATCCTTAAACACACCTTATTTTTTCACTTCTTCTATTCCATTCTTTCTTGTCCTACTTGTCCCATGCAAGTGATACATTATTTCAACAGAGGGATTTTATTTATTTTCTTCGATTTCATTCCCGATCAGGCATGATCACACTATCATCAATCAAATTCTTTCTCAAAACAACATTAAAATGACTTCATTATCAAACAACTAGGGGCATGACAGTTTCCTTAACTAAGTCAGAACTGTTGGATAGAAAGCTTTGGTTCTCATAAGCTAGATATCTTGTGTTTCCTCATTTTAAAAGATTCTTACTAAGCTCCTGGAAGCTTCATACTGACTTTTGGATGACAACCAAGTTCAGAATCAGTATTATCAATCTTTGGACAAAAACCAAGTTCAGAATTGGTATCTTTAAGATCTTTTATTGACCTTTGTACGACAACCAAGTTCAAAGTCAATTCTATCAGTTTAGTTTGATCAAGTGTGAGACTGATCTCATCAGGCATTTCATTCAATCATGAGCAAAATTCTCAATCTTTCTGATGTCAAAATCAAAAACTTTCAATTCAAAGAGGGGAAAATGTAACCACTTGGATTTGGTCTACTTTGACTATATACCCTATTTTCCCTAAGTATGATCATACCCCCAATTATGTTCAAATGACCCAGTTACTACTTGGCATAATTCTTTTGAAATCAATTTAATGTCCTAAAATGATCAAGTCACTAAATTAATCACTTTTAGCCAAAATCAAAATCAATAAAATACATGGCTAAAATGATTAATTTACTAGGAATTAAATATCAATTTCTCACTTGCAAAAGGAACCCATTCCCCTAGCCTAATTATTTTAATTAAATTGGCTATAGTCCTATTGATTATAAAAAAGAAATTAAAATCTTAAATAATTGATATTCCTATTTTTGAATGAATTAAATAAGTTTTATTCATTTCATTAATATTCCTCTAAACCCCAACCTAACCCACCTCAACCACTCTGACTCTAGGTTTGAACCTATCCCAACCCATTCACCCTTGCTAAATCTAATTCTAATCCTAATTCTATCCTAACCCACTTCCTAATGTTGTCACATTCCATTAAGAAATGATTAAGGACTCAACTCACTTGAGAAAGTCAAAGAATCTCAAGATTCATTTCCTCAAGTCCACCTTCTCAAGCTTGACCTGTACCCCTACCCATGCCTCTTAATTGCTCACATTTAATGTAGAATTTAATGCATTTGCCTCCACCATGCCTTATAAATGCCCAAGGAATTAATGCCTCTTACACTTCATTAATGAGTTTTTCAAACTCGATTAATGTACCTTGTCCCCCTCTCTCGCCTCATTCTTCTATAAATAGAAGGGGTTTTTGAGCACAAATGAGCCTAATTTTTAGATTGAAAATACATTTTTATGCTATTGATATTTAGATACATTCATATTCCATTTTTATTTTCATTATCATGCATGGTTATAATGTTCATTTTTAGAGATAATATGCATGCTTAATGGTTAAATAGTTTGTTTTAACTCAAATATTTCATGCTAAGTCATATATGTCAGTGATAGTAGCATAATCTAAGGGCTGTTATGTTGCTCATCATACTCTTCTTAGTTAGAAAGCAATAGGTCAATTTTAGTGCTTCATATGCTCATCTAACCATGTTTTCCACTAACACAATGACCTATTGATGTGTTGTGTCATAGGTAACAGGTACACATTTTAGCACACACCATTTCTGGTGCCCACTATCATCAATCAAATTCTTTCTTGAAACAATAGTAAAATGACTTTATTATCAAACAACTAGGGCCATGACAGTTTCCTTGACTAAGTCAGAACTGTTGGATAGAAAGCTTTGGTTCTCATAAGATGGATATCTTGTGTTTCTTCATTTTAAAAGATTCTTACTAAGCTCATGGGAGCTTCATACTAACTTTTGGACAAAAACCAAGCTTAGAATCAGTATTATCAATCTTTGGACGACAACCAAGTTTAGAATTGGTATCTTTAAGATCTTTTATTTGAAGGCATTATATTTTTCCATTAGTATACTTAGAGAAAAACATGATATACACCATTAGTTTACTCTACACCGATAGATAGAGCACAACACTATCTGATGACAAGGTTACCCGACAAACACTCTTAAGTGTTAACCGATGACAAAAAGGTAAAAGATACCTAGAGAGTAACAATAGTGCTACCCGATGGAACAATAAAGAGAGGAACCTGACAAATACAGGGAACCTGACAAATAGCTCAGTCAAGGAACAGTGACAGACTAAAAGTTCTAACCAATGATCAAGAATGGACAGTCAGTTACATCCTGCAAAAAGTTGATCTGACTTTCCACGTCAGAGAAATCACTGAAGTTGTATTTATAACTTCTTGATTTTCTTTTAAATAAATTATGTGTGGAGGAAGCAATGTAATTGTTATTGTTTTAATTAGTTTTAATGTTTTAAAACATGCAAACTAAATATCAATGTCAATTTGTAAACCTTGGATCTGAGAGTTAACATTGTAATACGTGAATTCCAAGATAGGTCAAATACTTGTATAAATAGATGCTCAATCCATTGAGAAAAGTTGTTGAAGAATGAAGATAGCATCCATAGAGAGAAACAAAAGACCAGATAGAGAATTCATGTAGAAGAACACAAATAGATTCATACCAGTTTTCAAGAATAGAACAGAGGCTACCAACAAGCAGAGAAAAGGTATTCATCAATCACTTAAGGTGATATTATTATTATAAAATCTTTAATGGATATGTAAATCAGAAATAGTAGATTACATACAGTCAGGTCAACATTTGTACTCATTCTAACAAGTGTAGTACACTAATGAAATCCTTTCAAGAAATGTGGGCTTAACCGTCCCGTTGTAAATCTCATAATTGAGTGCACACTTAAATCAGTGTTGCTAAAGATCTTAATGGAGTAGATCTTAATAGGTCTCGACATTAATACTCTTAACAGGGAAAATCATCAGAAGTGATCAAATTGTAAGCCTTAACCAACTCCCTTCCATTCTGCAGATAGTGAAGTTTTGTGGGTGCCATCCCCACCATAGTTGTTACTTCCTAATATGAGTTTTCTCTGATACCATATCTTGTGTTATGTGTTTATAAATTTCATGAATGTTTCTATGAATGATTGTAAACTATTTAAGATTATGAACAAAAAATATATATATAAGAAAGAATAATAGTAATGGTTGGTAAATCATAATTGAAAGACTACTAATGATGAATTATGTAAGGTGTTAAAAGTTTTAGAGGTACTGATTCATCCCTCCCCTCTTAGTACTACTTTCCATTAATTCCAACAACTGGTATCAAAGCTATGGTCTCTTCTTGAAAATCTTAAAGGCTTAAGAGAAAATATCTTACAATGGAGAAGTACAAACTTGATATGAATATTGAGAACAAAAATCTGGAGATACATATGTTCTATGAACAGTATAAAGAAGCAAGAATCATGATGAGAGAGCTACTAGATGAAAGAAAAGGTATGGCTACCCGGAACAATGAAAAAGACTATCAAGAAGAAGAGATTCTAGATTTATTTGAATCTTCAAGATCAAATGCAAGTAATGCATTGGACATATTAGAAGAGAACATTAAAAATCTAGAGGAGATCAATCACCATCTAACAGAGAAAATAAATATGTTGCAAATTGGTCAAGAGACCCAAATGGTAAGAATGATTGATGTGATGAGTTCTGCCTGACAAGATGAAATAGAAGGAACACTTGCTATTGATTATAGAAGGAAGATTTCAGAGAAACTACAAGAAAAGGAAATGGAAATTCAAAGACATGCTAAGCATCACCATGTTCTCACAAATCAAATTATCCTCATGAGTCAAGAAGAAAATAGAATAAATGTGGAACTCATTGAAAGAATACAGATTATCAGTGAACTAAGAGAAGAAAATGATAAGAAAAAGCATGAGGTTAGAATTCAGCAATAGCATAATGAGATTATCAGAAAAGTTGAAGAAGAAAATAAAAGAATGGATGAATTTCTTGAAAGAACAATGGGAAAAGTTGCTAGAAGATATCAAAATTACCCATTCTAACATTTTTGACACATTGTAAGTTACACATTTTTGTCACAATTTTGGCATATTGTAAGTTGTACATTTTTGTCATCAGTATCAAAGAAAGGGGGAATTTGATATGTACATCACCTCAGTTAAAGGAGGAAATCATATGTATAGTGGAAGAAAGGGGAAATAATGTACACATAGAGAATAAATAGTATACATGTACATATACATACACTATACTGATGCACATAGAAAGAGGGAGTCATATTATGACAAGGATATAAATATGGTGTATACATACCAAAATAGTTTAGTATTATGCACATATCAGTTTTTGATAGTAATGTCAAAGGGGGAGATTGAAGGCATTATATTTTTCAATTAGTATACTTAGAGAAAAACATGATTTGCACCATCGGTTTACTCTACACCGATGGACAAAGCACAACACTATCTGATGACAAGGTTACCTGACAAACACTGTTAAGTGTTAACCGATGAAAAGGTTACCCGACAAACACTGTTAAGTGTTAACTGATGACAAAAAGGTAAAAGATACCTAATGAGTAACAACAGTGCTACCTGATGGAAAAATAAAGAGAGGAACCCGACAGATACAGGGGACCCAATGAATAGTTCAGTCAAGGAATGCTGACAGACTGTAATTTCTAACTGACGACCAAGAACCGACAGTCAGTTACATCCCACAAAAAGTGGATCTAACTTTCCACATCAGATAAATCACTGAAGTTGTATTTATAACTTCTTGATTTTCTTTTAAATCCATTATGTGCAGAGGAAGCAATTTGATTATTATTGTTTTAATTAGTTTTACTATTTTAAAACATGCAAACTAAAGATCAAGGTCAAGTTGTAAACCTTGGATCTAAAATTTAACATTGTAATATGTGAATTCCAAGATAGGTCAAATACTTGTATAAATAGATGCTCAATCCATTGAGAAAAGTTGTTGATCAATGAAGATATTAGCCACGGAGAGCAACAAAAGACCAGACAGAGAATTTATGCAGAAGAACACAAATAGATTCATATCAATTTTTAAGAACAAAATAGAGGCTACTAACAAGCAAAGAAAAGGTATTCATCAATCACTTAAGGTGATATTAATATTGTAAAAGATTTAATGGATCTGTAAATCAGCAATAGTAGATTGCATACAGTCAAGTCAACATTTGTACTCATTTTAACAAGTTTAGTACACTAATGAAATCCTTTCAAGAAAGGTGGGCTTAACCATCCTATTGTAAATCTCATAACTGAGTGCACACTTAAGTCAAAATCAAAAACTTTCTTTGAATCAATGCGCTACTTGCACATCAATTCAAACAGGGGAAAATGTAACCACCTAGATTTGGTCTTCTCTGACTATAGAGCCTATTTTCCCTTAGTGTGATCATACCCTAAATTATGGTTAAATGACCCTATTACTGCTTGGCATAATTATTTTGAAATCAATTTAATCTCCTAAAGTGATCAAATCACTAAATTATTACTTTTAGCCAAAATCAAAATCAATCAAATACATGGCTAAAATGATGAATTTGCTAGGAATTAAATAAATTCCTAAATCAATTTCTCACTTGCAAAAGGAACCCATTCCCCTAGCCTAATTATTTTAATTAAATTGGCTATAGTCCTATTGATTATTAAAAAGAAATTAAAAGCTTAAATAATTGATATTCCTACTTTTGAATGAATTAAATAAGTTTTATTCATTTCATTAATATTCCTCTAAACCCCAACCTAACCCACCTCAACCACTTTGAATTTGGGTTTGAACCTATCCCAACCCATTCACCCTTGCTAAATCTAATTCTAATCCTAATTATATCCAAACCCACCTCCTAATGTTGTCACATTCCATTAAGGAATGATTAAACACTCAACTCACTTGAGAAAGTCAAAGAATCTCAAGATTCCTTTCCTCAAGTCCATCTTCTCAAGCTTGACTTGTATCCCTACCCATGTCTCTTAATTGATCACATTTAATATAGCATTTAATGCATTTTCCTCCACCATGCCTCACTAATTCTCAAGTTATTAATGCCTCTTACACTTCATTAATGAGTTTTTCAAACTCCATTAATGCACCTTGTCCCCCCTCTCACTCCTGATTATTCTATAAATAGAAGGGGTTTTTGAGTACAAATAAGCCTGATTTTTAGATTGAAAATACATTGTTATGCTGTTAAGATTTAGATACATTCATATTCCATTTTTAGTTTCAATATCATGCATGGTTATAATGTTCATTTTTAGTGATAATATGCATGATTAATGGTTAAATAGTTTGTTTTAACTCAAATATTTCTTGCTAAGTCGTATATGTCATTGATAGTAGCATAATCTAAGGGTTGTTATGTTTCTTATCATAATGTTCTTAGTTAGAAAGAAATAGGTCAATTTTAGTGCTTCATATGCTCATCTAACCATGTTTTCCACTAACGCAATGACCTATTCAAGTGTTGTGTCATAGGTAACAGGTACACATTTTAACACACACAGAATGTGTAGATAGATAAGAGACGAGACAAGTTCAAGCGAGAATCACATAGTTCTCAACTCAAGACATCTAGTTCCAGACTATGTATAGACATGAAATAGGCAGACAGACCCCAAACATAAATTAGATTGAGTAGAGTGACATAGAATAGACATAAAATAGCTCGCTGTTATGTAAAAATGAGATAGCTTTGCCTAAAGAAGTACTTTCTTGCGCTAAGATTCCGATAGGCGCACGCGAAGCTTTGCAGCCTAGTGTGAAGAAATGCAAAATTGGTGAGATAGATTGCTAAATAGATGACATCATAGTAGAAAAATTACACGCGAAGATTGATAGCCCCTCGTGCAAATATGCTTAGAGAGTGGCACGAAGATGCAGAATGTCAAGCGAAATTGTTCAGAAAATCAACCAAAATGACAAAAATAGATAGTTGAGACCACTTAGGGGGAAAAATTTGCATTTGTGAGACATATATTAGACTATTCTTTGATAGAGTGTTTAATTTGCAGATTGTTTTGGACTATTTTTAGATTGATAAATTTGAGTTTGGATGTTTAAGCAGTTGTGACACAAGCACCAGTTGAAAATAGTTCAATCAAGGACAAAGAAAATTGAAAGAACAAGGGAGTCTTGACAAGTTGGAACATGTTTGAACATTTGAGGACTCAATAAAAACATTCACTTATCCTTAAAATGGTAGAGAAGACAAAATCTTTTCCTCATAGCTTATACACATGTGTGCACCTCACACAACAGTGTCAGCCCTAAGAGGGTGCCCATGGTTTTGGTGTTTCCAAGGAATCAATAATATATGTTCAAAGGACACCCTTAAAGATGGTGCCAGTGTCATATACCACCTTCAAATGTCTGGGTGCATGCCTATAGTAAGAATCTAAGGGAGATAATCATCCCCCTCCCTGCACAAAGATTATGTCCACTTTCAGAGATGAACCAGGTAAGAAACTAGTTACAAATGGTGTTTAGCAGGCTTCCATTCACATTGAACTTCGGTGGCCTTGCAAGCGAGGTTGATACATATAGCCACACTGACATGTGAAAGTGTACACCCTTGGAAAGAAAGTTTGGGAGAGGGGCTCTCAGTACAATATATAGGACTTCCTCAAGATGTTCGACATCAAGAATCAAGAGGAAGAAATTAACATGGATTTGGAGTCTTTTGCTCAACAAAGAAAATTTATTAGTGGGGTAGAATCACCGGTGAAAGGTGTGTACCCACTTGGGTCATTTCAAGAGGTTCAACTTCTAGCATGCCCTCTAAAGGTGACTCAGACTTGGCTTGGCTTCAAGGGTCTAAGTTTTTTATTCTCCCCAAAGGGGAAAAGATCATAATCCTCTACCTCTACACCTTACCCAAACACGCAAGAAATATTCATCACCGAGCTAACTCCTCTTTCAACAAATCTAAGAGCTTCTAGGTTTCTAATTCTGTCTAAGAGAGAAGAGCATACTCCCCTCACTAATGTACATGTTAATTGATTTGTTAGCTTTCCTTTCTCCCCTAAGTATCAATACTTTAGCAGCATCTAGGTCTCACATTCATTTATGGGTATCAATTCCATGTAATGAAGAGCCTAATATCCTATTATGCTATGAAGATGATTAAGAAATTTTGAAAAGGCCCTATTTAGACTATGTAGAGAAGGCATGAAAACAAGCACAATGTTTATGTAGGTTTGAAGTTCTTTGACAAGCGTGGTCTCACATCCATCGATCAGTCCAACAGTTAGTAAGTTTGCATGTTTGAAGGAGTCTTTGACATCTTGTCCTGTACACACTGGTTAAGCTATATCAAAAAATAAATCAGGAAATCACAGAAAACTAGAAACAACAGAATCAGTGGTCAAAAAATAGAACAACAAATTAAATCCTCTGGTGTCAAAGTTCATGCGATGAACTAGAATAGTTTGCATGAAGAACTATGAAGAACCCCACGAAGAAATAGAAATTTCATGTGAGTCTCTGTGAAATTTCACATGAGATTTCAAAATAGAGACGTACAGATAGAAAATAGAATCAAAAGAAAAAGTTAATAATGAGGCCAAAATTTGATTTTTGTGCCCCACGATGGGTGCCAGAAATGTATACGCTAAATATGGGCCTCTAACTTATCCATACACTTTAACATAGTCATTGTTCATCAGTCACACACAAATGTGAATATAGATTTATTCATCCTGCATGCCTGGGTGAGTTGACTTGTTGCCTCCTATCTAGATGGGGTTTTGAGTAGCTCTCATAATCTTAGATTTCAGCAACCTAGACCAGTCTAAGAATAGAGGATTTAATCTAGAAATGTAGATGCAAGATTAATCTAAGAATGAAAGATGCAAGATTAATCTAGAAGTAAATATGGGATTAAGCTGGAAAATGAGATTAAACTAAGAAATGAGTGTGCAATATTAATCTAAAAATGAGATTAATCTAAGAATTATTGAAAGAAGCTAAAGTAGACATGATTAATCTAGAAATGATCTTAATCTATTACAATTTAAGCTAAGAATAATGATAATTTTGAATGCATGAATGTGAGTTAACAATTCAGCAGCGATTCAATATTCTAAAAATCTATTCTCCCTTTTTGAATGAGAAATAAGAGAGTTATTTTATAGGATGAGAGTGCACTTCACAATGGAAATTTTCCTTTGAGAGAAACAGTTAACATTTTGAAATCCAGTTCAGAATAGAAAGTTTCCTTTGAGAGAAACAGTCAACTGAACATGTCTTTTTGAGTGAATAAAGCAGTTAGCTGATTTGTTACACTTTTGAATCTTAGTCAACTCAAAGTTTCCATTTCTGAACTGAAGTGAGGATTTTGGAGAGATTATTTGATTAAATAAATGAAATATGACCTCATAAATGCAATTTCTCAATTATTTGAATAATTAAATTTAGTTATTGAAATGAGGATATTTATTTAATAATCAAATATTATTTAATTCCTTTTTATGTATTTTAACTAAAAGAGACTGAATTTAATTTAATTAAAGTGCTAGGACTTTGTATTTAAATTAATTCTATTATAGAGTTTATTTAGCCAATTAGGAATTAAATATAGTATGTGATTAATTCAGATTTAGGATTTTCTACATTTGACACTTAAGTCAAGTAGAGTCAGTCAAAACTGAGAATTGCCTAGTACAATAGGACTTTGATTATTCATAAGGTTGAAAAGTGCAACAAAATTGGTTGTGGTTACAAGATGCCAATTTTGGGGTGTTACATTTTTTTTCTCTTTGAATTGATGTGCAAGTAGCGCATTGATTCAAAGAATAGTCTGATGTATGAAGCATAGAAGAATAAATTTCAAGAATTGATGACGTAAAGATCGATTGATGAGGGTTTCAAAGCTATCTCCAGAATAGAGCTTAACTCTTTGAAGTATAGGTTAGATTTCTAAGACGTCAGTCAAGTCAAGTTTTCGAGGGTCATCTCCAGAATGAAACTTTATTATTAGGAATTTGGGGATGATTTCTCTGATACCTAATCAATTATTACTTTTCAAAAGAATGTCCCTAGAATGAGGGTCAATCTTCAGGAGTTAGGGTTAGATTGCCCCAATACCTGGCAGTGAGATTTCAAGAACCATCTTCAAGATGAAGCTTGACTCTCTGGAATCCGGGTTGGATTGTCCAGATACCTAATAAATGAGATTTTGAAAATCATCTCTACAACAAAGCTTGATCCTTAGGAAACTGGGTTAGATCACCCAAACACCTAATAGATTGAAATTAGATCAGATTGATTAAGATAGATTGCAAGTGATTCAATGATGTCATCATCCTGTCCCCTCGGGAGAAAAATGGACAGATGACACACCATAATGGTGATTGGAAGTGGTAAATCAGAGATAGAAGTTGAATCGAAGGTCAAGAAGAAATCAGAACACATTAATGAAGAATCTAGAAGATGTGAGAGAATGTTGATTGGAGATGATTCTGACAAGAAAGCAATGTCAAAAAGTTGACTACACAAGCATCCAATTGCATAAAAATATTAAGTGCAATTTTGAGCTATATAGAAGTGTCAAAATTTGATTTCGATCCCAAAAATGGATTCAGAGTGATCGATTTAGCCACTTTTGAAGAGTGAGAGAAAGGATTGAATACTTGGGCAGTCAAGATTTAGCCAGAATATTGAAAAATAATCCCTTAATGTAGAAATCTAGGGGAACACAATGAAGTGACCATCAGAATGTTGTGGTGATACAAGTCTAGAATGAAAGTGCAATCCTATGCTAGAATGAAAGTGCAATCCTATGCGAGATGCAATTCCTAGGAGGTGGTTGTTGGACCCATTGGATAGTTATCATCATAGAGAATTTTTGGAACATCTAAGGTGATACAATCCTTACTAGTGCCACTGCAACCATAAGAATATGAATATGACTTTCATCAGATAAGATATGAAAAACTAACGTAAGCATCAGGGCACAAAAGCTTAGATGACCTGAACATTGTTTCCAGTTTGATATAGTAAGAGTACACCAGTAAACAAGTAGAGAAATAACAGTCAAGGATATAATTCTAACCTCACCAACAAACTGTAGGTCCAAAGAAAAGATAAATGAAATCAATGAGAACAAGAAACATACAAAGAGAAATTCAATCATAGCTAAGCATGTTTGAAAGTATTTGGATGTATAGGTATAGGGGTGTTGAGAAACATTTTTGTGCTTGTGAGTGCTTTGTGTTTGATTTCTATCGATCTATTGTTTATGTTTACAATATCCAATTTGTGCTAAGAAACATAGATGTGTCCAAAGATAGTGTTAAGAAACATTGTTGGTTGTGGTGTTGCAAAACACCTATTGAGTGTGTCAGTAGTGAGTTTCCCTTTAGAATGAAAAGATTAATGGTGAAAGATGTGGTCAGATTGGGGATCCATGCCCCTAGGTAACGACTGATGACTGACTTGAGTCATGTTGCTATGACAAAATCAATATGGTTTCCCCCACGATTATGAGTTTGAATCAGTGTCAAGTCATAATTATTTTCTGGCATCTGGTGTGCTTTTCTAGTGTCTACGACTTCTCCTTTGTAGGTTTTCTCACTATTTAGCTAAGCACTTTCATTTGATCAGGGTTTTTTGGTTCTTGGCACTATAATTATTTCCCTCCACCATACACAATAGTTTCACAGTCCATATAATCTTCATCATTTTGTTGTGGGTCTGGTCAAGCATGCAAGTGTTTTTGAACAAGAATTTACTCATTTGTGATCGACATTTCCTTGTAGTTCAGAGTTGGCCCATATGACCTGGTGGCACATAGTTTTAGGGTTTTTTGTGAAAGAAGATGATGAGCCCATGCACAATATTTTTTGTGAGTTCCCCAAAAATTCTTTAGTCCCATATGCATGGTGCACCTAGTTTCTTGATATTCAAATAAATTTCAGCTTGAAAGTATCATTTAATGCTCCCAAGGTTCATGATATTGCATGAAGTTATTGTAAGGGGTTGGAAATTCACAAGATGGATGGCTGAAAGGATGGGGCTATGAAGTGTGCTAGGCACTCACAATTATGATTTAGGATCTCATCAAGGATGGATCTAAGGAGTAAGCTTGGGATTGCAGAGTGTTTGAAGCTCACTCTTAGTTGTGGCATAGGATCTTGCATGGTGCAGATCTGAGGTGTAACTGTGGAGGGTAAGTGTTAGAATGCATCAAGGGTAGCTAGGGTGGCCAACTTCCATCAAGAGGGACAAAGTAGAGTATTCCTTCCCTCTTTTCTTATGGTAAGACTTTTGGTGATGTATGGATAGAGGTGAAATGGAGTAGCCTCACCTTATCACAAGGAGGTGAGGTTTATTGGTGGATGCATACTTGTGGTCCCTATCTCGGTGAAGCAAAGTAACTGAGCCAATGTTTGGGATGACTCCAGGGGAGTTGTCCATGACCTTAAAGATATGGAAGAAGAGTACCTAGTCCCTAGGTGGGAGGAAACTATGCAATGTATTGTCCAAGTAGGAGAGTTTGAGCTTGAGTTGGTCAGGTGATGCGAGTGAGTGATGAGGAGACAGATATCCATGAATGGTCAATCGAAGGGATGTTGCACTGGGTGCACATCTAGGTTACTTGTAAGGTTTGATTTTCATTGAGACTTGGTATATGAAGGGCCTACAAGCAGGGTCTAGGATGACAGATGGGATATGGTGTTCCAGAGGAGTGCTCAAGGTGAGACAAGCAATGAGGAAGATTGATAAGTGTGATTGAAGTTGTTTGTGGTGCATAACTGAAATGGTGATATGATCTATAAGAAAGGTGTTATGCTGGTACAAATGAGTTGTAAAGTGAGTATAGGGACCAAGGGATTGGGATGGATCATAAAGAAAGGGCGTGGAGCTCAAGTAGCTATGCATTACATAGGGAATCCATAGAGATAAGATTATAGGTGTGCATGTGTTGGTCAGAATGCAATGGATGCATGAGTAACAAGATTCACCAATAGTGTCATGTAGAAAGAGACTAGGGGTCAAGGAAGTCAGCACTAAGTGTTTGGATTTAAAACTAGCTATGGTGGTTAGCTATCCCATCAGGAATTGTTTCATGCTTCAAGGTCTATGGTGGACTAGGAGAGCCCAACATGGGGCGCCAATGCTTCATTAGTACTGGTAATGCTTCAGTAGCATGAAAGGAAGGAGAATAGGACTCAATGTGTTCAGAGGTGCTTTGGTAGTATGTGTAGCAAGCAAAAGTACTCAATGGTCCAAGTCACTCAGGTGGGATGGGATGTAGTGTTCAACAAGGGAGACTTGGGGAGTCCCAATATACTTACAAGGTGCAATGCATAGTTAAAGGGGAGCATGCATAGTTGGACAAGGGGGAGCTATGGTGGCTCTTGGGCATTCAAACTGGCAGAATGGTGATCAAGATAACCTAGGGAGTTGAGATCACAAAGGCTAATGTTAGTATCTTGGGTCTTATGGGGGATTCCATAGTTGAAAGCATGAAACGACCAATATAAGTGGGCTATAATAGGGTTGGACATGATTAGATCATTGGGCTCAAGGATGCGTGTGTGGAGCATCAAAGGAAGTAGAGCCAAGGAGGTTAGACATGAACTTCTATTCTCTGAGGTGTATGTTTATGTAGTCAGGTGGTGGGCACTTAATATTTGGGGAAAGGCATAGTCTAGTAGAAATAAATGGACTCATACACAATGAGAGTCAAGAGTAAGGCTTGTTAGTGCTGGATGAGGTTGGAATTCTCAGGGAGAAGATCATCATTGGCATGAGATAAATATAGCCCTATGACAGTTGGTATTAGAGCATAAATTTTCTCACGCTAATACCCAACTTGTGGAAAGCTGGTATCAGAGCATAAAGTTGGTCAAATAGATATATATCTTGTGGTGAGTTGGTATCAAAAATTTTGGATTTGGTTTTAACTTTGGAACTTTTCTTTGGTAGTCAAGATGTGGCGAGGTGTTACAAGGCCATAATGTAGTGAAGGACATTGTGCAACAAAGGTTTTTGTTGTTAACCAGATTTCAACTTCAAGGAAGTTGGCATTATCAGGGACATGTAAGACAAGCACATAGAGGCTACATGGAATAGTGAGGTTGATGGAAGTGTTCCAAGGTGTACTTACACAAACTCCTCAAGGTATCCACTTGTCCTAGTCTTCTTAGGATCCTAAACTCAACACAAGGATCTTCCAAGTCTTTTCTCCAATGGCATAAGACTTCACTAACTCAACATAGTGAGTTATGCTTTTTTTTCTTCACCTTGAAAGACAACTATCACTAGTTTTGTCTAAATGCTTCGCTCTTGCTTGAAGGATTCTAGGCATAAATCCTCCACTCCAACTTCACAAATTCTAAAAGGGGCATGTCCACCATTTGAACACTCATTTTTCATCCTTTTCACTCCAATATAATGGGTCTTCAATCCCAATTCAATCGAGTTCCAAATTCATTCCCTATAGGACCCTATTAGGTCAAATTGACCAATTAGCCCTATCCAGAGGGTTTTTATAGATTTATTCATAATTATTACAAATAAACCCAAAAAATAACAAAGGATCTTGATACCATTTTTGAAGACCTAAAATATTTTCAAGGTCTAAGTTTCCCAAGTCATCTGTACACTAGTGTCATGAAATGCAGGGCTAATAGGGATTTTTGGGTTCCTAAAATGCAGTTGACTGATTTCTATCTAGAAATATATTCAAATGGATTGTTAAAACTCTTATTTCTCAATTAGGGATCTATAAGACCCTAATGGGTCTGGAACCACACTTTTTTTAGACCTTTCACACACACCCTTTCTTCTGCATTCAACTTTCTCTCTTCCATACACCTAACTGACAGTCATAGCTCGCCTACGACATGGCTCCAAAAATAGAAACTCAGTTCTCAAGGAATCCTAATTGAATATCTATAATTTAAAGAGGCTCCCCTAACATATTCATCCACCCTTTGTATTTTCCCATGGTTGGATTCTATGGGGGAGCCATGAAAACAAAAACTACCTAAACTTGACCAGTAAACAGTCTAAATCCTAGACAATTTCCTAATACTATCGAATCAACTCTAATATACTTGCTTAATAAATGAAAATTTCTTTTATCTACTTCTAATTCACATATAAAACACTAGTTTCAACCTTTCAATCCATTAACACATCATTAACATAAAAATGAGTTGACTGTATTGTCAAACTAGAACACACTACTTTCATTCACTTCAAAAACTTGCTTACATTATCCTCTACATTGGGAAATGAGCCACACAATATCTTAAGATGCCTATCCCATTTTTTTAGGCCTTCATCATTTATTTCACACTCCTATAATGAAGGGAATCCAAAGTTGTCAAGTTGCATGCAACATTTGGAAAAAGTTGCAAATGTTGTCATGACAACTTTTGACCATCTTTTGCATTTATGATCCCAACTAATCTTTAGGACCTCTAAACCATATAACTAGATGGATTAACATCATTAAGGAATTTTTAGGCATCTTTCACAGTTTTCTTGGGTCTAGGACACATTTAGACCACTTTTCCCATTTTAAGCCAATCCTAAGGATTAACAACTTAGAAATCAAACTAACCTAAACTAGATTGGATTTTGTACTAACTACTAATCCATATAGTCAAACACATTTCAAGACCTTCTAAGGTCAAAATTAAAATCATTGAGTTGGATAGAGTTAGTTACAAACCAAAATTGACTAAGCATTGGGAGTTTGCCTAGGTTCTCCTACACCATCCTCCCCAAATGAAAAGACTTGAATCCACCCTTGGATTGAGTAAGCTGGGATCAATGCCCAACTTTTTGAACTCTGTCTCCTTTACCCAAGCTACATCTTTCCATTTTTCCATGCCAATGCACCAAGTGTTCTTTGTATTCCTTCTTTCTTGTCTTCTTGTAGACTCTGGAGTCTAGTATGTGTTCTACCTCCTTGATTGGTGCAAGTGGCAAGTTGAGTTCCTCCACCTCCTGTATGACTTCAGTCAAACTATGATTTGGATCAGGGATTGGGCCTTTGTGCAAAACTATGTCTGTTAAATCAAACACCAGAGATAGACCCATATCCTCTGGAAGTTCCACCTTGTATGCATTTGTGCCATATTTGGCCAGTATAGTACATGGGCCAATTCTTCTTATCTGTAGTTTAAGTCAAAATCCTTTCTACAATGTTTCCTTGTTGAGGTGTACCATCACCAAATCCCCAATTTGGAATTGGACATCTCTTTTCCTCTCATCCACTTTTCTCTTAAGCTTCTATGTGTTTTCAATGAGTGTTTTCCTCACTATTTCATGGACTTCTTGCATAGAATGTGTAAATTCATCTAAATAGCCACTTCCCTTGGCTCCATCCTTCAGATCTTTGAGATCAAATATACCTCTTGGATGAAGTCCATAAACTATTTCAAAATGACTCTTACCAATAGTCCTATTCACTCTGTCATTATAAGAATACTTTTCTTTCCCAATGAGTTGGTCCCAAACTTGACCATACTATTTAGTTAAGCATCTTAGGAGGTTACCAAGAATCCTATTGACTACCTTAGTTTGGTCATAAGTCTAAAGATGGTATGCGAATCCAAAA
This sequence comes from Thuja plicata, assembly GCA_018584345.1. Lineage (NCBI taxonomy): Eukaryota > Viridiplantae > Streptophyta > Pinopsida > Cupressales > Cupressaceae > Thuja > Thuja plicata. Next base: position 3,901,648 of record MU227069.1, read on the forward strand.
GACAAGTTGGTTCCTAGCTTCTGCCACAGAGTCTTCCAAAAATGACTCATTAACTTTGTGTCTCTATCTAACACTATACTCAATGGAAAACCATGTATTCTGACTACCTCCTTGAAGAATAGTTGAGCTATCTGACTGGCATCATGGATTTTATTGTAGGGTACAAAGTGTGCCATCTTGCTAAATCTGTCTAGCATAACATAAATGCTATCCATTCCTTGTTTTGTCTTGGGCAACCCCACTAAAAAATCCATGCTTACACATTCCCATGGTCTGGTTGGAATGGGTAGAGGTTGGTATAGGCCTGCATTTGAAGATGTACCTTTTCCCTTTTGATAGATAAAATAATTATCTACATATTTCTTAAAATCAAAATTCATCTTGGGCCAAAAATAAAATGTTTGAACTAATTCTTGGGTCTTATTGACACCAAAGTGTCCACTTAGTGCACCATTGTGCTTCTCTTGAATCAATTTTTCTCTTATGGACCCTCTAGGGACACACAATTGGCTTCCTTTAAACAAAAGATCACTCTGAAAATTATATTCAGAGAATTGACTGTGAAAGTGGTTCTTGTATTCTTGATGTACCTTGTAGATGTCTGCAAAATCTTCATCTTTTTCATATAGATATTTGAAGCTCTCGATTCCCATTCTCTACAAGTGTATATCTTGTACTATCAAGGATATTCTACTTAAGGAATCTGCTACCTTATTCTACAATCCCTTCTTGTGCTTGTTGTTGAAGGTGTATACTTGTAGGTATTCAACCCACTTCATATGCTTGTGGCTATGCTTATCTTGTGAGTTCAAGAAACTCAGTGCTTGGTTGTCTGAAAAGACTACAAACTCCTTTGGAAGCAAGTAGTAGCTCTACTTTCTCAAAGATTATACCAAAGCATATATCTCTAGGTCATAAGAGGAGTATTTCTTCTTTTCTTCACTTAATTTCTCAGAGTGAAAGGCCACTAGTCTTCCCTCTTGACTTAAGACTACACCAATGGCTACATTGCTGGCATCATATTCCACTGCAAATAGCTTCTCAAAGCTTGGAAAAATCAAGATTGGTTGGGTAGAAATCTTCTTCTTCAACAACTCAAACCCATGATTAGCTTTTTTATTCCATACAAATTTAGTTTTCATCCCACCCTTGATAGTATCAAGCATAGTAGCACAAATTACACTGAATTGCTTTATAAAATTTCTATAGTACTGTGATAAGCCATGAAAAATTCTTACCTTAGTGGCTATCCTTGGAGTCGGCCATTTGATGATGGACTCCACCTTGCTAGGATCCATTTTTAGATGGGCTTGAGATAGTACAAACCCAAGGTACACTAGATCTTGTTTCATGAATTCACATTTCTTCAAGTTGATCATCAACTTCTCTTCATGCAGCTTCTTGAAGACTATTTGTAGATGTTTGAGGTGTTCTTCTCTTATCTTTCTATAAATGAGTATATCATCAAAGTAGACTACTACAAATTTGCCTATGTATTCTTTAGGACTTTATTCACGAGTCTCATGAATGTGGATGGGGCATTGGATAACCCAAATTCCATGACAAGCCACTCATACAGTCCTTCTCTAGTTTTGAAGTTTTTTTTCCATTCATCTCCCTCATTGACTCTGATTTGGTGGTATCCACTTTTCAAGTCAATCTTTGTGAAATATTTAGCTTCACCTAGACAGTCCATTAGGTCTTCTATCCTAGGGATAGGGAACCTATAGCTAATGGTTATTCTATTTATTGCTCTAGATTTAGTACATAGCCTCCATGTTCCTCCCTTTTTAGGGGCTAAGATAGTGGGTATGAAACAAGGGCTAATACTTTTCCTAATTAGACCATGGCTTCTGAGTTCTTGATTTTGTCTAGCTATTCCCTCATTTTGTGGAGGAGTAATTTTGTATGCAGCCTTATTGGGAAGGGTATCTCTTGGAATGAAGTCTATTTGGTGGCTTACAATCCCCTTAGGGGGTAGGGATGATGTTTGTCCATCACTAACAATACCTTCATAATCCTACAACATCTCTTGCACTTCCTTTGGCAACTCTGTCTTCTTGACTATCTTGTCTGCATTTTCTTCTTTTGGTTTCAACACAAGTGCAAAACCAACTCCTTCTCCTTCTTCTAAGGATTAAAAGAAATCTTTCTCACTAACCATGAGTACATTGGGTCCAGATGATTTCATTTCTCCATCCTCCAATAGTGACTTTATTTTGAATGTGACATTGTCCTTCTTGAAAGAATATGAGTTCTTTGCTCCATCATGCATGGCCTTCTAGTAAAATTTCCATGGTCTACCTAGGAGTAGGTGACATGCGTCCATAGGTAGAAAATCAAACAATACTTTGTCCTTATACATTCCAATTTAAAATTTCACCCAAGCTTGTTCATTGACAAGGACAGGTTGTCCTTTGTTTAGCCAAGTGACTTTATAAGGATTGGTGGGGGTATCCTTTTCATTTTCAGCTTGGTGACTGCCTCCTCTGACACTATATTGTTAGTAGAGCCTGAGTCTATGATGAATTTTTTCACACACTTTCCCCATCATTTTGCATTTCACTCTAAATAGTGATCTCCTTTGACTAGGTTATTCTTTCACTAGTTATTTAATCAAAGTTCTTCTCATCATTAAACTCTCACCTTTTTCTGACTCTAAGAGAACTTTAGGGTGTTTTCTTCCACCACTAGCCTCTTCTTGGACATAATTCACCATTTTATCAATTCCTTGAGAATTAGTACGCTTCTCTGGACATTTGTATGCATGATGTCCCATCTAATTAGAGTGGTAACACTTCATGTTAGGAAATTAGTTACCCCTACCTTGGTTATTTTTTCTTCCTCCGCTACTAGAGTTCCTTCCTCTACTTGAACTCCCTCTACTAGAGTTCCCTTATTTTTTTCAAAAACTATAGTCTCTTCTTGACTCTTTGGTTCTTAAATCCTTCCACCATATCCACCTCTCTATCCTCTACTATCTCTCCCTTTACCTCTTCCTCTGGTAGTGCTGGAGTCTTGTTTCTTTCTCAGCTTCTCTTCAACTTTTATATAAATTTGGTGGCACTTCTAAATGGTGTCTTGAGTAAGGAGACTCATCTCATCTTGTATGGTCCACTTAAGGCCATTAAGGTACCTTTCTACCTTAACCTTCTCATCCTCTACAACTCTAGATCTCATGAAAAGTCTCTGAAACTCTTTAGTATAGGATTCTACATCTAGGTCCTTCTGTCTTAATCCTTGTCTTCTTTTATGTAGTTGGAATTCATAATCCTCAGGATATAAGCATCTCTGATTTTTGCAACCATGGTCTCCATGTTGCAATGGGATTCTTTCCTTCCTTATCCTTCTCATCTTGGATTAATTTCCACCAAGTGACTATAGACCCTCTTAGTCTGGCCTTAGCAACTTTCACCTTTTGAGACTCAATGATCCCATCACACTCAAAATGGTTTTCTAGTCCTTCTATCTAGTCTAGGACTATCTTTGGTTCCATCTTTCTAGTAAAGATTGGAACTCCTTCTATTGTTTTACCAGTTATAGCCTTTAAAGCTTACAATAATGACTCCTTATTAAAGATAGGGTTATCTTTGGGTACTTCATCATCTATGGAAATCTCCTTGCCTTTCCCTTCAAACTTAGCCTTCACTTAATCTTCTTTCACATCAACTTCGTCTACCTTCTTCTCTAATTGAACCAATCTATCTTAGAGTATTCTATTATACACTTCTTGATCATCTACCTTTTTAGAAAAATATACATTGGTCACCATTGTGAATTCTCCTACTAACTCTTCTAGTTGGAACATTAACCACAAGCCTGATCAAACAAGCTCTGATACCAATCTGATAGAAGTGTTCCAAGGTGTGCTTGCACAAAATCCACTAGGTCTCCACTTTTCCTAGTCTTCTTAGGATCTTACACTCAACACTAGGATCTTCCAAGTCTTTGCACCAATGGCCTAATACTTCACTAACTCAACACAATGAGTTATGTTTTTTTGTGCTTCACCTTGAAAGACAACTATCACTAGTTTTGTATCAATGCTTCACTCTTGCTTGAAGGATTTTACGCATAAATCCTCCATTCCAACTTCACAAATGCTACAAGGGTCATGTCCACCATTTTAAAACTCATTCTGCATCCTTTTCACTCATATATAATTGGTCTTCAATCCCAATTCAATTGAGTTCCAAATTCATTCTTTATAGGACCCTATTAGGCCTAATTGAGCAATTAGCCATATCTAGAGGGTTTTTCTAGATTTCTTCCCAATTATTACAAAAAACCCAAAAAACTAACCTAGGATCATGATACCCTTATGGAAGACCTAAAATATTTTCAAGGTCTAAGGTTCCCAAGTCATTCGTATACTAGTGTCCTTAAATGTAGGGCCAATAGGGCTTTTTGGGCTCCTAAAATGTAGTTGACTGATTTCTATCTAGAAATATATTCAAATATATTGTTCAAAATCTTAGCTCTCAATTAGGGATCTATAGGACCCTAATGACTCTAGAACCACACTTGTTTCAGACCTTTCACACACACCCTTACTTCTGCATTCAACTTTCTCTCTTCTATACACTTAACCAGACAGTCATAGCTCACCTAGGGCATGGCTCCAAAAATAGAAACTCAGTTATCCAAGCCTCCTAATTGAATATCCACACTATACAGAGGCTCCCCTAACATATTCATCCACCCTTTGTAGTTTCCCATGGTTAGATTCTATGGGGGAGCTATGAAAACAAAATCTACCTGAACTGGACAAGTCAAAAGTCTAAATCCTAAAAAATTTCCTAATACTATCAAATAAACTCTAATCTAATTTCTTACTAAATGAAAAGTTCTTGTATCTACTTCTACTTCATGGATCCAGCACTATTTTCAACCTTTCAATCCATAAACACTTCATGAACATAAAAACAACTCGACTGTACTGTCAAACAAGAACACACTACTTTCATTCACTTCAAAAAATTGCTTACATTATCCTTTGCCTCTGAAAATGAGCCACACAGTATCTTAAGGTACCTCTCTCATTTTTTTAGGCATTTAGAAATTATTTACCACTCCTAGAATGAAGTGAATCCAAAGTTGTTGAGTTTCATGCAATATTTGCAAAAAGTTGCAAATGTTGTCAGGATAACTTTTGAGTATCTGTTGCATTTATGATGCTAGCTAACCTTTAGGACCTATAACCCATATAAATTGATGGATTAACATCATTAAGGCCTTTTTTGGCATCTTTCACACTTTTCTTTGGTCTAGGACACATTTAGACCACTTTTCCCATTTTAGGCCTATCCTAAGGATTAACAACTTAGAAATCAAACTAGCCTAAACTAGATTGGATTTAGTACTAACTACTAATCCATCTAGTCACACACATTGAAAGACCTTATAATGTCAATAGTAAAATCACTAACCTGGCTAGAGTCAGTTATAAGAAAAAATTTGACTAAGCATTGGGAGTTTTCCTAGGTGCTCCTGCACCAGAGGTGTAGGAGCTTTATGCTATAGTTTCGAGGAGCAAGTTTGGGCTGCAGGGTGGCTATGGTGGTCATCCTCAGTGAGGTGTAGCAGTTGTATGGGGAAGTTTCAAGGAGTAAGTTTTGGATACAGGGTGGCTATGGTGGTCATCCTCAATGTGGTGTAGGGCTTGCATGGGGCGATTCTGAGTAAAAGTTAGGTTGTAGGGTGGCTATGGTGGTTATCCTCAGTGTGGTGTAGAATATTGTGTGGAGAAGATCTAAGGAGAGAAAAAAGGGTTGCAAGGTGCAATGAGGAGTAAGATGTTGTCTAGGGCATTATTTGAAGCATGAAAAACATGGTGTTTCAAAATATAGAGTAGTGTCTGGTCTTGCTTGAGACATCATCTGGGGAGGAAAAATGTTGGAATTGCTTAAGGTAGTATGTTGTAGGATTCTATTTGGGATAGATCTGAGGTAGTTTATTTTGGGCCACAAGGCATGGTGTATTGTAGGATTTACATGATGTAAATCTGAGGTGTAATGGGCTGGTGGTGTGATAGGTTGTCTTGATGGCTATGATGGAAGACTAGGCAACAGTGTTATGGATCGGCAAAACTTGGGTTGTTTGGTATAGTGTTGTATAGATTGGTGTTTGGTACATCAACCAAGGTGAAAAATTAGGCTATAGGGTGAATATGGTGGTTATTATCAGTGTGGTGTAGGTTGGTGTTTGGTACATCATCTGAGGTACAAAGGTGGGATTTTTTTGGTACAATTTGGTGTAGGATTATGTTTGGTACATGATCTGAGATAGGTTTATGCAAGTACTAAGGGTGGCACAAGGTTTTGGAAGTATATTGGTAGATGGGGGTTGGTGGTCATTTTGGGTTGAGCTGTTGATGATAGGGAATGGATGCAGGGCATGCCATGAGGTTAGGAAACAAGAAGGCAGAGTGACACAACAAGAAGTCGATGGGACCAAAGGTTGAACACGTGTGAACTTGGGAAAGCTAGGGATTGCACAATTGGGTTGTGGTAGGCTTATATTTTAGTGGATTTCAGAAATAGTTCTTTGACAGTTGAAGGTGGAAGACAAAAATTGGGGTGTTGTTGTAGGATGGCACAATAGGATGAGTAGAGACAAAATTATTCAGTTTATGATACTCAAGGTTCCATTTAGTATGGGTGGGTTCATGGAATTTACTTGGAATGGATTTATGCAGTGGGTCGACATTTGGTATGTTGGCAGCGTCAAGTATGTCATGGTGAAAGAAGTGGTGAAAAATAGTGTGGAGATTCATCTAAGTGTAGGGCACAGAGGAATCTATAAATTCCTTCGATAGGTTCTAAGGTTGTGAAGTATGGGTCTCAATTTGGTGCATTAGGCGTCAAGGATGTCACCTATTTTAGAGTGGGGAGGATGTAAGGGGATGGAAATTCATAAGATGGAAGTGAAAAAGGATAGATTTGTGCAGTGTGTTCGGTACTCACATTTGTGGTGTAGGATCCCGTCAAGGATGGATATGAGGTGTAAGCTTGGGACTGCAGAGTGTTTGAATATCACTCTTAGTTGTGGCATAGGATCTCACATGATGTGTATGTGAGGTGTAACCATGGAGGGTAAGTGTCAGAGTGCATGAAAGGTGGCTAGGGTGGTCAACCTCCCTCAAAGGGATCAAGAAGAGTAGTCCTTCCCTCTTGTCTTGTGGTAATACTTGAGGTGACATATGGATAAAGGTGAAATGGAGTAGCCTCACCTTAGCACAAGGTGGTGAGGTTTATTGGTCGACACATACTTGTGGACCCTGTCTCAGTGAAGAAGAGTAATTGAGCATATGTTGGTGATGACTCTAGGGGAGTTGTCGATGACCCAAAATATGGGGAAAAAGAGTACCTAGTCCCTAGGTAGGAGGAAACAACATAGTGGGTTGTCCAAGTAGGAGAGTTAGATCCTAATTTTGTTAGGTGAAGCAAGTGAGTAATGTAGAGATAGATATCCATTAATGGTGGATCTAAGGAGTGTTGCACTTGGTGCACATCTAGGTTACTTGGAAGGCTGGATTTTCATTGATATTTAGTATCTCAAGGGCCTACAAGTGGGGTCTAGGATGGAATATATGGGATATGGTGTTCCAAAGGAGTGCTCAAGGTGAGCCAAGCCATGATGTAGATTCATAAGGGTGATCAAAGGTGTTGTAGTGCATGACTAAAATGGTGATTTGATCTATAGGAAAGGTACTATGGTTGTACAACCAAGTTGGAAAGTGAGTATAATGACCAAGGGGTTGGGATGGATCATGGAGCAAGGGCATGGAGCTCAATTATGTATACATTACACATGGAATCCATAGAGATAGGATTGCATGTGTGTATGATTTGGTCAGACTATAATGGATGCATGAGTAACAGGGTTCACCAAAAATATCATGTAGATAGAGACTAGGGTTAGGTTAGTGTTGAGACCTCCATACATCGTTCATCCTATCACCTATGTTCCCATGATATTTTCTCCCTTTCTCCATTTGTAAGATATTATTGCATGATTAGTTGTACATGGATGCATAACATGCCCTATTTGTCAAGACCCATGTTCATTAGATCATATTGCATTTTTCTTTGTAAGATGCACTTAAGGGGGGTGTTGGAGTAAATTGGTTTTCACCTATTTAGGGTGGTAAGTTAAACATAAGCATATTTATCTGTATTTCACATTTCCTATGTTCATAAGTAGTTGTACTTTACCAACTCTACCTAACCTTTGTGTTTGATTGTGACACATGGAATTTCCTTTTTCCTCAATTCCCTTGTCTCTTATCTATATATGCAAAGGGCTTGTACATTTTATATGTCTCAATATAATTTCATTTCCTAGTGAATATATCTTCTCTTTATGTGTTGAAGTGTCTGTTTGTAGACCTGGTAGTTTGACTCCAATACAACCTATAAGTGCATCATAGGGGAAAAAATGCAATGTGATAATAATGATGGGTCCCAAAAATTAGGCAATCTTAGACACCTATTTACAACTAATCCTATAATGAATCTTTAACAAATAGAGAAGAGGAGAAAGGAAAAACCATCATAGAAAACATAATTGATAGGATGACTGATATGTAGAGGACTCAACATAAACAAAAATAGACAAGAAATACATCTATCATATTGATGTAATAGGGTTCCAAGTTATACTTGTTAATTCAGAATATTTTGTTCAGGCCTTTAAATCATGTTTAAAGACATTTAATCTACCCTATTAGAAGATTAAATATAAAATAAATATACCATGCCACTAAAGAAAGGATGAAATTAAAATATATATGGAAATCTAAATGCAATATAGGGAGACAATGGAGTTTGAATTCATCTACCATGTTGTTTATTCTCATTAAAATTTTATGCATAAATGTGTTATCTAATAATTTAAGAATTCTTCTGTGTCCTTTGAAGGAACACTTTCAAAAATAAACTAAACCTCTTAGTATTCAAACTTTAGATCCTTCAAAATTTTATTGATTTTCTTTTTATATGAACATAGAGAAACTATCCTAGCTATGTACATGTATAATTTTTTTTACCAAAAGGCATCTTTGAATCACTAATTGACAAAAATGTTTTTCTACTAATCTAAATAATGTTGGAGTTGTAGAAATCATTGGGGGAAAAGATCAAAGTTTAAGGAAGATTCCCCACCTTCAAAATTGACTTCAAACCAACAAAACATTTATGTAATTGCATGGATGATGCATGTTTCTACAAAAGGATGAAATATCAAAAAATTGTCCATCTAGAAACTAGTTGAAATGTAGATGAAATGAAGTTACACTTTATTTCATTTCAAATTTTGAAAAGACATGTGACATGTTGATCTGGGTAAATTTGGTCATATAAGGATGATTGATTGAAATGCAAATCAAATATGCATTTTCTTTATTTCAAAAATTAATCAAACAATGCATACGGAGAGAAGAGGCAGTAGAGTTGGGCAAGGTGTTATGGTCCAGTTGACATGAAACTAAAAATTGCAGTCTTCTTCATTATACAAAAGAAAAATAACAACTATTTTGACACAATTGATAACTAAAATGTGTCTGTTGTACTCATGTCCTAACATTGTACTTATAAATATTGTTATTCCAATTATCTCCCACTCAAGCTTTGAGATATAATTGAAGTAAGTGTTTAACATTTCAAAAATGGCCTTATTACCAACATTAATGTATGTGAATATAGGGAAATGATATATCTAAATGCTTCTCTACATTCTAAGTAGTCATTGCACTCTCCATATTCTTTAAAGAGGGTAGGCATATGGAGCACTATAATTCCTTCAAATGTTCTCAACTCCCTTTTGATCATTCTTTCATATGTCTCATATGATTCTAGAAATTAAATTCAATGATAATGTGTTCAACATAATGGTTCTTGATTATCTCATATGACCCTTTTCTTATAAAGAAAACAACAATATCAACAACATCTACCCAAAATTATAATGAAAATCCTACTTGAGGTCTCATACTTTTTGCACACTCCATAATTGTTCTATTTATCCTTTTAGACACACTATTTTCTTGTGTTATTCTTGGAACCATCTTTTTTCTATGAATCCCATGGTATGAATAGTAACTATCAAAATTTTTACCATAATGTTCACCTCCATTATCTGATTTGAGACATTTTAACTTATTTCATGTCACATTATTAACCAAATATTTAGATTATTTAAAGGTTAAAAATACATCAGGTTTTTTGGGAATGAAGTAAACCTAAGTTTTTCTAGTTGAATCGTCAATAAAAGTAACATAATAATAAGACCCACCAAGAGATAATACTTGAGTTGATCCCTATACATCTGAATGCACTTTGATGCAGGAGTATCCTGGGGTACTTGGCAATCATGTGTCACCAAAATAATATTTTGGTTTGATTTGGTTTTAGTAGTAAACCCAGTTGGAGACCAGAGGTGATCAGTCACTTTGGTGGTAGTTCTTAGTTAGAAGATTTTCTCCTTCACCGATGAACTTGGTGACTAGACTTGGTGGTACTCGGTATTACATTTCTTGGTATTGTCTGCACTCAGTGGTGTTTGGTGTTCAATGATATTCTACTCAGAGCTACATTTCTTGGTGGTAGTTGTTCACTATGTGAAGCTCGGTAGTATCTTGCTCTATAGCTTATCCTCCAGTGTTTTTTTTTCAGAGGAGTTCGCTTGGTGACTTCACCAACTAATTGTTGTTGGTTTGGTGTTGTCTTACCGAATGGTTTGGGTCTCGGTGTTCTTGTTTTTTGAATGAATGTTGGAGTTCACTGGTTTGTGTTTATGGGTTGCATGGACATTGGATATTGCATCTTTGATTTGAGGGGGTCATTGGGATCGTGCTGAGTTTTGAGGTGTGCATATTTGATGCAATGGATCTTGTGTGGACCTAAATCTATGTTGAAGTTTTCTTCTATTTATTTGGTGGGTATTTGCAGCTGACTGGTGCATTTAATATTGGTTCATCATGGATTGTACTAGTCAACTTGGTCATTTAATATTTGTTTACAAGATGCCTTTTGGTTGTGTTGTATAAAAGGTGTATGTGGGTATCATTTAGGGAAGTAGAAAAGCAGAGAGTTGATAGAAAATGGTAGTAAGGGGGTAAGGAAAAAAATTATAGGATTTCTTGGTGGCTTGCAAGCACAAGTTTAGATATGGTTTCTTCCACTTAGCTGTAGGGTAGACTGGTGAAGTTGGATCCTGCAAGATCTTGTTAAAAATTTTCATGTATTGGTCATAACTGGGAAGGCCTTACAACCTGAGATGTTGCATGTAATTGGAATTCTAGAATAATATAAGATGATATTGATATATCTTGTTCTTTTGTTGTTGTTTCTGCTGTGAGTTTTATTTGGCTGCAATTTTGGATAGTCCTTTATTGGATCATCCAAGTTTGATTGCATCACTTACATCTAGTTGTGAACATATTTCTTCTCTGCACTTTTTTCCAATTCAATTCGGATACCAGTTCAAGCTCTAATACCAACTGAATGCACTTTTAGTAAATAAAAGTAACATAATAATAAGACCCACCAAGAGATAATACTTGAGTTGATCCGTATACGTCTGAATACAATTTCACTCTTCTTTTTCATCCCATCTCTATGAAATCTAACTCTCTTTTGTTCTCCATAAACATATTTTTCATAGAAATCTAAATCATCTTGCTTGAAACTTCGTAATAAATTTTGGAAATGAAGAATCTTCATCCCCTTCACACTCATCTGACCAAGCCTATTATACCATAATATTATATCTACTCCTATAGAAGATACATAAATAGAATAATAGGAAAGTCTAGTACATAAATACAATGTACATACCCTTTCCCCCTTTGTTATCTTTAATGAGCCTTTAGTGACCTTCCATAAATTTTCTATAAATGCAACTATAAAACTTTCACTTCAAAATTTTCTTTGTTGAAACTAAATTTCTTCTCAAATCAAGAACATATCTCAACTCCTTTAGTGAAAAATAATTTCCATTTGGTAATTTTATTTGTATGTTTCCTTTTACAAGAATTTTGCATGATTCATCATCATCCAAATAAAAGAGTCAAAATTCACCTTGAACACAATATAAAAATAATTTTTATAGGGTGTGGAATGAAATGAAGCCCTGAAACTGATACCCATGAATTAGTAACATTATCTAAAGAAATAATCAAAGAATATTGGAACACATCACATACTAGATTTTATTCCTTATTATTCTCTTGTTTTCCATCTCCATATTTTCCCTTTCAAGACCAATAATCTATTGTCATATCTCCTTTCTTCCCAAAATACCAATACTCTAGCCTTGCACTATATTTGGATATGCCCTTCCTAAATTCTCAATGGTTCCCCTATCTTTTTCCACTTTCCCTCTATTTTTCCCTATTTTTAATATTCAATGCATTGCTTGATTTCTTTCCTATGATTTTTTGTTTATTCTCCCCATTAAGGATAGTACCAAAAAAATCATCAACCTTTAAAGTGTTTGAACTAGAGACCAAATTACTTACATCCATGACCAAGCTATTCTAGGTTTCCGGAAAGGAGCACAAAAAATTAGAACCCTAACCTCATCATAAAAAGTAACTTTCTCAGAATCTAGCTAAGTAGTAGCTATGTTAAAGTCATTTAAATGATTGGAATAGATTCAATTTTTGGAATCTTCATATTAAAAAAATATTCATAAGAACTAACTTATTGGAGGCCAAGATTTTCTCATACAATTTGTCAAATGCTACCATCACACTTTCCATTATTGTTTCTTTTCCTCTATTGAAGGACACCAAAAATTCCAAGCATAATTGTATTTTTCCTTGTAACTTCCTATCAAGAACATCCTATTATGGATATATCATAGTTAATGAATTAATTGATACTTCACCCAACAAGAAATAAAGATCCTTCTAATATAGACAATCTGATATTTTCATCTTCCATAATTGATAGTTTTGTCCGTTGAACTTATCAACCTTAAGCTTGCCTTCTTTTTCCATTGCTCCCACATGAATATGAAAAATCCTACCAAAAATCACTAAATTACATGGATCTGATACTATTTGTTAGAGTTTTAAGGTAGACCTAAGAGATAAACAATATTATAGTAATGCAAAGTAAGAAACACAAGATAAAATATATAATAAAATATAGGCTTAATATGGTTTACCTAATGTGGTCTACATCCACTAGAGAAACAATTGTCCAATTATTTTCTATTATCCAATGAAGAGTAAATCACAAAATGATATCTTTAAAATTACATAACCACTTACTTATAGGCCCTTTTAGTTATTTACAAAGGTCTTCTTACATACAAAATCAATCACTGAATACTTTATTTAATAATAGGAAAAACACATTAATTGATTTTAAGGAAAAATGCAGCTAACAAAGTCCCCAAAATTTAAGCTTAGCAACATAATCAGTCACCACATACCACCAAAATTGATTAACATCATGTTGCAGTGAGATGTCTTAATAAGAAGATTACACTCTTAGAGAATAAAACACATCTATATCCATTAATAAGTCAAGATTTGGTTTATCAATATTTGGGTCATGTTCCTTTTGAAAAAAAATCATAGGGTAGGTAATTTTTAGGAGAATAATTAACATTAGTCTTCAATTCTTCATCTTTTTTGGAGAGATAATTGAAATAAGTGTTAATGTTATCCCGTTTCTTCACCATGATAATCATGTTAAAATTATGTTCCTCTTGAGGCAATGTATTCTCATGGAGGAGTTACTTTTTGGGAGAAGAATCATTAGTTCTCTCCAATGCTTTAGCTCCAAGAGAGAGATTATTAAAAGAAGTGTTAATGATATCATTTTCTAGATGGATTATACAACTAAGCAAGTTACTTATTTTGTGATTATAGTAGCTAACATGTATCCAAATGGATGTAAGTAAAGTGGTAGATTATTTTAGCATAGTATATTTTATTACTACAAGCAAAGCATCATTTCTTAAAATCTCTAGATATATCAATCAAATTTAAAAATAATAGTGAAATAAATATTTACAGTCAATTTAGATGATTAAATAGGGAAATTTTATGATAGAACATATTTCTTTATATTTTGGCATATGCAACAAAACTTTAAATTTTTTAAAAATAAGTAATTTTATGTGTTTGTAAATAGAGATATGTTAACTTGAGTATAAGAAAAAAGGATTAAGTACTTGAGATTATATTTTCAAGATAGATACATAGTGCTAACAGTAGGTCAAAAATCTAAAATAATGACCTAATGACTACCAATGAGGGTATTAAAGGATGATAAAATAGAAACACGTCTCAAGTCTACAATCTTGAAAAGGTAAAGAAATAATAGTGTGGCAATTGAAATTAACTTGTGTCATGTATAGAAATATATGCTAAAAAAAAAGTATAACTTGGAATACATCTATAAAATTACTCATAATTATATAGTTTTTACATGCAATATATAAAAGAAGAGACAATTGTAAATAGGATACAATATAATTTAGAGAGAAGAGATATAGTAGTTATAAGAGATAATATCATATAAATGAAGAATATATTAGTCTAATCATTAGAATATCATTATATCTTCATGATATAATGGAGATATGATGATGCATAATTTCTAAAAAATGTATAAGGTAAATCTATGAATTTTATATTTTATTTGGTGTCTATTGCAATGAACAACACTCAACCATAATCTATTGCATAAATTTTAATCCACTTTTTTATACATCATCCTAAGGTATATAATACATGTTAATAAATAATATGACTCAAAAATATAGTTTATATAACCTTTTTCAACAAAGATAAGCTCATTGCTAAAAGTCCAAATTTAATCATGCCTTTATAGATAAATTGGCTAACATAATTTATATGATGAAATGGTAATCAATGATATATATCCACTTCACCAATATATTATGGATTAGGGTAACCTCACCTATAACATAGATCTAGAAAGTATAACAAACTAAGGAAAGATACAAACATGAGATCTACCTTTGATAGGTTTAGGTTTCCTTAATCCCAAGATAGGATATGCAAGAAGGAAATAGGTGTAAAATCTTATTTATGATAGAGAATAAGAGAAAATATATATTAGAGTGCGTGCACTTGGAAATGAGAGAAGGAGAATGAATTTGGAGACTTATTTCCTATTTTTCAGAGTTCCACAATGACCTGATTCCTAAATCTGGCACTCTGCAACCTGCAACACACAATTCTGTAACTTTTTGTTTTTTCTCAAGAACATGTCAAAAGTGGTTTGACCTATACCCAGGTACAGGTTGAAGGTTTGATCTATATCCAAGTATAGGTCAAAGGTTTTACCTATACCTAGGTACAGATCAAAGGTTCGAACTATACATAGGTACAGGTTGAAGGTTTGACCTATACCTACATACAGGTTGAAGGTTTGACCTATACCCAAGTACAAATAAAAGGTTCAAAATATACCCAGGTACAGGTTGAAGGTGTGACCTATACTCAGGTATAGGTTGAAGGTTGAACCTATACCTAATTTGATCAAAATCAGAAACAAAAAGTAGATTTGGGAAACTATTGTTACTGAATTTTTGTCTCTGTAACAAAATTCTACACTTTGAATTTTAGGATATTTGTTGAAGTTTTGACCTATGCCCTATACCGTTAGAATTTGGAACAAAAAATGGACCTGGAGAGTTCTTCCAAATGAGTTTCGAGATCTATAGCTAAATTTGTACTCTAAAACCTGTAAATCTGGAAAGTGTGTGTGTGTGGCTATATAGGGGTTTGCCTTAGTCATCCCCCCTCATTTTGGTGATTTCCACCTCCACAAATAGTCGTTAGAAAATGTAGAATGCATATGGTTCTCATGTATCTATATTGTATGTATAGAATGAAAAGGAGCTAGTATACACAAATGCCAAGATCTAACCCTAAAGAGTGAAACCTTAGCATGCAAATGAAAATACTATGTTTTTAAATGTATGTAAATATGGCAATGTAAATATGAAGTAGGAATGCATAGATCTGAAAACAAAAAGGAAATCATACCATGCCCTTAAGGGAAGAAGTACACCTAGCCATCTTCAAAATCAATTTAAAACTCCATTATGTCAAAATGAATTCCTTGAGATGCTTGATTGAGATTTTAGATGTTTTATTGGAATGATTGAATAAGATCTTAAATAATCAAACCTTGATTCAAATGGATGTCCTCAAGATTGAGCTTCTACCTTGCAATCACTTATTATGATAAAATTGGGATGTCTACCTTGCACTTGATTTCATGTTAGAAAAATGAAGCAAATAGTTTTCCTTTATAGTGGGTTCAGGATTCAATTTTGTAAAGGGTGACCTCACTAGGTAGGAAAATGAAAACAACTTTCACCTAGTGTGGAGCCTATCAAATTTAAACTGCTGAGGTATAGGTCAAAAGTGGTTCAACCAATACTAGGTATAGGTCAAACTAGGTTTGAACTATACCCATAGGGTGTTAATTTCAAGACTAAAGTGTGGGATTGGAGACATATTACATGGTTCGGAGAGAAATAAAAAGAAAAGAAAGAAAAATGATTATAAATGCATTCAAATCTTGGAATTACCGAAGATAAGGACCAAGAGGGAAATGAATTTTTTGATTGGAGGGAAAAACATAGGAGGAGAGATTAGATCCTACCTAGATTTTTATGCAAGTGGAAAAGGGGAAAGGAAAAGGAGGATATAATTATTATACTTACCTTGAGTTTTGCACAAGCTAAAGAGGGAGAATGATCAAATTTTAATTAGATGTTAATTAAATGTAATCATAATGCAAATACACTAAGGGTGCTAAAAATATATTAAATTATAGATAACAAAAGTTCTTAAAATTTAATATGATATATTTAACCCCCGCTTTAGCGGTATAGACACTATGTGCATATGCAAGCTAAAGAAGAAAGAACATCTGTAAATGAAAAATGATATATCAAATCCCAAAGTGTGTCTATCCTGCAAGAAACCATTTGAAACCGCATCCTATAGAACCACATGTTAACAATAATCATAAATCACCTAGGACTTACTAAGGAATATGGTGAAGTTTGTGGATAGCTATATGCCCCCATGTTATGAATTTTTGTTAGGAAGATGAAATAGGGATCATGTTTACTGTGATGAATTATGAAGGCAAAGTGTTGACAAATGTTTTTCAAAATTTTTATAACATAAATCAAAATGTTTCAAAAAGTACTTGGATAGCAAGGACACTGAATCACAATTTGAATGCATGTAACAATGTGGAAATCAGAGATTCCTAGCTTAGGTTATTATCAAGTGATTAGAGAGAAGCATTAATAAAGAGAAATATTTAGAAAAATTAGATAGAAATAAAAAAGATAACTAATTTTAAAGTACGTATAAGTTAATTATTGCCTTTTTAGAAGCTCATTTGTGATTCTTACCTTTATTGTGCTCTTGTGAAGAAGGAAGAAGAAGCAAGAAGGATAAAATACCGAAGAAGATAACATTAGAGCTAACAATACTAGAGGTCTTGAGGAGATCAATCAAGAAGGACACACCCTTGAATGAGGAATGTATCAATTCTTGTACTTTACCTTAACTTTCATCATTCCTTTCCTTTCTCTATAGATTTAGAATGCTGATTGTAGTGATGTAATGATGTTATTTTCAGCCAAAAACACAAAAAATTGACCTATACCCTAGAATTTTTCCTATACATGGGAAGGATTTTGACGTATATCCAAGAAGTTGACTTGTGCCTAGGAAGTTGACATGTACCTAGGTGTTTGTTTTATTGACATTGTTGATAGATTTAGATTGATAAAAATGATGTATTGATGGAATTTTTTTGATATGTGATTATAGGACATGCTGACAGTGCGAGAACACTATTCCATAAAGACCATGGAATTTATTCAAGCACATTATACATCAATCTAGCCACATGATGTTGAGTTATTGAGAGATGTTGATATGTATTTGGTTTACCATCTGCCCTAAATCATACTTTATTGGTCCATATTTATGGCATTGATGGAAAGATGGGATGAGGACACATGTTCATTCAATCTACCTTTGGGCGAGATGATAGTGACTTTGCAGGACATATACAAGGTCCTACATCTTCTTGTCTGAGGATAGATAGTAAGATTCATCACATATATAACTGATGTAGAAGCTAACATATATTATATCTAGTGTTGTGAGAGGTCTCAACTTCACATTCGTAGTGCCCATATTTAGCTAAAGGCACTATTTCACTCTAAGGATGAGGCAATTTTGATCAAGAAGATATTATTATGTATTTTTTCCATTGTAGTTTCTCCTAATATGAAAGGTACTACATTCTAGACACCATTGGCACATGTAGTTGTTTGATTACTAAGAGGGGCTAAATAAAAAAACTATGATAGTTTTTAAACCTAAAAACTTAAATCTGATTCAACTCAGTAGGATAAACAACAACAACAAGTGAATCACCAAATATGTTCAATAACTCAAACAATACCTTTCATAAATATTAAATATCGTGCACATGAAACATTCAACACATTTGACACTAGATCTAATGAGGAAACCTTATTGGGGAAAAACCTCTGTGGGAAATGTCACTCAGAAATGGAAATACTCTTTTGAAGTATGCTCGGTTAAAAGCCAATCTTGTTAAAGATTACAATACACATTTGTTAAATGTAACCTTGTTAGGGGATTTACCTTAGAACTATTAAGATCTTAACCCTATTAGGAGTGGCCTGGTTAGAGGGATTTGTACACTCTTTTAGAATGTCATCTTTCTCAAGGATTTTACAATAAGACTGTTCAGTCCAATCGGTTAATATATTCTATTGTTACAAATGCAAATAAGAAACAATGTATAAAATGATCCATCAAACTGCAAAAAAATCTTGCTTGATTAGATCCCTTATGAACTATCTGACTAATAGCATCAACACCTCATTAATATCTGCTTTAGACTCATATTTTAACTTCTTTTCTCTTCACTACTTAATTCGGTAGCACTTCAACTCTCCAACTCTTCAACTTTCCAGCCACTCTTTCCTTCAAATTCATCCTTTAAATAGACTCTATTTTTTCCTGTTAATCTCCTTGATTAGGTTTTCTTCAATCACACTTAGTCATTAGATCAAAATTTTGAATTGATTCAATGAACTTGAAACTAGGTTAACCACTCTGGTATCACCTTGGAACTTGCACTTTTCTTGGAAATAAAACCTTGACTTTTGCTGCTTAATTTATACAATAGATCTCTTCCTTGAATTTTCCCATGTGTAGATCTTATAACTAACTTATTTTCATTCTTGGAATCTTCTAAATCATTGTAGAATTGCATTAAATGAATTATTATCCTTGTTTCTAACATCTATTATTGCTCAGTAACTAACTCTTGGTTCAGTGATTAACATGCACTGCTTGGTTCCTCAGTGTCTCAGTGTCTTGACCAACTTACATAACCCTTTACTGACATACTTGTTTCTTCACGGTAGCTAAACTATTTAGTCTTACTGAATTGGTAAAGTAGAAAATAATTATCTCAAGATGAACTTATCATTATCTGATCTTTATTAACTTTCCCAATTAAATCAAATCCAAAAGATATGACAATTCAATATGAACCAGAAATCAATTACTTGATATCAATGAAAAAATAACAACTAATCTAATTCTTTCTGCAATCTTGTATACTTCTGATCTCAGTCTTCATCATCATCTCTATTAGTTGAGTAACAATCTCCCTCTTTGGAATTGATGGCAATAGTGTTAATTGATGATGTCATACTCTAACATCTATGTTCTATCTTTACTCCCTTTGAGTTGTTTGATCTTCTTGTTCTCCCTCTGTGTTCATTCTCTCTTAAATATTTTCACTCATTCCCCCTCTTTTTGTTCTTTCTAATTCTCCCTCTTTCTTAGTATTCATCAATTATTCATTCCCCCTCTTTGAAAACAATCCCAAAGGTTCATACTCATGAAAAATTGTTCAGGCATTGGATCATACCTTACATATACTGATAACTTGTTTCATATAGAATTACTTTACACAACTTTAGGAAACACTTAAAGTGTGAAAACTAGCATCAACTCATAAAACAAATATTATATTGAGTCCTGGAGTTGATGCAACATGCACCTTGTTCTAATAAATGTTGGATAGGGGTAGGACACCCTAATTTACCTTTGAGATACTCAAAATCATCCTTTGGTAGTCGCATAGTGAATCCACTTCTAATTTCTCCTTTGAATTCACATACTCTAACATTACATGCTTGTCTTGAACTCATTCTCTCAAGTAATGATACTTGATAGAAATGTGCTTAGTCTTATAATGCGTCACTAGATTCTTTGATATGTTTATAGCACTTGTGTTATCACAAAAATAGTAACTATATTGGTAATATCCTCTTACATACCTTCTAGTAGTTATTTAATCCATACAATATTTTCACAATTCATAGCTGCAACAACATATTTAGCCTCAACAATAGACTAGTCATGTAACTAGTCTTTCTCCTAAAAATAAATCTCCTCCACTTGTACTTTTTCTATCATCAATGTTTTGGGCCGATTCAACATCGGTGTACACTGTTAACTCAAAATTTCCTCCTTTCTTGTATAGTAGACCAAATTCATTAGCTACTTTTAGATATCTAAATATTCTTTTAACTGTAGACATGTGTGATTCCCTTGGATTGGTAGAAAATATTGCAACAATACCAACCATGAGCTTTCTCAGGTTTGTTGTGTACAACATATTGTAGCTTACCAATCATTGATCAGTAGAGTGTCTCATTCACTTCCTTTAAATCATCTTCTTTTGATAAATTGCAACTAGTAACCATCGGTGTTCCAACCGGTCTTGAGTCTTCCATCCCAAAAGTCTTTAGGATATCTTTGATGTTGATGAAGGGCGCTCCCCTTAATACCACAAACACATAACAGAAACAGAGAAGCAACAACAATTTGCAAGAATAGAAAATGGACTTCTTATTATCTCCACAAATGCGGAATTACAAACTTTCAGAAT
>MU227069.1:3929458-3945665 GCA_018584345.1 Thuja plicata
TATTTTACACGGTCCAAACTTCTTCATTTTCAGCTTGTTGTATGTACCAACTGGAAACCGCTCCTTCCATAAGTGAACCATGACTTCATCCCCAACCTGAAATTCCTTATGTCTCCTTTTCTCATCTCCCTTAGCCTTATACTATGCATTCATCTTGGCAATGTGTTTCCTCACCTCCTCATGGATGCTCTTCAAATGTTCTGCAAAATCCTCAGCTTCATCACTGCTTATTTCTCCTTTATCTATCTTCCTCAATTCAGATGCATTTCTTGGACTACTTCCATATACAATCTGGAATGGTGATTTACCAGTGCTCTTGTTGACAGAATTATTGTATGCAAATTCTACCTGTGGTAAAATCAAATCCCAGATGTACTTTTATTATGTGATGTAGATCCCATCCTTGAATTGTTGAGTTTGTAGTCTAAGAAAGAATTAAATTATCTCCCCAATAATGGACATCTGGAATTCCTTTCTCATCTCTTCAACAAAATATCTACATAATGTTTTATTGCCTCCCAAAATAATATCATCAACAAATATCTCAGCAATCATAATATTATTATTACTATCCCATTTTAGATACACATTACTATTGTCACTAGTTCTTTAAAATATGATCTTGATTAGATAAACATGTAATCTTTCATACCAAGATCAGGGTGCTTGCTTCAAACCATATAGTGCCTTGTGCAGTTTGCATACCATGTCCTTGTTACTATTCTCAAAAATCCTTTAGGCTATTCTATATAAAATCCTTCTTAAAGAATACCATTAATAAATGTAGAATTGACATTCATTTGATAAAATTTAAATCCTTTGCAAGCTTCATATTCTAGTAGAATTTTGACTACTTCTAATCAAGCAGCAGGTGCAAAAGTTTCACCATAGTCAATACCAGTATTGCTTTGTTTCTTATTACATCTCCAGGTTCATTCAATTTATTTCTAAAAATAGACTTTGTACCAATAACATTTTTATCTTTAGGTCTTAGTACTAAAGTCCATTTTTTATTGTTTTCAATCTCATCTATCTCTTCTTTCATTGATTTAACCCACTAATCATTCTCCAATACATCCTTTACTCTTCTTGGATCCAATTTAGAAATTAAGCACATATTGTCTCTTACCTTTCTTCTTGTCATAACTCCAACATCCTTGTCTCCAATTATCTTTCTCAATGAGTGGTGTCTCCTCACATATTTGGCTAGAATAGGTTTGGTGGTTCATTGAACTTTATTTCCATCACTCGGTGGTAGTTATGTTTGTTCAAATTCCTCCTCAGTTTGTTCATTGAGTAAGATATCAGGACCATCAGGTTGAACATATACAAATCTTTCATAATTCTTCGGTTCCTCTTGGCTGTCCCCATAATTTTTCTCTACAAACTCATCAATTCTCACATTTTCACTTTCCATAATTTTGTTAGTAATCTTGTTCAAACATTTGTAAGCTTTTCTCTTTTTAGAATATCCTAAGAGTATTCCTTCATCTCCTTTAGAATCAAACTTACTATCTCTAGCATCTTTAAGAATATAACATCTACTTCCAAATAATTTGAAATAACTTACATTTGGTTTGTGATCATAAAAAATATCATATGGAGTTTTGTTTGTACCTTTCATCAATTGTACTCAGTTATGTGTATAATAAATAATGCTAACTACTTCTCTCCAATATGTTTGAAAAATACCTTTCTCAAATGTCATTGTTCTTTCCCAATCTATAATGGATCTATTTATCCTTTCAGCTATACCATTTTTTGTGGTGTCCTCCGTACATAAATTTATTTCTTTATTCCATGTTCATTGAAGAAGAGTGTAAACTCATTAGAAGTAAGCTCTCCTCCTCTGTTAGATCCCAAAAAATAGAGTTTTCTTCCAGTCTCCTTTTCAAATATTTCCTTGTACCACTTAAACATCTAGAAAGATTCAGATTTTTCTTTTAAAAATATGATAGACATCATTCTAGAATAATCATCAATAAACAAAATGAAATATCTATCACCATAGTATCTTTGTGTTCTCATCGGTCCACATAGTTAGTGTGCATTAAGTCCAAAATACCTTGTGTAACATAAGACTTACTTGTAAAACTTGACTTAGTCATTTTTCTAACATGACATTCTCAGGTTTCTCCAATTTTGGTAGACCTCTAACTATATTCTTTTTGCTCACTTTTATTAGATTGTCAAACTTCACATATAACCTTTTGTGCCATAACCATGCATATTCAACTTTACCATATAAAAAAATCTTAATAGATAAAATAGGTTACCTTTAGATTGTTCTCTAGTGGTAATCAGACTTCCTTTCTGATCAAATAATTTTACCTTCCATTCTGAAACTCTAATCGGTGTCATAAATTGTTTAGATGTGCCACATTCAATAGATTGTAATTTAGTCCCTCAACCCAATATACATCATCACATCTTGTGTTATTCAACATAATTTTAGAACCTTTACCTTTCATAGGATATGGAGAATCATTACCTACTATAACATATCCTCCATTATTTTCTTCTATATTAATGAACTTATGTGTGTCACCAGTCATATGGTGTAAACACCCACTACTAATCCAAGTATAATTCTTACTTACATGTGATATTAGGGATTTTTTTTCTTTACACTTTTCCTCATTAGAATCATTCTTGAAGGAAACATAAACAACTTCTCCATCATAATCATCTATGTCATCATTGGTTAGTCCTTCATTAGTAATATAACATGACTTCTTAGCTTTATTCTTGAAATCTCAGAATCTTCTGAACCTATTTTCTATTTTATTATCATCTTGGTTTTCTTTCTTCTCATCACTACCATTGTCAAGGCATTTAGAACCAATGTGACCAATATTGTTACTTTTAAAACATTTCAAGGGTAGCTTACCTCGGTACTTGCCTTTATGTCTTTGTAGTCTTCTAGCTAGTAGACCTTCAAACTCTCTTTCATTTGCTTCATCTTCAACATGCAACTCTTCTAACTCACTCTTGTAGCTATTGAATATCTCACTTGCACTATTTGCATAACCATCACTAGGTCTAGACTCCCTAGAACTTCTAATCTTAAAAGATAATTTAAATGTAGACTCAATCCTATGAGTAGCAGGTAAACTATTATCAAAATCATTAAGCTCAAAAGCAATCAACTTACCAATAGTAGCATCTAGTGAAACAATTATATGAGGAATGGATCTTAGTTCTTGTATTCCAGATACTCAGATGACATACATAGGTAACAATGTCCTCAACAATTTTCTTGTCACATCTTCTTTCATTATCTATCCTCCAACACCTCTAATAGAATTCACAGTCTCCTTTTGTCTAGTATTGTATAGTGTAACATTTTTACATTCTTTCATTCTCATAGAATCAAATTTCCCTCTTAAGCTTTCATATTTTTCCTTCATAACATATTGATCTTCACCATGTATCAATTCAATCATATCCCACATCTCCTTTGCTATTTCAAATCCTATAAGGTCATTGAACTACAGATCAATGAGAGTAGATGATATCTCAATAATAACTTGTGTGTGGTCTTTTATTTCTCTTATATTCTCAACTGTAAAAGGACCAGACAGTGGTGGTAAATACTCATTATCAAGATAATATAGTGAATACTCTCCAATACCAAATACGTGCAACCTCCTTCAGGTTTTCCATTTAGAGAAGTTATCCTTATTCAACTTAGGTGCATCCCTCTTATACATCTTCAGATCTTTAATTCAAGTATTTTAAAGTTATCTCTTATAGTAATTAACTATGATACCAATCATTGGATTACTGAGAGGGGGCATGAATAAGAAAACTAGGATACTTTAAACTTAAAAACTTAGCTTTGATTCAAATCGGTAGGATAAATGAAAACAACAACTGAATCATCAAATATGTTCAATAAATCAAACAATAACTTGCATAAACAGGAAATATCATGCAAATGAAATATTAAACACATTTGACACCAGATCTAATGAGGAAACCCAATGTGGGAATACCTTAGTGGGAATTGTCACCCAAACATGAAAATATTCTTCTAAAGTATACTCGGTTAAAAGCCAATCATGTTAAAGATTACAATACACATTTTTTAAATGTGACACTATTAGGGGGTTTACCTAAGACCCATTAAGATCTTTACCTTGTTATAAGTGTCCTGGTTAGAGGGCTTTGAACACTCTTTTAGAATGTCACCTTTCTCAAGGATATTGCAATAAGATTGTTAAGTCCACTCGGTTAAGAGATTTTTTTTGTTACAAATGCAAATAAGAAATAGTGTATAAAATGATCTATTAAACTACAACTATGTCTTTCTTGATCAGATCCCTTATGCACTCTCTAACTACTCGCATCAACACTTCATTAATCTCTACTTTAGACTTAGATTTTCACTTCTTTTCTCATCAATAATTTACTCTGTAGCACTTCAACTCTTCAACTTGCCAACCACTCTTTCCTTCAAATTCATCATTTAAATAGACTCAATTTTTTCCTCTTAATCTCCTTGATTAGGTTTTCCTTCAATCACACTCAGTTGTTAGATCAAATTTTTAAACTGATTTAGTGAAATTGAAACTCAGTTAACCAATTTAGTGTCACCTCAAAACTTGCACTTTTATTGGAATTAAAATCTTCACTTTTCTCGCTTTATCTATACCATAGATCTCTTGAATTTTACAGTGCATAGATCTTGTAACTAACTTATTTTTCATTCTTGGATTCTTTGAAATCCCTATAATATTGCATTAAATTCATTCTTAACCTTTTTTCTAACCTCTATTCTTTCTCGATCACAAAATCTCAGTTCGGTGAATAACATGCACTACTCGGCACCTCAATGTCTCAGTGTATTGACCAACCTACATAACCTTTATTGACAAACTTCTTTCTACTCGGTATCTTAAGTATTTATTCTTTTTGACTTGATAAAGTAGAAAAAAATTATCTCAAGATGAACTTATCATTGTCTAATATTTATTAACATGCCCAATTAAATAAATTCTGAAAGATATCGCAATTCAATATGAATCTAAAATCAATTGCTTGACATCAATGAAAAAATAAAAACTAATCTACTTCTTTCTACAATGTTTTATACCTCTGATCTTGGTCTTCTTTATCATCTCCATCAGTTGAGTAATAGTATTTTGATGGATGAAGAGACACCTGGGTAGTTGAATTGTGGGGTAGGAGAATGATATCCCACTTATACTACAAGATTGAAAAGTGTGTGAGATATCAAAGACAAAGTCTAGTTGTATTTACACTTTTGTAGATTTGGATGTTGAGCATATCACATGCACAAGAAAAGAGGAATACCCTTTGACCATAGATGGAAATGAGCCATGATCCTTTGGTTATCTGTTGGGTGATATGTGGCAGTTTAGAGATCTTCTATATTGGAGGATCACCATAGATCGATTGTAGAGCACTGATATCATATGGAGATTATACAAACATATGCCATCTTGGAGAGATAAAAAAGATATAGAAGAGATGCACACAAAGATATATGTATTCAGATGAGAGGCACAACTACATATTATTTCCTTATTATTTTGATAGAGTGATGCGCCAGTTTGGTCTAAAACAGACACCTCCTCCACTAGTGCTTCGATATTCCAATGGACAATGGTATAGAGAGGGCTCTTGGACCAGAACATAACCTATTGTGGATGATGTAGAGGAAAAATATTTAGGGGGAGAGAGGGATATTAAGGTAGTAGTGATAGTAGCTGATGTAAGTGTGAGAAGAGACTGCCTTATATACCTTAGTGTGGAGGGGATCACACCCGTCTTACCAGAAGACTAACCTTCCAGAGATCCAGGGTTGTTCTTTAGAGTACACCCTAGAGCCACTAAGGATGAGGATGACATTGATGAGGATGATGATGAGGATCCTAGAGAGGAGGATAGGGAGGATGAGAATCTAGGAGATATTCTAAACAAAACACCCATGGAAGAGAACTATGTTGCAGCAGAGGAGGAGCCCATAGGGGGAGTAGATGTTGCTCCTCTACGGGTTCAATGACTAAGAGAATGATTAGAGATTCCTCCCCTGAGAGATGTTTTTTTTCAAGAGCATGGATAGTCTATCCAATCCATGTCCCCAACATAATCATCCAACTACTATCAATCCTAACTACCATGAGAGAGATCTAGTTATGAAAAGATTAGAATTTCATAACTATACATTTATATACATGTGTAATTTTAGTGTAATGAATATTATATGCATATTTTAGTTGGAGTCAAGGAATGGAGACACTTTTTGAGTGATGTCATCATATATATCACTATAGATTCAAGGATACTACCATCCTCATAGGTGAGATATGATGCACAACGAGATCCTAGTCAACATAAGAATTTATTCATACCCATGTAGGTAGAGCTAGAGTTGTTGAGAGGGGATAGAGAAAAGATTCAAAATGATTTGGTATAGATTAAACATGAGATACAAGAGATGTGAGCTAGGAAGAGCTCATCTAGGAGCCATTCCACATCCTCAGCCTCTCATAGACCATCCAAAATACCACAATCATCTTCTTCTCACCACTGTCCTGAGAGATCAGGGAGGAACCATCCTATGGATGAGTAGTGATTATAGGATATATGTTTTGAAATATATAGAGCACATTTTGAACAGTTCTTCCTATGTACCAAACATTTTGATGTTCATGGATATATTGATGTTTTATGCATACATGTCTATGTCTACTTGTAATATAGTTTTGATTGATTTTGTGTAACAAATAACATAAAGATTAAAATGATATACATATGATAAAAATTGAATGCTTGTATAAATAGGTGGACATGTAATTTAGCTATATATAATAACTAAATACTAAAATCTATTCTAACATAATATTAATGAATATAAAATGTTGCACAGGTATCTTCTAGGTAATATCTTAATAAAAATGATTAATATAATACACATAATATTCAATACCAAAATGTTCATTATTTTGTCAGGAATGAATAAAGACATGCACTAACACATAATGCTCTAAAATATAAAGAAAATACAAGCACATGTAAAATGAGAGAGAGAGAGAGAGAGAGAGAGAGAGAGAGAGAGAGAGAGAGAGAGAGAGAGAGAGNAAAAAGAGAGAGAGAGAGAGAGAGAGAGAGAGAGAGAGAGAGAGAGAGAGAGAGAGAGAGAGAGGTTAGGAATAGTACTGACATAAATACATAGCATTTATAGGGTCCTTGAGTAGTAGACTATCCATATTAGCTAACGTATATGCGTTAGATCCATAAAAAATTGTGATGATGTATGGTCCAAGCCAATTAGGACTAAACTTTCCCTTCTCTTGAGGTAGAGCATTAACTTTACACTAATTCTCATAAAGAACCAAATATCCAACCAAGAAAGAATGTTCAATCACTTTATTGTTGTATTTTTTCTGAAGAGATTTATGATATTATTTGATATGTTCTATGACATTAATGCATTGTTCATATAACATTTAAAGTTGTTGCAGACGTTATTCTCAAAAAGTGTCATTGCCAATTATACCATTGAAGGAAACTCACAATGAAGGAATCTCTAACTCAAAGGAAATAATGTCATCAGCACCATAGACTAAGTTATATGGATATGTTCTTGTTGGAATTGGTTTCTGATGTTGTTTTTGGAATTCATGTTTTGTCACTGATGTCAACATATGTTTCTATTGAGGTAGAACAAACTAGTTATTACTGTTGCTTAGATGAATGAAAAAAGTGTATGGGCATTATATAGTTGATTCATAGCATGCAAAGATGATGATGTGTAAAAGTATATGTTGTGATCTTATTTATAAGGTTGTGTGGCTTAATATTTTTGAATGAGTAAGTTACAAATTTTTTAGTCAAGACTGGATATTAGACAATGACAGTGAATGATGACAGAGTTAGTCTCTGATTTTTGAGGATAAATTGTGTGTGATATGGATTCATGTTATGTGGCCTTGGGGAATGGAAAAATACATTTTGAGGAATGAGTTCTATGATTCTTGGGTCACAAGACTCTTGGTGACATTAGTTGTGGCTTGTGTTCTGGAGGAGACCTATTTGAGCCCGAATTTAGAGATGGAGCATGTATTGTGGACTATGAGCATGGATTACTGATCTTGGATTATATTTAATGAATTATAATTGATGTTTAATTTTTATAGGTGCCATATGTATGTTAGAAAGGGGTTAAGTAATTATTTGTGCATCGGGGGAGTCTTAATTGGCCGACCTAATTTCTTATCCTAAATATGATAAAAGAAAGTTGTTTTCTTTTATGGAAAGTGTGGAACAACAAAGTGTTGAAGGTGTGAGCTTGTTTGTGTAAAGTTTGTGGATGTAGAGTAGAGGATGTGATAAAGAGACTTCATTGGAAATGATCAAGAATTTTTTTTTCTATCAGATAGTTCATTGGATTTTATATTTCATATACACTTGTATTTCAGATCTGTAAATCTTGAAGGTGGATTTAACCTTCTTTAGGTAGTTTGCCTGGGCAGTGAGCCTATTATTACTCATGACTCCTAACATGGTCTATCCTTTAATAGTGACTATGTACTCTAATGCATTAATAATCTTCTAACACAGAAAAATGTTTTAGCAGGGATACTATACTCTATTTACACCATTTGTGGGTGCTAATTCCCACTTGGGTTTTACCTTTAACAAGAATTCCTCGACAAAAAAAGAATTGTGTTATGGTGTTACATTTATTGTGTTATCATTTTGATTAAAGTTTTGGTTTATAATTTTTAATGTTTAACAATGTATCTCTCACACATATACCCCCCTCTTAGTTTTGTTGGTGGACTGTTATTCCTAACAATTGGTATCAAAGCTTCTAGTCCTTAGATAGAAAGCTTTATAGCTTGAGGTGATCCTAAAAATGGAATACTACAAGAAGGATAGTCTGAAGTTTTATCCTAAAAACTTTGAAAGTTGGAAGAACAAGGTGAGAACTCATTTGTTGTGTTTGGAAATTGACTATTGGATGATTACAAAGAAAGATGAACTCGTCAAAACTAAAGACAGACTAGATAAAGCTACTGATGATGAAAATAAGGTTTTTTTATTACAACATAGTTGCAAGAGAAGAATTGATTAGTGCACTCTTTGAAGGTGAATTCATAGACGTTAAATACTTGGATTCTAGACATAAAATTTGGTCAAGATTGGAAGCACTATATGAAGGAGATGAGTTTACTAAGAAGGAGAAGTTTTAGAACTGGAAGATAGGGATGGAAAATTGGAAAATGAAAAATGATGAGAATATTAGAGCATATCTATAGAGAGTTACACAGGTCATTATTGGCATTAGAAACTCTAGACACACATACAAAGAAGATGAAGTGATCACAAAAATCCTTAGATCTTTGATGGTAGTTTACAAAACTAAAGTGCAAGCTATAGAGGAGATCATACCTTTGATGACAAACTTCAATACATAGATGTTGATTGCAAAATTAACTAATTTTGAGGCCACAGAGATGGCATATTCATTACCTAAGGTTGAGACAAAATTCAAGGTGATTGTGCATAATAATAAAAAGAATTTATCAGGGGTTGTGAGTACTAGAAGAAGTGACTTGTGAGAAGACCTTGGTGAATATGATGATGACTAGGAAAAGATATAGGAAGAAGAAAGGAAGTTAGATGAAATTTTTTCCCTGATCACTAAAAGAGAAAAGAGAGGTAAGGGTAATTTTAAAGGAAAGTTACCTCTGAATTATTTTTCATGCAATAAGATAGGTCATTTTGCATCTAGATGTCCTACAAAGGTTCCTCAGCATAAATATAAATTTTATAGGCATAAGTATTCCAATGATAAGGAATGTTACTATGCTAGTGAAGGTGTTTCTAATGATGATGCTATTGATTATGATGAGATTGGATTTATTTCTATCAAATATGAGAGAGCCCTAGTGTCACATGCTGAAAAGAAATGAGTGGGTCATAGATAGTGGTTGTTCAAACCATATGACTGGAGATAAAAATAAATTTGTTAAGCTAACCAAGTATGATGGTCGTGTTGTGAGATTCTGATCTAAAATATGAATCAGATTACAATACCTAGTGTGATACCTATGGTATTGTTAATTTCAATATAAAAACTAAAAGACTAACAACGGGATTGCAAGCCAAAAAGTAATCTACTCCATTTGAAATTAGAGTTTATACAAATATGATGAATCCCAAGGGTCAATATAATACCTTGGAAATGAAATGAAGAGTCATCATAATGTATATTACAAATAAACTTATTAAAACTACCAAAAATTTCAAAAAACTATATTAAAATTCAGGCCTACTTGGAGAAGGCATAACTTTCTAGTCCTAGGTCCAATTTGCAAACCATTTACTTTGTTGGAAAGATAAACCAAAATCTGGAAGGTGAAACTAAGGTTCTTGAAGAAGGGATAGGCCCAGAAATGCCCCAAAGACCTTCAAAAATGTAGTTTACCGAGACATCAAAAATACTAAAAAATTAGATTTCAATATTTCCCAATTCCATCCTGATCATTCCTCCCCCTTGAGAGGAAATGGGCCCCATTGCACTAATATGAGCAAAAAATGAGGGAATTGTGCTTCAATTTTTATCCTTAGTTAACCACTTGCCTTGATGAGGATGCTCACCAGCTCGAACCACCCAATATAGAGGAATGTTCTGATTTCTCAAAGTCTTTAAAATCAATTTAGTAACATGGTCACACTAGACTGGAATAGTAGTAGATAATTCTATATCTTGAATGTGTTCAGTATCTTGGTAAATGTCTAGAAAAGGAGGAAAATAGGGTCTCAACAATTCCACATGGAAAACTGGATGTAGGCCCAAACAAGGATGGCAGATTAAGTTAAAAAGAATTCTCCCCAACTTGCTTCAAAATAGTATACAGCCCATAACGAAGAGGAAAAAGCTTCCTGTTTGGTCTGTGAAGGTGCTCTTTCTAAAGATATAACCATATCTTGTCACCAATCTAAAAGTTATGAGGATTTCTATTTTTATCATGTCTTTCCTTATACTTCTCGTTACTCTACTCCAAAATCTCATGAACTTGCTACTGCAGGTGTCTAATGTTATCAATGAATTTTTCTTCTTTATCTACCTCCTTGTCAGCATTCAATAGATAGTTAGATTTAAAAAATGGCAATGCTACATCCATAGGTGCCAATGGCTGATACCCAAGACAAACCACAAATGGACTATGCCATGTAGTACTATGGAGTGCACAATTGTAGTTGTGTTGCACGTAGGATAAGCTTTCATCCCATGTTCAAGGATTTTTTGAATGATACATCCGTAAGATATGAATGATCATTCAATTCACAACTTCTGTCTACCCATCTATTTGGGGATGGAATTTTGTAGACTTTGTCAACTTTGTGTCCATTTTAGCCCATAGCGCTGACCAAAATTTGTTGATGAACCTGCTATCCCTATTAGAAATAATGCTTTTGGGAAAACCAAAATGAACCCAAACATGTTCAAAAAATAAATTGGTAGTCTCTTCTATAGAAATCATCTTTTTACATGCTACCATGATAGCTAGTTTAGAAAACCTATCTACCACAACATATACACAATCATGCCCCCACCTAGTAGTTAGAAGCCTAGACATAAAATCCATTGAAATAGACTGTCATGGATTATTATGAATAGGTAATGGTAATTATAGACCCAACTTACGGTTTGTTGGCTTTGCAATTGTACAGGCTGCACAAGCTTGTATAAATGAAAATATATCCTGCTTCATTTTTAGCCAATAGAAATACTTTTGAGGGATAGAAATAGTCTTACCAATACCAAAATGTCCTACAACATGGCTGTAGTAAGATTCCCATATCATTTTCTTTCGTTCCTAAATGGGTACACATATATGACCAACATGGAAAAGCAACCCATCATGCAAGTGAAAATTAGAGACACACTTTCGTTCTACCAATTTACCATATATGTTAGAAAAATAAGGGTCAATACCATATAGTTATTCCCATGTGGATGATTGATGACCACATGAATCCAACACCATTGTCAAACCTGCAATTGGTGGCCTACTCAAACAATCTATGAATTTGTTACTGCTTCCTTTTTTATGATGAATGTTAAGGTTAAATTGTTGTAGATAAAATAACCACCTTTGATGTCTATTGTTCTGCAACTTCCCTTGTGTTTTCAAGAATTGAAGAGGTTTATGTTCTTTATGTATAACAATTTCCTTTCCTAGTATATAATGTTTCCATTGTTTGGAGGCATGAACAATAGCATACAACTCCTTCTCATAGGTGGGGTACCTATGTATTTTATTAGAAAAAATTTCACTATGATATGCAAAAGGATGCCCATGTTGCATGAGTACTATGCCAAGAGCATAATTAGATGCATCAGTTTCTATCTCAAATTATTGTTGCAGATTTGGGAGGACCAGTACTAATGTTGAACATAGTCTTTTCTTTAAGTCTTGAAATTCTTTTTTCTTTCCCTCTGTCCTTTGAAATTTTGCATGTGCTCCACCCCTTAGTGATTTATTGAGAGGCCATGATATATGTGAGAAACCAAAAAAAAATTTGGGATAGAAGTTGGCTAAGCTCAAGAATCTGTAAAGCTCTATGAAAGTTTTAGGACATGGCCAATCTCTGATTATTTGAATGTTTACTAGGTCAACATGAACACCCTTAGTATCAATGATATACCCTAAGTATTGAATACTCTGCATACCAAAAGAACACTTCTCAATGTTGGCATAAAGTTTGTGTTGTTGCATAGTTGAAAGAGCTTGTTCAACATGCTACAAATTCTCAGACCAGGTCTTGCTAAAAATGAGTATTTTATCCAAATAAACAACCATAAAAGAATCAATGAATGGTCTAAGAAAATCATTCATCAACCTCATAAATGTTTTTGGGGCATTTGTTAGGCCAAAAGGCATAACCAACCATTCAAATAAATGTTCCTTAGATTTAAATACAATCTTCCACACATCTGCTAGATCAATTGGTACTTGGTGATATCCAGATTTTAAGTCAATTTTTGTAAAGAACTTAGCCCCCCTAAGTTGGTCCAATAAATCATCAATTCGAGGGATTGGATATCTATTTTCCTCACTTATTTTGTTCAATGCCCTATAATCAATACAAAGTCTCCATGTACCATCTTTGTTTTTAGCAAAGACAATTGGACTGCCATAGTGTGAAGCACTTGGACGAATATGTCCTTTCTGAATCAACTCTTGAATTTGTCTCTTGATTCCATTATTTTCTAAAACTGACCTTCTATATATTGGCTCATGTGGTAGTGGTGTTCTTGGGATCAAATCAATAGAGTGCTTGACTTGTCAGTGTGTTAGAACTCCCACTAGTGATTTAAAAACACTATGATACTCTTTCAAAATTTTACCCATTTGATTTTGTTGATTTGATATTATGGATACCTTAGCATGTGTATTAAGGACAATTGAATTTGTTTTTTTAGGGTGAACTGTGAGTAGAACAAAAGCTCCAGTTTGAGAATTCAAATGTTTACATTGTTTAACACTAATCAAAGAAGTAGTTTGTGTTTGACATACCTCTGGTATTCAATACCTCTTCCCACCAAGCTTGATTGTAACACTCTTTGGCCTGGATTCATACACTCCATGCCTTTGATACAAGTAGGGTTTCCCCGGAAAGACATCACATACATCCAGCGGTGCTACATAACATATCACTTTATCCTTGAAAGGCTTGATTGAATATTGAAGGTGACACTACTGATTTATTTCAATATGTTGTCCCTAATTTACCCATCCCATAGAGTATGGTTGTGGTTGTCTTTTCACTTTCAAATTCAATCTTTTGACTGTCTCCCAAGATATCAATTTCTTTTGGCTCCCATTGTCAACAATAAAATGTAAAGGCTTTCCATCAACCCACATCTATGAATGAAAAAGTCTCTCTTCATCTTCACGATGCATTACTTTCACAGTTGCAAATATGGCATATGGGTCTTCTTCTATGACATAGTCATTCTCCTTTTTCTCAGAAGTATCTATTGGTGATGACTCAGATTCATCTTCCTTTTCTCATAATTCTGTCATGAGATTTTTAGTACTTCGACAATCCTTTGTACTATGGGTTGGGGACTTATGCATCTCACACCACATCCATGTATTTTTCTGTGTCATTTTTGCAGCCCACCAATTTATTCTTAGGTGAGTTTGAGTGAGGTTCCTTGGTCACCTATTATCCTACAGATTTATTGTCACCCTCAATCATTGGCTTATTATTTGCAAAGTATTCCCTCTTCTCTTTCTTCTTGGATTTCTCTTCAATTTTGGTAGCATATTTATAGGCAGTTTCCAATGTCTCAATATTCAAAAATTCCATCTCTGTTTGAATATGCCTATGAAGTCCCCTACCATATTTTAGAATTTGATGCTTCTTTGAATCCTCACTACAATGTTTTTCTTAAAGTGAATGGAATGTGTTGGTGTAATCTTGCACATACTGGTCCCTCTTTTGTCGAAGAAGCTTCCATTTTATGTATTTATGTTCATAGACATCCTCAGGAAGGTATGCTTCTTTTATGTGTTCCACAAATTCTCCCTGTGTGGGCTTCTTATCAAAAGATATTTCCAATCCATTTCCATCAGATAATTTTCATTCTTTATCTAATAATTTGGCTTCCTAGGATAATTTCACATGGGCTTCAACTTTGAGGAGAGCAAAATTTATTTTTTCTACATCTGAGAAATTGTTTACATAAAAGTACCTATCCAATTTTCATAACCAGTTACCAATAACTTTAGCATCGATTTTTCCTTCAAAATTTGGGATGTCAAAATTTACCTCCACTTTGAAAGGGGTATT
This sequence comes from Thuja plicata, assembly GCA_018584345.1. Lineage (NCBI taxonomy): Eukaryota > Viridiplantae > Streptophyta > Pinopsida > Cupressales > Cupressaceae > Thuja > Thuja plicata. Next base: position 3,944,306 of record MU227069.1, read on the forward strand.
TATATGAAATGTTGTTCTTGATTTAGAGGGTTTTTGATTTTGTATGATTGAAAATTGACTCATCATCTCCTCTTGTTTCTTATTTAAAGCCTCTTCTACCAACTGCTTAATTTTATTGTCTAACATCTTCGATTGTGTGTGCCTCAGAGGTGGATATTCTGACAAATCTTGTGTATCCAATCCTAATCTTTAGTAGGAGGACCTTGTGTAAATTAGCATAAAGGAGAATTCCCACTCTGATACCATATCTGAATTATGAATTAGATTACAATACCTGGTGTGATACCTACAATATTGTTAATTTCAATATAAAAACCAGAACACTAACAACAGAATTGCAAGCCAAAAAGTAAACCATTCCATTCAAAATTAGAGTTTATACAAATATGATCAATCCCAAGGGTCACTATAATACCTTGGAAATTAAATGAAGAGTCATCATAAATTTTATTACAAATAAACTCATTAAAACTACCAAAAATATCAAAAAAACTATATTAAAATTTAGGCCTACTTGGAGAAGGCATAACTTTCTAGTCCTAGGTCTGATTTGCGAACTGTTTACTTTGTTGGAAAGATAATCCAAATTTTTAGACCCAAAATTGGAAGGTGAAACCAAAGCATCCCAAAGAAGGGATAGGCCCAAAAATGACTTGAAGACCTTCAAAAATGCAGTTTACTGAGACATCGAAAAATACTAAAAAATTAGATTTCAGTATTTCCCAATTCCATCCTGATCAGATTAGGTGAAAAAAATCTTAAGCTTATCATTGGAGTTGGATCTATTTATTTGGATGGAAAGAATAATAATAAAAATGTGTTCCTTGTTGACAGACTTAACCATAATTTGTTTAGTGTTGGACAGTTGGTGGAGAAAGGTTATCAATTAAAATTTGTTGATGGGAAATGTTCTATCAGAAGTAAATTAGGAGAATTGATCGCATCTAGTACTAAGTCAAGAGGTAATATATTTTGGTTGAATATTGTGGACACCTAAAATTGACTAGGTGTAGCTCAAGTATTCAAAATTGCAAATCTCAGCCAAATGCTTCAAAAATCTCATCTCAATGCAAAACACAAATAGATAAAATCAAATGGACATTTATCAAATCAAATGGACAAAATTCAAATCAAATTAAAAGATCAAATAATCATGAAATCAAATGATTAAATTCTAAGCCTAAAGGGATTAATCAAATTATGAAATTGATTTTTTAGTTGTATAGTTCAAACCAAAAAGATTAAATCCAACCCAATCACCCTTCCATGGCTAATTTAATTAAATGATGGAGTTATTTAATTCCTAATATCTTTGAGACAACCAACCAACTTTCCCTCCATTTGAAAACACCTCAAAGCT
>MU227069.1:3970511-3982127 GCA_018584345.1 Thuja plicata
AAAATGAACTGATTGAGTTCTCAAATGAAGTTTCATTTTGTTTTTTTAAACTTTTAATCCTATTTTGGTTTCAATTTCGACCAACACACTGATTGAGTTCTCAAATGAAGTTTCATTTTTTTTTTTTAAACTTTTAATCCTATTTTGGTCTCAATTTTGACCAACGCACGTTGGTGGAAATTGAGACCAACACTATTACGTTGGTCAAAATTGAGACCAACACGGGATTAAAAGTAAAAAAAACAAAAAATTTCCTTTGTAATGCGACCAAGCTAAACATTTTTATGATATGGTCAAATTTTTTGGTCAAAATTTAAGGTGAAATGTACTAGTGCATCCTCCCACCACCTCTCACACTATATATACGGCCTCCATACCACCTAATCAATATCATTGATGGTACATCTCCAAAAATCTATCTTTCCTAGATGATGCTAGAAAACCATGCCGTCATATAGAAATGCATAAGGGTAACCACAACCCTGTACTCAAGCTAAGACTAGCCTCATAATAGGTAGATGCTCCCATGTCCAAACTGTAATAGTACTACACCTATAGAAATAGCTGCACTGTGCTGATATACAATCTCATGGAGATCATGATACAACTACGCCAAAATAAAAGAACCCCAATCCAATCTTAGTAGATGTGCAATCAGGTCCTCTAAAATCTGGCCCCATCCGACCACAAAACCATGACCTCTCCTATCTGGCAATAATAATCCCCCTATCACAACTCCTAATAATGTTGGTAGAGTGGGAAATGAGGCAAACTGTGCCCATGTAATGCAATCATCTGCAATGGTGTTGTCTCCAAATACCCATCTGCATACACTGCTATCATATACTGAATCATAATACACCCGCTCTCCATGAGTTGGGATCCTCAATAGTCTATACACATCCTTTGGCGTAATAGTCATCTTTCCTAGAGGTAAATGAAAGGTATTATGGTCAGAGTGCCATCACTCTACCATAGCTGTCAACAAACCTTGATTCAACTGAAACCGAGGGAGATCTAATAGGAAACTCAATCCGCAAGTCTCAATGGTACGCCACTTAGGAGGCATAAGCTCATCTACCAAATCAAAAATCCATAACGCTACAGCTCACACCCGCAACTTGCAGCAATGCTCCTACATTTTGAAACAAAGTGCATCATATTAGTTTTTTTCTTGGTGAACCATTCTAAGTCAAGCATAAAACATTAAATCTATCTTTTCTCTAACTTGAGAGTATCAACTTATTGCTCCTAACCTCTATATCATGAGACACAAGAATAATTCGTAATCATTTTTAATCATATCTGATTGATCTATCAAACATTCATTATTATGACCTTTCTAATATCCTAAACACTACGTGACATTTTGGATGAACATTTTCTAGCTTTGAATCTAATTGAGTCATCTAGATGATCAATCGAAGTGAGTTCATCAATTTTCCTATATCAAATTTTCAATTTTATGGTAGGTGGCACTTTACTTAGTGTACGCGGCTTTTTAAGCCAAGTGGCTTTTTAAAAATTAAAAGCGGCTCTTTACAACACGGAGGTGACACTTAACCAAATAGGCGGCCTTTGGCAGGCCTACATAGCTTTTAAACTCTCATACATGGCTTTTAAAACATGGCATTTTCAGATGGCTCATTTCATACTTTGGGTGACAATTCTGACCTAGCTCCTATGCGGCTAAGGATTGTGCATACGTGGCTTTTCACAGTATGGGCACGGTTTTTCACTGCCCTATGCGGCATTTTACCTATCCTACACGGTATTTTGCTAAAGTTTTTCTAAAAAGTAGTAAAAAAGATGTAATAAATGCTATTTTAAGAGAAATAAATGTACTAAAAGGGTTCGAACCACTCACTAAAGGCCCATAGTCAAGAGGTCTCTGATACCTGTGTGCTCACTCGAATCTGTGCTCTCAAATAGGGACCACCATTGCTATCAATCGTCAATAACTCAGAGCAAATTCTCAATAGTGAAAAGTGAAAATGAATAGTAATTTTGGGTTTTTCAACCTATTTAAGCTATTTTAACCTATTTTATGAGATTTTTGACCCAGTCAAACCTAATCTACATATTCAACATACTGGGGCATTTGTCTGACAGCTTTCCACATTAGTATTATTAGAAATGCAATTATCTTGGATGTATCCTATCAGCATTGTTCATCATAAAATTTCACCTATGATCAATATGATTTCATTTTTGAGGGGGCATCATCATATCATCTAACTGGGATTTCTGCATCATATCTTGTATCAAATCTGGGGCATTGAAATTTCAAACTTTATCAGAATATCATATCAGAGCATCATATAGAAGCATCATATCAGGATTTCATATCGGAGTTTCATATCGGAGTTTCATATCAGGGTTTTCATATCAGGGTTTCATATCAGAGTTTCATATCAGATTTTCATATCAGGGTTTCATATCAGATTTTCTTATCAGGATTTCATATTGGGATTTTCATATCAGAGTTTCATATCAAAGTTTTCATATCAGGTTTTCATATCAACTCATCAACATCGAATCAACGATCTGGACAATCAAGCTTTCTTTGAATCAATGCGCTTCACACATCAATTCAAAGAGGGGCATTTTTAGACACCTAAAATTGACTAGGTGTATCTCAAGTATTCAAAATTGCAAATCTTAGCCAAATGCTTCAAAAATCTCATCTCAATGCAAAAAAAAAATGGATCAAATCAAATGGACATTTATCAAATAAAATGGACAAAATTCAAATCAAATTAAAAGATCAAATAATCATGAAATAAAATAATTAAATTCTAAGCCTAAAGGAATTAATCAAATTATGCAATTGATTTTTCAATTGTATAGTTCAAACCAAAAAGATCAAATCCAACCCAATCACCTTTCCATGGCTAATTTAATTAAATGATGGAGTTATTTAATTCTTAATATCTTTGAGACAACCAACCTACTTTCCCTCCATTTGAAAACACCTCAAAGATTTTGAATTAACCAAACTTTGATCATGATTAACTCACTCTACCACTTACCCTTGTGAAAAAGCTATAAATACAAGCCATTTCTTTTGTGTTTGGGATCCAATAATTAAAGAGTAAAAGAATCCTTATTATAGGCACATTGAGAGCATGTGAGGAGAATTTGAGAGATTTTTGAGAGAATTTTAGCATTTGCATTACATCTAGCATATCATATTTAGGAGCATTTGTTATTTTTTCACATAATCTTGGAGCATTTTTGAACATTTTGAGCATTCTAGCTAGATTGGAGCATTCATTTTGCATACATATCTCATTCTAGGATTGTCCTTGAGAGAGATTAAGCCTGAGAGCTCTCTTAACAAATCTTGGATATAGAACCATGAGATGATATAGATTTTAGCTTCAATTCTTAGATTAACTTGTTTTATCTTTCCATAGAATTGTTGTTTTCAATCTTAATTTCATGAAGGTGTATTTTCTTACACAAAAATATATTTGGGGCTTCTTATTTTTTTGTGAAGGTTGATGATAGTTGGTTATGGCATAGAAGATTTTTTCATGTGATTTTTGATAATATTTTGAAGGCAAGTATGACTAATTTTGTTAGAGACCTACCGAAGATTTTGAAATCATCTAACAACATGTGTAGAGAATGTGTAATGGGAAAAAAAACTAGAAGCAGTTTTTAAAGAAAATCTTACTCAGCAAACGAGAAGTTGGATTTGATGCATGATCTTTGGTCCTACAGGAATGAGATCTTACTATGGTGAAAGGTATTTCATACTTTTTCTTGATGAATTTTTTAAGATGATGTGTGTTACATATCTTAGAGAGAAATCTGAGGCTTTTGAAAAATTCAAGATATTCAAAGCAAAAGTTGAGAATGAATCAGGTTTAAAGATAAAATATTTAAGATCAAATAGAGGTGGAGATTTTACTTCATAATTTTTCAATACCTACTGCAAAAATCATGGAATATACATGCATACATATGCTCCTAGGACACCACAATAAAATGGGATAGAAGAGCGAAGAAACAAAACAATATTAGATGCTACAAGAACTATGTTGCTGGAAGGAAATGTATAACATGCACATTGGAGAGAAGTTATTGGTACTGCTATTTATACTTTGAACAAAATTCATATCAGAGAAGGTACAAGTAAGACTCCTTATGAATTATGGTTTAATCATACTTGTACTGTGAAATATTTTTGAATATTTGGGAGTAAATTCTATATCATAAGAGATGATCAGATAGGAAAGTTTGATGCTACAAATGATAAAGGAATCTTCCTTGGTTATTCCATGAAGAGAAAAGATTAATAAAATTTCAATCTGAGATTGAGGAAGATGATTGAAAGTGCTAATGTGAGGATTGATGAAAAGTTCTAGATTCAGGAAAGAATATATGACTATAACCAGACTATAGAGAAAAAGGAGGTCACTAGAGATCAAGAAGAACCTTTTGAGACTCATCATGAGATCAAGGTATGTAAAGATGACTCAAATGATTCTACTAAAATTCCTAAGACTCTGAGGTATGTTTAAAAACAACCATCCTGAAAATCAAATTATTGACAATGCAAATAAAGGCATGATGACAAGATTGAGATTAAGAGATGAAATTTGTTTAATTCCTCAATTTGAACCAAAAACTACTGATGAGGCATGTAGAGATGAATTGGACAAAGGCTACATAAGAATAATTTGAGTAGATAAAGAAAAATAACACTTGGGAACAGGTTCCTAGACCTAAAGATAAGAATGTTATATGAACTAAGTGGGTTTTCAGAAACAAGTTGAATGAAGAAGGAATAGTTGTAATAAATAAGGCAAGACTAGTTTGTAAAGGCTACTCACAAAAATAAGGGATAGAATTTGAAGAAACATTTTCTCTTGTTGCTAGGCTTGAGGCTGTGAGATTATTTATTCCTTATGTTGCACACAAAGACTTGAAAGTATATCAGATGAATGTGAAATATGCATTTCATAATGGAGATCTAGACGAGGAAGTATATATTGAAAAAACTGATGGATTTCCTTTGATAGAAGATGAAGACATGGTTTGCAAGTTGAAGAATACCTTGTATGGACTGAAACAAACACCTAGAGCATGGTATGCAAGATTGGAATGGTATCTAATTCATCTTGTTTTCGGAAAAGGTAATGTAGACAATAATTTGTACTTAAGAACTAGTGAAGATGGAATTTTAATAGTTGAAGTTTTTTTTATGATATCATATTTGGAGGAAATGATGTAATGAGTAAAAATTTCTCTAAGAAAATGGAAAATGAATTTGAGATGTCAATGATTGGTGAGATGAAATTTTTCATTGGGCTACAAATTAATCAGAACAAGAATTGTATTTTTATTTCTCAGACAGGGTATTTTAAAGAAACATTGAATTTTTTTCGAATGGAAGATTGTAAACCTATTGGAACACCTATGGTTACTTGTCACAAGCTTACTACTACTGATGAATCTCAGAGTGTTTTTCAGACAAAGTACAGATCTATGATTGGAGGCCTACAAGATCTGACTCACAATAGACCAGATATTACTAATACAATTGGAATTGTGGCAAGATATCAAGAAGATCCTAAAGAAACACACCTTGTTGCCTTAAAAAGAATATTAAGATATCTAAAAGGAACACTCGATTATGGTTTATGGTTTGAAAAATATGATGATTTTATTTTGCATGCCTATTCTGATGCTGATTGGGTAGGAAATACTGATAAAAGAAAGAGTACAAGTGGTGGTGCATTGTTTCTTGGGAAAATATGGGTTTCTTGGTTAAGGAAAAAATAGGACTGTATAGCTCAATCTACTACTGATTCAGAGTATGTTGATGCTTCTATAAATTGGACACAAATTGTTTGGATGAAGAAAATGTTGAAGGACATTGGGATAAATTTTGATGAGCTAGTGGTTATCCATTGTGATAACACTAGTATAGTGAATATGTGAAAAAATACAGTTATGAATTCAAAGACTAAATATATTTCCATTAAGTATCATTTCTTAAGAGACAAGGTTTTAAAGAAGGAGATTAGATTGGAGAATATCAGTACAAAGGAACAAATAGAAGTTATATTTAAAAAATGTTTGCTAAAGGATTCATTTGAGTATCTTAGAGGGATGCTTTGGGTGAGAGCCCCTTCTTTTAAAGAACTAAATTAATGTAGTAATGCATCAGTCCAAGGGCTTTCAGAGCTATATAATTTTCTAGACTTGATGTATGGATCTACTCCTTAGGGGGAGTGATCGCAGGAACAATATAGAACACATTTGGGTGATTTTGCACCTAGTTGTTGTTGGCATGAAGATTTGAAAAATCTACACCGTGTAGAGGAAAGATGGTCAGAAGTAGAACAATGACATCCTTTTCCATTATTTTGAAAGGGGGAGAGATTCAAAGTGAAAATCCCTACTATTTTAGGGAGAGATGTGTTGAGGATATTGAGAAGATTGTATTGAGAGAGAGTACTTTTGGGTTGATAGATTTTACCATATGTTTCCATCAATGCCCAAGGAGGATATTGTTGGAATTGGTTTTTTATATTGTTGTTTGTTTTGTCACTGATGTCAACATATGTTTCTACTGAGGTAGAACAGAATGGTTACTACTATTTCTTAGATCACTGATAGAGGTGTATGGGTACTGTACGGTTGATTCAGAATGTGCAAATATGATGATGTATACAGGTGTATGTGGTAAATTTAGCCTTGTTAACTCACCATACACTTCAACATAGTCCTTCTTCACCAGGTACACACAAGACTGAATATGAGATTATTCATCTCGTTTGCCTGCATGATTCAACCTATTTCCTTCTATCGAGATGGGGTTTTCAAAATTGCTCTCAGAATGAGAGTCTCACAACCCTAGACCAATCTAGGAATGAAGATTTTTTCTCCATGAATGCAATGCAATGCAACATTATTCTAAAAATTGAAAGGTGTGAGATTTTTCTAAGACATGATTTCAATGCAATTATTCTAGAATTTGAAATTAATCTATTGCAAAATGAGATTATTCTATATGAGATTATCAACTAAGAATGTAGCAATAATTCAGTATTCTAATAATGCATGAAAGTGAGTGGGGGTTTGAATGAGAGAATGAGAGTTCTTTTATAGACGCAGAGATGATCAGAATAGAAACTTTCCTCTTTGAAATAAAATAGATGGAAAAGCCAGTTCAGAATAGAAAGCTTTATTCAAAAGAATATAATAAATTGTTTTCTTTCTGCTTTAGCTATTTTCTTTCCTTGATTTAATTCTATTTTATTTGAATTAAATTGTTTTCTTTCTCTTTAAAGCACAATTAATTTAGAGATTATTTTTCTGAATAAAAGAAAGATTTTTGAGAGACTATCCAATTAATTAAATAAATATGACCTCATAATAGTTTTTTCTCAATTATCTGAATAATTAAATTCAATTATTGAAAATGAGGATATTTATTTAATAATTAAATATTATTTAATTCCTTTTTCATGTGTCTTAGCTAAAGAGGGTGAATTAATTTAATTAAAGTGCTAGGACTTTATTAATTAAATTAATTTGATCATAAGGTTTGTTTAGCCAAATAGGTATTTAGGAATTAAATATGATGTATGATTAATGCAAATTTAGGATTTTTTGCATTTGACACTTAGGTTGAGTAGAGTCAGTCAAAACTCAGAATTGCCTAGTACAATAAGACTTTGATGTTCTGGAAGAATAATAAATGCAACAAAATTGGTTAGGGTTGCAAGATGCCAATTTTGGGGTGTTACATTTTTCCCCTCTTTGAATTGAAGTGCGAGTAGTGCATTGATTCAAAGAATAGTCTGATGCTTGAAGCACAAAAGAATAGATTTGAACAATTGGTGAAGATTTCAGAGCCATCTCCAGGATAGATCTTGACTCTTCGAAGTCTAGGTTAGGTTGCCAAGACATCGGTCAAATAGAGTTTTCGAGGACCATCTCCAGAGAAAAGCTTGATCCTCAAGGATTCGGGTTAGAATACCCGATACCTAATTAGATTTGATATCTTTCACAAGACTCTCCCCAGAATGAGGCTCAACCTTCAAGAGTCAGGGTTAGATTGCCCCGATACCTGTCTAATAAGATAATCAATAGAAATTTTAGGATTATCTCCACAACGAAGCTTAGTCTCTCAATGTCTAGGTTATATTGATATCTTTCACAAGATTGTCCTCAGAATGAGGCTCAACCTTTAGGAGTCAGGGTTAGAATGCCCCGATACCTATCTCAAAACATAGTAAGATAGAGGTTCAGAATCATCTCTAGAATGAAGCTTGATTATCAGGAGTCAGGGTTAGATTGCCCTGATACCTGTCCCAAAAGATAGTTTCTTGAGAACCATCTCCAGAACGGAGCTTGATCCTCAAGAATCTGAGTTAGATTGCTTAGATACTTAATAGATGACAAGATGTAAGGAAAAAAGATGCTCTTATTGATTGTGGAATATCCAGTTTTGACTATGAAGTATGAAAAATTGAACATGCCCCAAGTGATGAGAAAATTTGAAAATCAGATCAGATTGAAATAGAATAGATTCAATTATGTAATCATCCTACCCCCTCGAGAGCGAAATGGAAAGATGACATGTCATAATGATGATGGAGAGCAAAAAATCATAGATAGATGTTGAGTTAGAGATCAAGAAGAACTCAAAACATATTACGAAAGAATTTGAAAGATTCAGAATCAATTTCGAGCGATTTTGAGGTCTGGTTGACCAAGTTTGACCAGAGTTGACTAGAGTTGACTAGAGTTGACTTTTGAGGAAAAAAGTCAAAGATTTGAGAAAATGATGATATGATAAGGTTCTAAAAAGAAAGTGATGTCAGAAAGTTGACTGTATAAGCATCTGATTGCATCGGTCCTAAAAAATTTTAAAAAGTGATTTTGAGCTATATAAAAGTGTCAGATTTTGATTTTAATCACAAAAATGGATTCAGAGCGGTCAAATTAGGTAATGGTGAAGTTTTTGTGCAAAACAAAATACTTTGAGAAATTAGGTCAAAACATATATAAGGACGAAAAGGTCATTTTCAAATCATTTCAACCTTTGACTTTGTGAGAATTGAGCTCTAAGAAAAAGACAAAATGGTGGTCCCCTATAGTAGTCATCATTTTGAGCGATTGAGGAGACATAGCCAGCCCACAGCATGCAGACCTCTAGTAAGTAGTCAACAAACCTCTCTATAATTCAAATTTCATTCATTTCGGTTGATTTTTGCTCTTTTTTTACGTTTTTAAGAATTAAGTCGCGGGTCTTCGTGTAAAGAAGTAGTTTCTTCACGCGCCCTGTAGGAAAATCTCGTGCAAAGAAAATGTATTTCACACCATTTTGTGAGGAATCTCGCATGAGAGAGTACCCAATTTCGCATGAGAAACCCTTCTAGAGGGTGTTTTCTCACGCGACTGATGATTAAAGTTTGTGCAAAAGTCCAATGTCACACGATTCGAAGGACTTCTTCGTGCGAAAGAGAAATTCTTCATGTGAAAATCTTCTTCTTTGCATGGGAAAAAGTGGTCAGAATGAGCATGAAATCAGTCTGCATCGCATCCAATAGCTTTTGCGTCAGTGTCATTAATGTCTGTACGATGTCTTGAATGCTTTATTATCGCATTATGCTTTGATTATCTTAGATTATTGATTGTGCTCTATTGTGTGTATGTCTTGCAGGTTGACTTTCTAGACATTGCCTTCAGATTGCATCACCCGACCATCAGTCGATTAGTGTCATAGTTAGATGATGCCAAGAAAGCACACATAGGTACCTTGGGATTGAGTTCACTATGTGATGTACCTGAGATTCAAGTAAATCATGGATTGCTGGGAGCTTTGGTTGAGATTTTCCATTCGAAAATGAACACATTCTATTTACCATAGGGGGAGATGACTATTACTCTTGAGGACATATACCGGATCTTGAGGATACCTTTCCACGGTGTTCATGTAGACTATGAGACATAGCCCAAGTTGGGAACAATAGCTTTGAGAGAGGTCTTTCAGGATGACCTCGTTATGGGTAGGGCAATCCCATGGGAGTATCTGATTAGCGAGTATGGGCCGACCCACAGGTTGCTTGTAGTTTTAGCATGCTTCCTTGGGTGTTATCTGATTCCAGATCATGGACAACATGGTCTAGAGTGTGGCTGGGGCAGGATGTTGCAATTGATGCTAACACAACCCTGACATTATGGATGGGGACAGTGTATGCTAGCACACATGTATCACGAGATGGGTGAGATCACCTACTAAGAGGCAAAGAGCATGGAAACAGGAGTATTTTTTTACAGGTATAGGCCTGGGAGCATCTTCCCTTTACCAGGATGATATGCGAGGATATGAGGCAGCCATTGGAGCCTTATATTTACCGATACAGGGGGATGATTACCCAACCCGCGCTGGGTAAGGTTGATCAATGGTGAGCACAGCTCGATGACCTAGTAGTAGTGATTTGGAGGCCTTGGAGACTGACAGAGGCCTAGGATGATGCGGTGGAGCAGCTGAGCCACATGTTTTGCTCACGTGCGATGATTGGGTGCACGATCACTGTGATCAAGAAATTCCTACAGAAGCAGGTATGGCAGCAGTTTAGACGACCGCAAGACATCTCATAGGAGTATACAATGTACGCTAGGTTTACAGATGAGATCAGGAGGGGCTGGGGGATGAAGTTTGACTAGGGATACACAATGATAGATATCCGCGCATTGGTCCCAATTCAGTGGAATTACCTGAGAGATGTGGCAGATGGCGGCATGACCGCCGAGTACAGAGAGCACTTCGTTACCCAACCCTTTTTGAGATTCACAGATCTAGTGGGGATAGTAGGCCAAGCATAGGTGGTACCTCTATAGGTCATTAAGCCACAAGTGGTATAGGTACAATAGATGCAGATGCTCCCACCATAGCAGAGGGCACAACCAGGATTATAGCAGGGTCCCCGACCTCAGACCGTATTGTATGTGTTAATTTTGGCCTTTGTAATCAACCACACACTTCAACATAGTCCTTCTTCACCAAGAACAAACAAGACTGAATATGAGTTATCCATCCTGCCTGCCTGTGTGATTCGACCTGTTGCCTTCTATCTAGATGGGGTTTTTGAAATTTGCTCTCAGGACGAGAGTCTCACAACCATGGACCAATCTATGAATGAAGGATTTGACATGATAAATGCAATGCAATGCAAGATTATGCTAGCAATTGAAATATGAGAGATCACCTAAACATGAATACTAAATGCCATTAATCTAGAAATTGAAAGCTATCTATTTGCAATATGCAATTACTCTATATGATATTAAGAAAGCGAGACAACAATTAAGTATTCTAACAATGCAATTTTTGAGTAAAGTTTTCAGGGGGTTTGAATGAAGAAAGAGAGTTCTTTTATAGACTCTGAGAGAATCAGAATAGAAACTTTCTTGTTTTGAAATAAAAAAAATAGAAAAGCCAGTTAAAAACAGAAAGCTTTATTGAAAAGAATTCAATAAATTGTTTTCTTCCTGCTTTAACTATTTTATCTCTTTGATTTAATATTGTTTTATTTCTCTTTAAAGCACAATTAATTCAAAGTTTCCATTTCTGAATAGAGATAA
>MU227069.1:3995392-4026724 GCA_018584345.1 Thuja plicata
TTATGAGATGTTTCCTATATGCTTAGATGGTTTAGACGATTCATAATGTATGCAAATGTATGAACATGTTTTAAATATATGTAGATGTATGAAATGCACATGTATGATGTGGATGTAAAGATGTATGTATGAAGATGATTTATGTATATTCAATGTGTAAATGAGAGTTTAAATGTAATGTGTAAATGAGAATGTGTTGTGAATATGCAATATGTATATGGTACTAAAATCTCATGTAGGATGAAAAATGCTAACCAAAAGAACATGTGAAGAATCGAGAGCAAGGACCGAACACTTGTGCAATTATGATGAAACCAAAATGGTGAAGAAGAACTCCCCAATGTATGAACCCAGAAGAATGCAATGAAAAGAACGCCAAATCCTTGCCACAATGCAAGTCTAGAATGAAAATGAAATCCTATGCTAGATGCAATATGAGAGTGCAATTCTAGGACATGGTTGTGAGACCCATCGTATAATCATCATCATTGAGAATTTTTTTTTGGAACATGAAAGTCGATACAACCCTTACTAGCGCCACAATGCAACCATAAGGATATGAATATGACTTGTCATTGGATAAAATGTAGGAAATGAACTTGAGCACCAAGGCACAAAAGCCAAGATGAGCTAAACATTGTTTCCAATAAATGTTGCAAGACTACACCAGTATTGAGGCATTCAAAGCCAAGATGACCATGAGTGCGATCATGCATAAACAAAAAAAATAATAACAAACAAAGAAATGACAAATAGCGCAAGAATAGACAAGGAGATAGTACCGACCTCACCATGGTGCACAAATAAACAAGATCGAGGGATGTGAGGCTGTTCCACCTTAGTGCGAGATCTCTTATCACATACACCCTATTTATTTGACATTGTCAGATCATCGAGAATACACCAACAAGCAGTAGACAAAGAAAATAGAAATGAAATTCATGAGAACAAACAACATACAAAGAAATATTCAATTATAGCTCAGCATGTTTCAAAGTTTTGCGAATCTATTCATGTGTATGAGGTGTTGAAAAACACCATTGTGCTTGTGAGTGCATTGTGTTTGATTGTTATCGATAGTTGTTTACGTTTGAGATATCCGATGTGTGTTTAAAAACACAGATGTGTCCAAAGATAGTGTTAAAAAACACTGTTTATCATGGTGTTGAAAAACACCAGTTTGTGTTAGTAGCGAGTTGTCCTATAAAAGTGACAAGATTACTGACTTGGGTGTAAACCAAAGATGTGATCAAATGGGGGGCCATACCCCTAAGTAATTATGACTAACTTGATGTATGTTGCAAGGAAAAATGAGAGTGAGTGCCCCCAAGCGTATGGTGCTGAATCAAATGTCAAGTCAGGAGGGTTTGTAAAGGAACCAGAGTGTCACAAAAGTGACCAAAAGCTATGTACAAGCTAAAGAAAAGAAACGTCAAGACCGAGTATCGATAGATAGAGCATTTGAGTATAACTCCAACTGTAAAAAATGTGAGCAGTCTTGATAGAATAGAGATAGTAGGCAGACATAGTGAGAACCACTGGTGACTGACGCAAGGTAGATGCTCAAATGAAGCTATCATAGTATAAGTTAGACATCAGTAGGTAGACGTAGTGAGAACCACTGGTGGATGATGTTAAGAAGATCCTTAAAAGATAAAAGGGCAGTGCCCCCTAGATCAGAAGAGTTTCCCTGAGAGTATGACCAGTTTCAATCCATGTGAGTTGGTGTCTTGATGGGAACTGAAAGAAAATGAAAGCAGGAAAGCAACAATGCAGGAAAGCAAATGCGTGAAGCCAAGTGGTGCTGCGATAGGTATAACATTGCGAAACAAGAGGCACCTATTTACTAGGTTTTCACATTCTTGGTAGAAATTCTTTTTTTCTACCATGACGCTTGTTTGCCAGGTTTTCATCAATGACACCCTTTTTTCTTTTTTTTTTTCTTTTTTTTTTGTATCTTTTCAATTTTTAATTATTTTGTTATTTTGGAATATATGATTTTTTTGGAGATACATCAAAGCACCTATCACTAGGTTTTCACTAAGATGATCATTTTTTCAGGGCTTTGGTATATACATGAGCACACTGAAGATGTCTCAACTGTAGAACTACTTCAGATGAAGAGCGTTGATGGGCTCTTTGAGTTGTTCTCCTTTAGTAGTAGAGATTTGATAGGTACTAGACCCAAACACTTAAGTAAAAATATACAAAAAAAGCCAATTTGGTTCAAACTTTCCTTTCTAGATCTGATGTTTCTGATTCTTTGGGTTCTCCCTCAGAACGAGGTCACCCACTTGGAAATCCCTTGGTCTAACCTTCTTGTTATAACTCTTGGACATCCTTTTATGGTATTCTCTAAGGTGATCGAATGCCACTTGACAATGTTCATCAAGTAATTCTAGCTCTTGTAGCCGATATATTCTATTATCTTCATCAGTAATGAGGCCTTTCAGGGAGACTCGCAAAGAAGGAATCTCAAGCTCAATTGGTAACACAACATCTGCTCCATAAACCAATGCATAGGGATTGGGCCCTGTTGGTGTTCTTATACTTTTCCTATATTCCCAGAGAGCTGGGTTGATCTAAAGATGCCAATCTCATTTGGATTTATGCACTGTGCGATGTAGGATCTTAATGATTGTCTTGTTGGATGCTTCCGCCTGTCCATTCCCTTGAGGATAATAGATGGAAGACCAATGTTGAGTAATTTTAAACTTAGAGCATTGATCTATCAAATCCTTGTTTTTGAATTGTCCCCCATTATTAATAATAATTACTGAGGGTACACCATGCCTGCAGATGATGTAGTTGAGAATGAACATAGTTATTGTTTTTCCATTGGCAATGGTGAGAGGGACTGCCTCCACGCACTTAGTAAAATAGTCTGTAGCTATGATTATAGACTTATGTCCATTGGAGGACGAGGGGTAAATCTGACCCACCAAGTCAAAGGCCCATTTTTGAAATGGCCAGAAAGTAATGAATGGGATAAGCTCCTTGGCTGGAGCGTGAATCAGGTTACCATGTAGTTGACATTGTTTGCAAGACTTAGCAAACTGTGTTGCTTCTTTTTCCATAGCTGGCCAATAGTAACTAGCTCTAATAAGTTTACAGGCCAATGTCAGGCCATTAGACTTAGACCCACAGATGCCTTCATGCACCTCTACTAACACTCATTTGGATTCATTAGGTTCTAAACACCTAAGGAGGGTATTGTTTAGACTATGTCTATACAAGTCACTAGCGATGATGACGAATCATGAAGCACTGCAAATTAAGTGACGTTTCTCATTCCAGGTGTAAATGTTCCAAAACAATCTGGTCATGAAGGTAGGAAAAGATATGATGGTAGTAGGATGAGTCATGTCCTATGATAGAACATATCATCCAGGAATTAGGGGAGTCATAGGCTGGGTAGCATAACATCTCCACTAGGAATTCATGTCTAAAGTAATTTTAGGCATCTGTATCATGGAGGCAAGAGTAGCCATGACATCTGCTACTTTATTATCTGCCCTTGGAACCTGTTGAAATGTGATGTGAGTAAAATACCTTTTGAGGTCATCAACCAACCATTTATAAGGCACCAAATTGTCATCCCTTGTCTGATAGATATCATTGACATGATTGATGACTAGCTATGAATCTCCAAGAACATTTAGCTCATCTACTCTCCACTCAAGGGTGATCTTCATACCATTGATTAGGGCTTCATACTCAGAAATGTTGTTTGTACAAGGAAACAACATCTTAGATGCTTTTGGTAAAGAGCACCTTTGAGGTGTAATGAACAGTATCCCATCACTTGACCCCTATTGGGTAAATGAACCATCAAAAAACATAGTCCATGATCGATGTGTGAGAAGTAATATGGATTCATCTGGAAATTCAATATGCAATGGTTGATGATCTACTAGAGGTGATTCTTCCAATTAATCTTCTATTTCCTATCCCTTAATGGCTTTCCTTTCAACATATTCAATATCAAATTCCCTGAGAAGCATGACCCATTTAGCTAGTCTACCTCTGAGGGTATCTTTATTGAGCAAGTATTTCAAAGGATCAATTTTAGCAATTAGACGTGTAGTATGAGAAAAAATGTAGTGCCACAATTTTTGTGAAGCAAAAACCACTACAAGGCAAGCCTTCTCTATAGCAGAATATTTTGTTTCATATGAGACCAGAGTTTGACTAATGTAATAGATAGCCCTTTCTTTGTTGTGATGATCTTCTTGAGCCAATAAGATACCCAATGATGTATTCATAGTAGATATGTAAAGTATAAGTGGCTTCCCATGAATGGGAGGCATCAAGTTCAATGGGTTTGCAAGATACTGTTTGATTTGTGTGAACCCTTCATCACATTCTTTGTTCCACTGATAAGCCACAACCTTGTGCAAAGTTTTGGTAAATGGTTGGGACTTGTCTACTAGTTGATAGATAAAACACCAGATAGACTGCAGTCAGCCTTGAAGTCCTCTCATTTGTCTAATATTTTTTAGTGGCGGCATTTCCATGATAGCTTGTACTTTTGCAGGATCTACTTCAATACCTTTGGCAGAGATGATATAGCCAAGCAATTTTCTAGATGTTACACCAAATGCACATTTCTTAGGATTGAGTCTCAGACTGAATTGTTCCATACAATCTAGTATAGGACCTAGATCGGCAAGATGCTTCTTTCGGTGCATGCTCTTAGCTAAAGTGTCATCCACATAATCTTCCATTGTTTTATGCATCATGTCATGAAATATGGTGGTAACAACTTTATGATATGTAGCACCAGCATTTTTGAGTCCAAAGGGCATGAAATTCCAAGAGAAGGCGCCCCAGGCACATGTGAAGGTAGTTTTCTCTTGGTCCTCTGCTGCAATTTTTATCTGGTTATAGCCAGAGAAACCATCCATTAGTGAGTACATTTCATACCCTGTCGTCATATCTATGATCATATCAATATTAGGCAATGGAAAATCATCCTTAGGACATGCCAAATTCAAGTCTTATAAGTCTGTGCAGACTCATATATATTTATCATGTTTTGATACTGGAACAATATTAGAGATCCACTTAGCATAATCAATTACTCTGATAAACACTACCTTAAGCAATTTCTCCAATTCAGCTTTGACAAGTAGAGCTACATGTGGATGCATTTTGTGAAGCTTCTGCTTGACATGCTTAACACTTGGTGCAATAGATAAATGGTGCATGATTAGATTAGGGTCTAATCCTGGCATGTCTAAATATTTCCATACAAAGTTAATCTTTTTGCTTATGAAGAATGTAGTGAATTCCTCTCTTTCTTCCTCTGATAGTGATTGTGCCAAGTGAATAATCTGGGGTTCTACCTAAAAATGACTTGGAAGTGCATCAAGTATCTCATCCTTGGGCACCTCGAAGAGGTTTTCACCCTTGGATACATCTTTATTTTGACAGTTTTAGGCTCAGATACTGTCACAAGGTGGTTTTCACCATCAGAGCACCTATTTTTTCTTCTTTTTATTTTGTGACTAAGAGACTTGATGTCAGCCTCAGTCATGTTGACACTTTCTTTGCTAGTGGGAGATGTTATAGGTTTGACAACATGTAGGTAACAGGAAAGAGCGTAATCATTCTAGAATGTAAGGACTTCATTAGATGGGGAGGTAGAGTTCCAGTCTATAATCTTAGGAAGGCAAAGTAAAAAAGGAGTGACAAGTTCAAGTGGGTTCATGGTATAATCATCAAAGGAATGGACAAGCAAGTTGAGACCTAAAGTGATCTCTTTCAGAGGTATAGTCGAGTTCCTTTGATTCCTAGCAACCATGGTAGACAACATGTTAACATCTAGGGGGTCAGACTCATGTGACCCTCCACTAGACTATTCACCTACTTTGAGAAGGTTTTCATATGCATTAGCTATTTTTGTATCTCTGTCAGAAGTGGCATATGACAAGCTGTCAAACTCATATTCATGAGAGTCCATTTCATCATTAGGTGTCATATCAAGAACATGAGTAAAATAACCCTTTGTCCCTAGTTGGGATGGGTTATATCTACAACCTCTGCTATGGTCAGATGAGAACCTTTTGACCTAGGTACTTCATTAGTGTTTGTAACATCAGCTGTATCTTGTGTAGTGAGAAGTGACTGGAATTCCTGGTCAAACTATTCTTGAAACTTTGGTGGTATCTATAAATCACCCTGATGACTTGGATTTAGGGTATATATTTCTTTCCACTCTTCATAAGGTAATGGAGCAAGTGAAGTGGTGGTATTAGAATCACTATCAGTGTCTACTGTACTAACACATGGTACAAAGTTATTTGGCTTAGCAAAGAATGCTGCTAGGTCTAGAGGGATAGGATAAGGAAAAGTATCCTCATCAGAGCTATCTTCAAGTTCTAAAATTTTAGGTGTTTCTTCAGGTGTTGGTTTCTTATCTTCTCGAGGTACAAACTTGTTTATTCCCAATTGAAACATGAGTTTCTGGAAGCCTATACCTATAGAGTCACATGTTATGTGACCAATAGCTTCAAGTGGTACAATGAATCCCTTATGATTCACACCTATGGGACCATTTCCTTTATAGCCAAAACATTTCATAATAGATAAACCTTTTCCATATTGCTCAGGTTTTATGTCATAAGAAGGAGTTTGTTCAGAATTGTCTTCTCCTTTATAGATGCAAGCTTTGATAGCTCTATTTTTAGCTTCTACTTCTAATGGTACTTTGGCTTGTACAAAGGTACCACCATACTTTGTTGGAGGAGGAACCGTAGAAGGTTTAGTGCTTTCAGAAGGTCTCCCAAAAGAGTATGGAGACAAAGGCAAAGATGTAATATATAGCACACGCTCAATCTAATATCCTCCCATATTAGTTTATTTGAGTATCAAACTCTTTTCCATTTCTTTTAATTTATTCTCAAGGAGTTCAATAGATTTTCTGTTGGTAGGCACAAAGATGTCATTATATTTTGTGAGGGCATTACAATCATAGCCTGTATTAGTAGGTATAGTCACTTTAGATCCTTGGAATGGGAACTTAATGCATTGATGGTATGTGGAAGGGACAGCCTGCATTTCATGGATCCATGTCCTTCCTAATAGAATATTGTATGCCAAAGGTATGTCAAGCACTTGACAGATAACATCTCGTTCAACAGGACCAACTCTAATTGGCAACAAAAATAGCCCCTTGGATTTAAATTCTTCCTCATCATATGCCTTAATAGTAATCTTTTTGTGAGCATCAATATAATATTTTCCGTAGCCCAACTCAATAAGGAAACTAGCAGAGAAAATATTTAGGCCAACATCGTTATCTATGAGAACACGGCGAACACGCTTTGGACCAATCATGACTTCAATGTGCAGAGGGTTATTATGTGAGTGACTCAAAGAATGGTCATCTTCCTCATAGAAAGACAAGTAATGTGAGGAGGTCAAGTGACCTACCATGGATTGAAACTGGTCAAGATCAAGATCTTTTGGGACATTTGCCTGAGTGAGGGATTTGTCCAGGATTTCCCTATGAGAAGGGGAGATTTTTAATAGCTCAAAAATAGTTATCTGAGCATTAGTACATTCTAATTGATTGAGAATGTGGTAATTGGCAGAAATAGATGAGGAACCCACTTTTGGATTCTTAGTACTAGAGTCAACCTTAGCTTTGTCTGAAGGTTGAGTTGATGTAGATATAGACGGCTCAGGGCCTTTGAGAATGATTTTAGCACGAGATCGAGTAACAATATTAGCGCTGACTTGAGACTGTCCTTCTTAAGAATAATGAGGTGTAGACCCTCACAAAATGAAAGGTGTTTTAGACTTGGAAGCATCTTCCTTTCCCTTGAGAATGATGACATTACAATATTCAGTATCAACAAGTTCAACCATATTAATGACATTGTCATTATTGGTGTATGTATAGTTGACCTTAGCATCAGTATTTTTTCCTTTAGATGATTCACCTTTCCCATGAGGAGGAAATGGATCCTTGAAAGCTTGGTGATCAAAATTTTTGTTGTGACCTCCTACAAAAATAACCTCACTATCAATGAGATCCTAGAATTTATGTCACAATTTAAGACAAGTACCCATTTTATGACCTTTGTTTTGGTGAAAATCACAATAAACATATTCATTCCACCAAGAGGGTCTTGGTTGCAGATCATAAGGTTGTGAATTATCCAATGGAGTGAGTAAATTTTTGTCTACAAGAGTCTTGTAAACTACCTTGAGAGGTTCTCCTAAAGGAGTGAATTCACGCTTGGGCCTAGGAGCCCAAGGTTTAGGTCCAAAAAATTGTGAAGTACTTGGTTTAGAATCTGCTGTAGCCTTTTTAGTGGCTTTGGCTGCTTGCATCGTAGTAGTGAGATTAAAGGCAGCCTTGGAAGGCTTAGGAGTCACATTGTCTACAATGCCATCATTCACAACATTTTGGTTCTTGTTGGGAAATTTAGACTTATCTTTGCTTGAGGAAGAAGACCCTTGTTTATTTTCCTTGTGTAAGGTCAATTGTCCTTTCTTGATCATAAATGTCTTGATTCTTACATCTCGTTTAATCATGTCATCAAAGGTTAGAGGACCTCGTTGCTGTACTTGATACCTAAAGTTGGGAAGAAGATTATCAAGAAAGATATCCAACTTTTCAAGTTCAGGTATCTTACGAGAATATCATGTATAAAGTTTTCTCCATCTTTGGAGAAATGCCAAGAAGGATTCCCCATTATTTTGTTTCAAGTTGCAAAGATCTCGAATATGAACTGGATGTTGGATGTTGTGAGAATAGTGTTGCAGAAATAAATTGGCAATTTTGTCAAAAGTTTTGATGCTAGTTGGTAGTCTAGATAACCATTCCATAGATGACCCTCCCAAAATATGTGGGAAAAGATGCATAAGATAGGTTGTGTCATGTATGAATTCCATGGAGAGAGCACCAAATTCTCTCAAATGGTCTTGAGGGTCAGATATACCCAAGTATTTGTCATATTTAGGAAGTTCAACTCCTTTGGGATAAGGAGGCATGTGAAGATCTTTATCAAATGGGAAAGGGCAGATGCTTTCTAGTGTGAATTGTGTAATAGGTTTGTCTTTCTCTTTCAAGAGTTTAGAGAGTTTCTCTTGCATGGTTTGAATTTCTTTTTGCAAGTGGGAATTTTTAGTTTCTTCCTCTTTCTCAATAAGTGTCTCTACCTTGTAATCAAAGGGAAGTTTAGCACCTTGGGTGGCTAATTTGAGAAGGTATTTATGCTTCTCTTCTTCCATTATGACCGCCATCATTCTCATGAAGTTTTTATTATTGCGGGCTTCTATGATATCCCCTTGGGTTATCTCCTTCTCTTCTTGAAGAGGAGGATTTTCAGTCTGGTTGAAACAGGGTCCACCTAGTTGACTATGATTTGTCATATTGCTAGAATGTAAGGATTCAAAGTGTAAAGATTCGGTGTGAAGATATTGAGTGTTATCTAAATATGGATCTTCTTGGAACAAAGGATTTTGAACCCTACTAAGATCCACTAGAAATGACCATTTATTGTAAGGTCAACGTATCGGGGAAGGAGATCAAGATGATTCCTCACTAGATGTGGCTAGTAATGGTGTGGAAAGTACAGATCTGTCTTGATTGATTGAAGGAAATGTTTTGCCACTTCAAGTTGTGATAGTCATAGACAAAGTTTTGAACAAGGAATGTGAACTAGGACCAAACTTGAAACTGTCTCAAAGTAATTGCACAGAACCTGCCAAAAGGTGAAGTATCCTTGGTGCAAATCATCTGAGATGAGGCTAGAATAGCCAAGAGATGACTATTGGGACACAAGGCATGACAACACAGATGAAATAGATCAAAAGGACATGAGACAAGGCCAGTTTAAGTAAGAATCACATAGTTCTCAACCCAAGAAACCAAGTTTCAGACTGTGTGAAGATGGATGGAAGAAAAATAGACCCATATCAGAGACCAGATTTGACAGAAGTACACCTGACTGACAGATTTTAGCTCGCTATTTTGGACAAAAGACTCTAGTTTCATGTGAAGAAATGCTCTTTTGCATGAAGATTCTCACTATACCGCATGAAACTTTGTAGTATTCATAGGAAGAATGACACCAGACTACAAATGAAAAGATGATAGAATAATGGCACTGTTGCCAAATGTCGCATGATAGTGTATTTTGTATTGTGCAAAGATTTGCAGTGAAGCATGAAAAGATTGGGAAATGTCGAGCGAAACTATGCAAATATTAAAAAAAGATGTTTATAGAATCAAATTGTTGAGACCAATTTGTGTTTCCCAACATGAAGTCATGCTATTTTCTGACAGATAGTTCAAGTTACAGATTGTTTTGGACATGTTCAAGATTGACAGTTTGTGTATTTTGATGATAGTTTCAATTGTTCAAATGATACACCCATACAAAACACATTAAACAAAATATTTGTAGTACCAGAATAAGAACATCACAATCCTAGGATAGCCAGGACAATATATGTTGAATCCCCACTTGAACTAAAGTTCAGCTACGCTTACTCTTAGCAGACAACTTAGAATCTTGGAAGCATGGGCTCCTCCTTACATATGCACTCACTTCTCAGGAATAACAAGCTTCAAACCCCAAAGGAATTTCTTCCCAAAGGGTTGTTATCTCTACTAAAAGCCATAAAAATGTAGGGTGTCTTAGTCGGTCTCTAATCTTCCATGCCAACAGATAGAGGGTTTTTGGAAAACTAGAACAACAATTTGTAGTAAGGTCATCTGTTCAGGTGGTTGTGATCAAGTCATTTTCCCAATAAAGGGGGCTCTCCCAATCCTTTCAAAGTAAGGCTTTCACCTTAACAATGTTGAGACTTTAACACACCACTAGGGTACTAGAGGAGATTTTGGTTTCCACAATGAATTCACATGTGTCTATTGTGACATTAATCATAATAGCATTTTTTGTATACCAGTTTGGAAGGGCTTGGCTTTAGCCTGTTACCGGTTGGGCATTCACTCTCACCGGCTCTGTTAAAGCTCTCGGGAGGTAGCCACTCTAGAAGAATCACATGAATTTATCTTACACCCAAGATCCATAAAGGCGAGGGGAGAGGATATGTTCATGCAGTTCTTAGGATTACAATCTAAAAAACAATGATTAATTTTAAGCACCAACCGAAGTTTGTTTTAACTACCAAAAATAGATATAAGAAGTTGTGAAAACATGCAAGGTCTTTGAAAAACATCCTGCAATAAACCCATCAATACTTTTTAATGCCTTTCTTCATATCAGTGTCCTGCAATAAACACATCAGAATTTTATAATGGCTTTTCTTTATCTCAGCATCCTGCAAACCACTGTTATGATGTTTCAAAAGATAAAATCAGAGAAACACAAATGTCAGAAAATAGTAGGTGGTTAGAAAACTGAGGGAATAAAATGTCAAACTGAAAGCTCCAGAATGTAATTTTGTGCGATAAAGTATGCTAGATCATGTGAAGAAGTGCTGCAAGCCACACGAAGAACTAGAAATTTCATGTGAGACATACAGAAAGTTCATGCAAAATTAAAACAGAACTTGTACGGAAGTGCAGATAGAATGCAAAAAAAAGTGAAAAAGATGAAATGAAATGAGGCCAGAACAGAATGTACCTACCCTGCGGTGGGCACCAAAAATGTATGTGGTAACTTTGGCCTTGTTAACTCACCATACACTTCAACATAGTCCTTCTTCACCAGGTACACACAAGACTGAATATGAGATTATTCATCCTATCTACCTGCATGATTTGACCTGTTGCCTTCTATCCAGACGGGGTTTTCAAAATTGCTCTCAGAACGAGAGTCTCACAACCATAGACCAATCTAGGAACGAAGGATTTTTCTCCATGAATGCAATGCAATGCAAGATTATCCTAAAAATTAAAAGGTGTGAGATTATTCTAAGACATGATTTCAATGCAATTATTCTAGAATTTGAAATTAATCTATTACAAAAAGAGATTATTCCATATGAGATTATCAACTAAGAATGTAGCAATAATTCAGTATTCTAACAATGCATGAAAGTGAGTGGGGGTTTGAATGAGAGAATAAGAGTTCTTTTATAGACTCAAAGATGATCAGAATAGAAACTTTCCTCTTTGAAATAAAACAGATAGAAAATCCAGTTCAGAATAGAAAGCTTTATTCAAAAGAATACAATAAATCATTTTCTCTCTGCTATAGCTATTTTCTTTCCTTGAGTTAATTCTATTTTTTTTGAATTAAATTGTTTTCTTTCTCTTTAAAGAACAATTAATTCAAAGATTCTATTTCTGAATAAAAGAAATATTTTTGAGAGATTATCCAATTAATTAAATAAATATGACCTCATAATTGCTTTTTCTCAATTATCTGAATAATTAAATTCATTCATTGAAAATGAGGATATTTATTTAATAATTAAATATTATTTAATTCCTTTTTCATGTGTCTTAGCTAAAGAGGGTGAATTTAATTTAATTAAAGTGCTAGGACTTTATTAATTAAATTAATTCGATCATAAGGTTTGTTTAGCCAAATAGGTATTTAGGAAATAAATATGATGTATGATTAATGCAAATTTAGGATTTTTTGTATTTGACACTTAGGCCGAGTAGAGTCAGTCAAAACTCAGAATTTCCTAGTACAATAGGACTTTGATGTTCTAGAAGAATAATAAATGCAACAAAATTGGTTAGGGTTGCAAGATGCCAATTTTGAGGTGTTACAACATGGATGAGTTGTGATATTATTTTTAAGGTCGCATGGCTTAATAGTTGAGATTAAGTTATCAATGTTATAGTGAAGACTGGGTACTGGACAATGATAGTGAACTATGACAGAGTTAGTCTCTTAGTTTTGAGGATAACTTGTGTGTGATATAGATTCATATTATGCAAGCTTGGGGAATGGAAAAATACATGTTGGGGAATGAGTTTTATGACTAGGATCCATTTTCACATCAATGGTATCAGTAGTTAAGAGATTTTTTTTTGTTAAATATCCATGGGCAAATGTAAATTAGGATGATTTTCAGAGTCAATCTCTTTCCCAAAGTATGTTTCAACATTCAAACAATAAGACATTATTCAATTATTGTGAAAAGGAGGAAGATCATCGTATGCCCCCAAGAATTATGCTAAAGCATCATCAGTACTAAAGGTATCAAGAGAATATTTGTGATAAAAATCTATGAGATAAGGATTCACAAATTTAGAGCTCCAATAGAAATATTATTAACATTTAGAGTGATATGTGGAGGTTGTTTATAAGGATTAAATCCTAATCCATACGAATGTTCATGCACATTGGTTTCTAAAGGAACATGTATCCCTTGTTCAAAATTTCCACATCCATTTCCATTGAATCCATGTTTAGAAAGAAAATGATAAATAGGACCATAACAAGAATCCATATCTGAATAAGTTAGTGGAGCTTCATAGGTCACTATGTCATAACAATAAGTCTTGATATTTTCTATAATTTCATTAATGGAAGTAGAAAAAATGTTATTACTTAGTTTTCTAGAAAGAGGAGTTGAAGTTATAGGTTCTTTTTTAGTTTCAGGTTTATATTGCATTAATGGAAGGTATGAAAATTTATACTCTCCAATATATGTTGGTGTAAAATCTAAAGATCCCCATTAATCATCTGGAAGAGAACTATAAGAAAGAGGATCATTGCTAGATTTAGGATCTATTTTAGAATCAAAATCTTGTTTTACTTTATTAGACGCATGAGGATTTCTTAATTCAATGTTTGAACAAATATTTGGTCTATAATCTTCTTTAAGAGTGTACATCACATTGTTAAAGATGAAATTAGCTTTGGGATTATTAACATTTTCCCTGACCTTGACAAAGAAAAGGATAATGAAAGAGGATCGAACAATCCTCCTACACTTTGAGCTCAAAGGCTCAAGTGGGTGTACCTATTGGATTCACACTTTAAGTGAATCAAGGGATGGATTCCTACCCATCACACTTGGTATAACAATCATTTACAACTCTTTAAATAGAAAATTAAATTGATTTGATTATATGGATTGATGATGACAACTGCATAAAGAAGCAAAGACTAGTGCCTTATCTATTGGGCAACAGAGTCATATAAACATACATTCACAGAAAACCCTCTAAATCCAAACATATAGGACCCAAATGAAGTGCCTTAGAAATCATTCTTTTCACTCCAACACCTAGACATCAAATTCATGTGAAACCTTGAAACCTCTAAACTTGTCTCTAAGATTTACTCTTTCCTTGAAAGAAACTAAAACACAAATTCATAGTTACCTTATAACTGGTGCACTAGAATGCCTTACAAATTTATGCACAAAGATTTAGGATCAAACACAAAGACATCAGACAAATACTAGGAAGGGATTCCATTTGTTTTTCATTAAAAACTTATGATTCAATACATCTATATAACAAAGAACTCAAAATCAAAAATCTTCCTTGCAGCATTAATTTCACCATCCCTGTACAATTGAGAAGACAAGAGATATAGAGGAATTTGAGAAAACCAAATTTTTCACTAACACCTATCAATTCCTCCCAAAATATCTGAAATTGATCCCTTCTACAACTAAAAAGATCTGATCTGATCTACACCCAAAAGGATTTCAAAATCAAAATCTTCACCTCAAGACCTTTCCAATGGTATATAACACTTAATATTTTGGATAAAAAATGCTCCCTGAATCACTAAGCAAACTTTGCCTTCCCGTGCACATTTCCTGAATAATTTTGAAATATTTGAAATCTTTTCAATAGTCAAACTATTGGATTGAAATGGCATTTTAAAATATGTATATTTTAATCCCCTTTTCTCACAGTGCACTAGAATTGGACAAGTGGCACCTCCTGGCTGGTTCTAAAAATTCTCTATAGATAGCCTCTGTGACTACGCGACGAGCTCACTTCTTGTCTGTGACTGAGCGACGAGCTACTTGCACGAGTGTGCGATGAGCTAAATCGCCAACTCACATGCCTTTTTTATTACCTTGGAAATCATGCGCGACTGTGTGATGAGCTAACTTTTGGTCTGCGACTGAGCGACGACCTACTTGCACGAGTGCACGATGAGCTGAATCACCAACTCACATGCATTTTTCATTACCTTGGAAATCATGCATGACAAGCTTACTTCTGGTCCATGACTAAGCGATGAGCTTCTTGTGTGTGTGCGTGATGAGCTGAATCACCAACTCGTATGCCTTTTTCATTACCTTGGAAATCATGCGCGATGCGCTAACTTCTGGTCCACGACTGAGCAATGAGCTGAATTGCCAACTCGCATGCCTTTTTCATTACCTTGGAAATCATGTGCGACTGCGTGATGAGCTCACTTCTAGTCTGTAACTGAGTGATGAGCTTCTTGCATGAGTGCATGATGAGCTGAATCAATAACTCACATGCCTTTCTCATTACCTTGGAAGTCATATGTGACTGCATAATGAGCTCACTTCTAGTCCGCAAGTGAGCAACGAGCTGCTTGCGTGATTGCACAATGAGATGAATCACCAACTTGCATGCCTTTTTCATTAACTTGGAAATCATGCACGACTGTGCAATGAGCTCACTTTTGGTCCACGACTGAGCGATGAGCTGCTTGCGCAAGTGCATGATGAGCTGAATTGCCAACTTGCATGCCTTTTTCATTACCTTGGAAATCATGCATGACTGCATGATTAGCTCACTTCTAGTCCATGAGTAACCAATGAGCTTCTTGTGCGAGTGCACGACAAGCTCATTTCTAGTCTGTGACTCCATATACTCAGAGAACCATAACTTTTGATTTACAAATTGGGCTTTTCTAAAATGTTTCTTGTCGAGTGCATGCATTGTCGTCTCAAACATACTAAAATTTTAGCTTGACCCAGTTCATATTTTTTGAGATATGATTAAAAATGTGACTGGATGTGCTCTGACATTTGTAATTACTACTTAAAACAGTTCAGAGACTTTGTTTACTTTCCACATTTTGTATTTAGGTCATATGCCTATGTTTTTGCTTCCATATTTTCATTTATTTCTTACAAAGCATTCAAACCACTGTCTTTTATTCCAAGTTGATTTGCATGACTTCACTTACCGACAACATTCTATTCATGAACTTCTAGGCTTAAGAGGCATCTCATACAAAACTTTGGAAAATCCCACATCAAGTTCACTTTGTGCATCTTTGACACCTTTCCCATCTTCAATTTACTAAAACGTAGCCTATTGTGAAATTTTCCCAAGAAGCATTGAAATGGCAGCCATTATAAACAACTTTTTATATCTCTGCAATACTGATCTTACAAACAACAACTGGCCTCTAGGAATGGCCTTAAAAACTAACTGAAAGGTCTACCAAAGCTCCCAAATCCAGAAGACATGAAGTCTTTCATGTTTACTAGCATCTTGTAAAATCATATCTCCTTGATGCCTTTAGAAGTGATATATTTTAAACTCCCAAGTTGACCATTTTCATAAATTCCAAATGCACTTGTCAAAACATGTGCAAATTGACTTCGGATTCACTTCTTTAAAGTAGGTAACTTGATAAAATTGGGAAATGTGAAAAAATGTAGAACCCACTATACTTTCTTAATGAAATGTGTTGAACCCACTCCCCAAGTGGTATTTCATGAAAAACATCAGGTCTCTTTTTGCATGCATTCAAAGTAATCCTTTCTCCACAAGTTTCTTAGGGTAACAATCTGCACTTAGAGGAATTTTAGTGTAGTCACTCCAAATTTCTCCAAAATTTGAGAGTACTAACAATGGCTCTATCTGGGGACCCGTGCCCTATGCGGGCATGCAAAAAATTATGAATCATTGGTACAATAGACCATTCAAAAACAAATCAGATTTTTCTCTTTTATCTTCTCCTTTCTCCTTCTAGAAATCCTTATTGAAAACCACTCACCACACAACTGAAAACAAAAAAACTTCACAAATATACAAATTATTCCCAGAATCCACAGGCCCTTCCTCATCTGAAATCAGCACTTACCCCTATCAAAAATATGGTTCTCATCTCCATGAAACACGGGTAAACTGAAAACATCACTTTCATCTACCTGATCTAACACATTGCCATGAATCTTCAACATATCACATATAAAATAATCAATACCTTTACTGTCAACATGCATCGGGACATCACAACAGTACAAAATGTGTTGATCACTATGTAACACAAGGCTGTCACATTCTTTTAAATTTCCAACCAGCTTAAAAGAAAAACATTCCAAATCCACTACATGGCTAGAAGGATGCTGATTTACTTCAACTAATGCTTGGACATCAAAGGAAAAAGATTCATATTCCATCCAATGTGTATCAAGCAAGCACTCAAGTGAATCATGATGAACTACCACTTGTGGCTTCATATATTGTTCATACCGAGAAACATCAACATGCTGAGTTGGAAAAAGAAAAGACTCATTTTCTGCTTGATAGCTGATACACCCTTGCTGATTTACTTCAATATATTTTAAAAACAATACATCGGGATTATCTACATCCCATTCTTGTAAAAATGAACATACCTCTGGCTAAAGAAAATAATCTGAAGGAGAATCTAAATCCTCTCCCAACTCCACATCAAATACTTAAAACTGTGGTTCCAATAAATCATCAGGTAGTTCATTGCACATATTATCATTTTGGCACATGTCTCTTTGATGTAAATAAGTGTTATAGGAAATATTATCAGCATGATTAACTTCATCTTGGCAAAACATTGATTCTTGATGAAAACTTTCAAAGGTCAGTTCACACAAGTCTGACATTAATCCATCAGCAACAACTTCACATGGAGAATCATATGATGAAAGCATACAAATTGAAAAATCAATACTATCATTATTGTTAGCTGAAACAATAGAATTCATCTCTATTTTAGATAAATCAACCTCTTCATAGTCATCTCTAGCATATGGAATGTCTTCATCTTCTTTAAATGGCTGCATATAAACCATCACTTTATCCTCACAAAAATCAGAGCCATTGTGAATCCATGGATCTTCTTCCTCAACCAATTTCTCATACATATCCTCACTATTAGCACCAACAAATTATGATATGACTTCATCAGTTGAGGCTGCAACATCATTGTCTAATAAAACACTTGCCTTCTTTTTACTTTCCACATTTTGTTTTGAAACAAAATTTAACTCATGGTTATTAAGATCAGTAGGGATAAAGATACTTTGACATTGATTTTCATTTATCAATCCACACCTATCTACTGCATTTGATATATTATGACAGTGAACTCCAACATATGAAAAACCCCTTGGAATGATTCTATATCTTACATTATTATCAATATCTACCACTCTCATAAAAGCATGATACAAAGTTCTGGGCTACTTATCTCTTAACAAGTAACTTATCTTTTTATCAAATTCCCCAAAAATAAATAGCCAAATAAAAAGCATCATTTGGTCTAAATTCTATTGGGATTTGACCCAATACTTCTGCAAATATGAGATTGAAATGAGGGATCAACTCACCATTACTTATTTTTATCTCCATGAAATCCTTCATCACTGCAATTGGATTGATCTTTTTTCCAAACCACTCCAAAAATGATGATCTTAATTCCTCCCACGAAGAGATAGAATATTCAAGCAAACAGGAAAACCACCATCTTGCATCATTTATCAAAGACTGGATAAACAACCTCATAATGTTGTCCTCATATTCAATGTCAAAATATTCAATTAAGTCCATGAACCTTTTACAATGCTTCTCAGCATTCTCATCTCTCTCACCCCTGAATCTAGGCAATTTTTCTCTGATTTCAGCTGGAAAAGCATTTGGGTAACCATGAATACCTTCAAAATTTAGAGCCGCATACAATTTAATACTAAAACCCATTTTCAAATTATAGGGTTGAGGCTGATTGGAACTCATAACTGCATTTGGATTCATGTAAGGGAGCATATGTGATTCATACATCATGATATTCATACTATTATAAATACTGTCTTAACAACAATAGCTCCATCGATTACCATTTTCATGCCCTCTTAACAAATTACTAAATTATCTCCCAAATGAGCATAAAAATTAGAATACAAACATACTTCTCAAAAGTATAAAGAACACATTCATCAATCGAGAAGAACTATCTTCTTATGACCATTATTTCCTTTTCTTAGTGTTATTTCACTTCATAAGGAACTTTGATTTCACATGAAAATATAAGGATTACCTAAAAGGGATTGCAGTTACCGCTCTTATTTCTTTGACTGGAAATCTAGTAGATCTAGAGCCTTCTTGATAGCTCCATCAGGTTCATTTGAACATAGAGTCGCCACCTCCTTGCAAAGGAAAATCTTCAAACAGCAAGAGTCATTTAACATATACATTTATTTCTGGGTTCTCTCCAATCAGCAAAGCTGCACAAATATTTCTTACAATTAGTGCAATTGAAAACACTTCCAAGATATCCTTATACAGATCTGAAACAACTTCCAGATTCTATTACTTTGACTCTTTCTTTCAAAACTAGAGATTCTAGGACAGATTTAAACATGATTGATTGCAACCATTCCCTAGTAGACTCGCCATTCTATTAGTGTTTTTCCCTGACCTTGTCAAAGAAAATCCTAATTAACAAGGATCGAACAATCCTCCTACACTTCAAGCTCAAAGGCTCAGGTGGGTGTACCTATTGGATTCACACCTTCACCATCCTTGTACAATTGAGAAGACAAGAGATATAGAGGAATTTGAGAAAACCAAATTTTTCACTGACACCTATCAATTCCTCCCAAAATATCTAAAAATGATCTCTTCTACAACTGCAAAAAGCTGATATGATCTGCACCCAAAGTGATTGCAAAATCCAAATATTCATCTCAAGACCTTTCCAATGGTATATAACACTTAATATTTATGATAAAAAATGCTCCCTAATTCACTAAGAAAACTTTGCCTTCCTGTGCACATTTCCTGAATAATTTTGAAATATTTAAAATCTTTTCAATAGTTAAACTATTGAATTGAAATGACATTTTAAAATATGTATATTTTAATCCCTTTTTCTCATAGTGCACTAGAATTGGACAAGTGGCACCTCCTGGTTGGTTCTAAAAATTCATCTCTACATAGCTTCTACGACTGTGCGACAAGC
Organism: Thuja plicata; assembly: GCA_018584345.1. NCBI lineage: Eukaryota > Viridiplantae > Streptophyta > Pinopsida > Cupressales > Cupressaceae > Thuja > Thuja plicata. The sequence continues at coordinate 4,015,513 of MU227069.1, forward strand.
TCACTTCTGGTCCGCGAGTGAGCGACGAGATTTTTGCACGAGTGCACACCGAGCTACTTGCGTGAGTACATGATGAGATGAATTTCCAACTCACATGCCTTTTTCATTACCTTGGAAATCATGCGTGAGTGCGTGATGAGCTAACTTCTGGTTCGCGACTGAGCGACAAGCTACTTACGCGAGTGTGTGATGAGCTGAATCACCAACTCGCGTTCCTTTTTTATTACCTTGGATATCATGGGCGACTGCATGACAAGCTCACTTTTGGTCCGTGACTGAGTGATGAGCTGCTTGCGTGAGTGTGCGACAAGATGAATTGCCAACTCGCATGCCTTTTTCATCACCTTAGAAATCATGCACAACTGTGAGATGAGCTCACTTCTGGTTCGTGATTGAGCGACAAGCTAAATCTATAACTTGTATTCCTTTTTCATTGCCTTGGAAATCATGCGTGACTACGCAATGAGCTCACTTCTGGTCTGTGACTGATCGATGAGCTGCTTGAGTGAGTGCACGATGAGCTGCATCACCAACTCGCATGCCTTTTTCATTATTATGGAAATGATGAGTGACTACGTGATGAGCTTACTTCTGGTCCATGACTGAGTGATGAGATGCTTGCATGAGTGCATGACAAGCTGATTTGCCAACTCGCATGCATTTTTCATTACCTTGGAAATCATGCGCAACTGCACGACGAGCTCACTTTTGGTCCGCAACTGAGCAATGAGCTTCTTGTGTGAGTGCACGACGAGCTGAATCACCAACTCACATGCCTTTTTCATTACCTTGGAAATCATGCATGACTGCGTGATGGGCTCACTTTTGGTTCGTGATTGAGCGATGAGCTACTTGTGTGAGTGCGCGACAAGCTCATTTCTAGTCCACGACTACGAATACTCAGAGGACTTTGACATTTGATTTTCAATCTGGGTTATTTTGAAATTTTTTTAGTATAGTCCACGCATGGTCATCTCAAACATATTAAAAATTTAGCTTGACCCAGTTCATATGTTTGGAGATATGATTCAAAAATGTGACTAAATGTGCTCCCACATTTGAAATTAAAACTTGAAATGGTTCAGAGACTTTGTTTACTTTCCACATTTTGTATTTAGGTCACATGCCTGTGTTTTTGCTTCCATATTTTTATTTATTTCTTACAGAGCATTCAAACCACTATCTTTTGTTCCAAGTTGATTTGCATGACTTCACTTACTGACATCATTCTGTTCATGAACTTCTAGGCTTAAGAGGCATCTCATACAAAACTTTGGAAAATCCCACATCAAGTTCACTTTGTGCATCTTTGACACCTTTCCTATCTTCAATTTACTGAAACGTAGCCTATTGTGAAATTTTCCCATGAAGCATTGAAATGACATCCATTATAAACAATTTTTTATATCTCTGTAATACTGATCTAACAAACAACAACTCGCCTTTGGGAATGGCCTTAAAAACTAACTGAAAGGTCTACCAAAGCTCCCAAATCCAGAAGACATGAAGTCTTTCATGTTTACTAGCATCCTGTAAAATCATATCTCCATGACGCCTTCAGAAGTGATATATTTTAAACTCCCAAGTTGACCATTTTAATAAATTACAAATGCACTTGTCAAAACATGTGCAAACTGACTTCATATTCTTTTCTTTAAAGTAGGTAACTTGATAAAACTAGGAAATGTGCAAAAAAGCAGACTTAGGTGAACGCCTCCAAATGGATACCTCCAAAATATATCAAAATTGAAACCTGAGAGTTGGAACCCACTTTACTTGCTTAATAAAATGTGTTGAACCCACTCCCCAAGTGGTATTTCATGAAAAACATCATGTCTCTTTTTGCATGCATTCAAAGTAATCCTTTCTCCACAAGTTTCTTAGGGAAAAAATCTGCACTTAGAGAAATTTTTAGTGTAGTCACTCGAAATTTCTCCAAAATTTGAGAGTAATAATAGGGATGAGGAGTGGAAGGAATAACATGCCTTTTGTGTAACCAAGGTCTACCCTAAAGAAGATTGTAATTAAGGGATCCACGCAATACATGAATATAAGAGTACCTATAATAATTTTGGAACAACCTTAATAGGTAATCTTATGATACCCAATATTTTATTAGCAACATTTCCAAAGACACAAATAGGAATATTATCTGGTTTAAGAGTTTCCATATTAGATTTGATTTCTTTCAGCATCTCAAAACTACAAACATTCAATCTAGATCCTTTATCAATTAAGGTTATTCGAATAATATTACCATTTATAAGGATAACTGCCATAAGGGAATCATATTTATTTTTAACTTCTTTTGAAGGAAAATCATCTTGAGTGAAGATAATTTGTGCATGAACAGGTTTAGTATGCATATATTCTAGGAAATAATTTATGTTGTCTTGGTTAGGGGGTGGAGTTGGAAGAGTAGTTAAATATTTTTTCAAGGATTCATGATATGTAGGAAAGGTTTTAAGAAGTTACCATAAGGAAATCTTAGGAGGACTAGAACATAATTGTTCAACAAATTCATACTCCTTTCCGAGATTGAGAGATAAGCATGGCACTAGAGGAAGCATAGGTTGAAAAGGTGGTAAAGAATTAGGAATAACTGATTATTAGGTTGAGGATTATTTTGTGTATGATAGGTGTGAGACATCACATTGTAACCCTTGAAAAACACCAAAGGACTTCTAAGTTTCCCTTTGACAGTTATAATCTAGGCTTGTTTGGAGTTTGAAACGAATCTTGAGGATTGTATCCTTTAACTAAATTCATAGGTGAAGTGAAGGTGTGAGGATTAGATTTTTTAGGATAGCCTTGAACAATAATAATAGCATTGTTAGGAGGTTGAGGAGAAGTGCATCCTTTAACATCTATCACAGGTTTAGCATGGACAACTAATTTTGTGTTTTAATGTTAAAAATAGTATCACTCAAAGGAAGAAAGGAAAGCAATTTATGGTAAAGGTTTGGATGAATATATGTAGAGAAATATTTAGTAGAGATGGGGTCATGAGAGACCTCATCCATCACAAAAAAATCTTCACTACTAGACACCTCATGATGGTTCATATGTTTATGCTTACAAAAAGAATCCTCAAAATATTCACAAACAAAGAAGTCATGATACTCCTATAGAGTTATTTTTTGTCATTAGTTTTGTCAAATTCATATTGACGAAGTAAGTCATTCGGTGAAAGGAGATGAAGGTATAAATCTAGTCAGTAAAGAAGAAAGAAACAGATCGAGTCATTCGGTAATACACCGAGAAAGCCAAGCACCGAGTAATGGATAAAAGTTACCAAGAAGAGAGTTCACCAAGTTATGAAAGTCAGTTACCAAGAAAGAAACATGAGTCAAATCAAAATTTAATGCAATACCACAAAAAATCTAGAAGGTTCTAAAGCCAAAGAAGAAGTTATTTAGAAGATCTATGATTGATAAAATTCAAGGTAAAGATATATGGTGAAGATCAAGCAGAAAATATTGATGTTATTTCTAAGAATAGTGAAAGTCACAAGGTAATGGTTACATGTTTCACCAAGTACCAAATAGATTGAATCTATTCATAAAGATGATTTGACAGTCGAGAGAAAAAATAGGAAAACCTAATCAATAAGATTAAGAGGTAAAACATTGATCATATAAAGGCTGAATTTGAATGTGACAAGAGTAGTTGAGTTGAAGACAAGATGAAGTGCGGAGAAGCACCGAGTTCATAAGAGTTACAATAGAGCATAGAAGATGAATGGGATTTATGTTATCGAATGTAGTATGAGGTAAAGAATTCATTTAGAATATATAGTATTAATAGCATATGATTGATGCATTTTAATAGACATTTTTGTATTAAGTTCTATTGTACTAAGAGGATTGAAAAACCTATTAGTGGGTAGACCCTAATAGGTCTCATTTGGTAAATCCTTTAACATGGTACATCTCTTAGATTAGTGTAAAGGAGAAAAAATGGTGTTCATGGAATAAGAGTGTTTTGATGCTCAAATCATTTTTCACCTTAAATTTAATGTTTAGAGTGTAGGGAAAGATAAGATATTCCCCTTTATTCTCAAATGCACAAAGGAAGGATCCAAATTGATCAACCTGAAAAGGTTTAATGCATAAATGAATTAATCTATTGGAAATAAGAATAAAGAAGGAGATCCTAGGTTTCCCTCTTAAGATGTGTGTTGAAATGGATGTGATTGTAAATGTCTGATAGATTTAGAATGATTAAGGATTTGAATTGAAATGAATGATAGAAATGTACTAACCTTGAAATATTGTAGATTAAAGAATGTTGTTTTTTGAGATCTGTAGGCTGTTTATGGAGATGCTGATAATTGATACCAAACTGGAACATAGAGACAGACAAAACCCAAAAATATTTTTCTATTTCGATGTCGTCTTATGAAAAAGGTTGACCCTGTACCACTTTTGCCACTCGATCTGCTCAATTCTGAAAGTGTCCCTGTTCGCATAGTCCGAAAGAAAACTGAAAAGGGTATCCAGATCTAGCCTCAGATCTACAGTCTCAAACCTGTACCTACAAGAAAAATATTTGTTTTTTTGTGGGGGAGGGGTTTGCCTTAGTCAAACCCCAATTTAGGAATTAACCTTGAAATCAATATTTGAAATAAGAATACTAGCAAGTAGTAGAATTGGATCTAATAATGAAGCTATGAAATTGAATAGATATGAAATTGTAATTCAAATGTAGCAAGTATGTAAATATGAAAGCATGGACTTTAGAAACCATAAACCTCCATTATTGTATTCTTTGAATCCACCTTGAAGAGTTTTGAGGATGCACAAAGGATCTTGAAGGAAGATCACACCATCATGATGGCTAGATATAGGGTTTGAATGATGAATCTTGAATGCTTGAACCAAATCCCTTCAAAGGCTTGAAAGCTTGAATCCTTGATCTTCAATGGAGAAATTGAATGCTTGAGAGGAAGACTTCAACACCTTCAGAGCTTGAAAACATGTAGAACAATGGATGCTTGAACAAAATCTTGGCTAGAGCTTTTTGCACTTGGAAGACTTAGAGAAAATGAGAGGAGAGGGCCTCCTTTTATATGAAATTAGGACACAATCTTCTAAGGAGGATGACATAGGAGGATTAAATTCTAATTAGACCCATGCCCCTAAAAGAGGACCTATGTTAAATATAATTTAGGAATCCCCACTTCAGAGCCCGAAACAGTCGACCCGGAAGCGGGAGAGAACTTTTTAAAAAGACCGACATCCGGGAAACTATGGGATTCTAGGTTTGGGACCGTGGGATAGTGTTGAGGTCAGCCCTATCCTAGGATAGGGCCGAGGTCAACCCTATCCTAAGAGGTCGACCCTGTCCCTGTATCCTAGAAACAGAGTCCTGCAACCCAGAATGTAGAAATCAGTCCTGAAAGTCGTATAAGGAGGAGCAGATTAGGGGGGATGATGTAGAAATGGGGGGATGATGTAATGGAGTTCAAATACATCGCCTAAGGAGGGTTAAATTCTCTTGACATGGAAGTGCTTCCATTTTAAGATGATACAATTAGATATTGTAAAATCCTTTAGCAAGTTAGAATGCATGTGTCTTTTTGTACTCATAACAGGGTAAGCTATCATAAATAGATAACATTGTAGCTCTAGCCAAGAAGCCTTTTTACTACAGTAGTGAAGGATTTTGAGTGTCATCCTCACCGTAATTTTTTACTATAAAAAAGGATTTCTTCATGACCAAAAATCATGGTGTTATGAGAAATGTTTGCATGTTTAGTTTATATGCTTTACAATGTTTATTTACTATGTATTATGTTTGGTAAATGAATAGTTTATGTGTTTAAAAGTTTTTAAGAGTACAAGCTCACCCCTCCCCTCTTAGTACATAGCTTTCCATTGTTAATCCAAAAATTGGTATCAGAGCTTTGGACTATTGAGATAAATGTTTAAACACCTGAGAGTAAAGATAACAACCATGGAAATTTAGAAGAAAGATAAAAGGATTGGAAGTCCTAAGTTTGAATTAGAAAATGCATAGGAGGTGATTAATTATATAAGAAGGAACTTGTGAAAAATCATTGAAGGTAAGAAGGCACCTATGAAATGAATTGTAGACTACACAGGAGAATGTTGATGTACTTGAGACAACATTTCAAGGGAGTCTGAATGATGAATCTGAAACAACCATTGCAGACCTAATGGAAAAGAATACTACACTTATCAAGCAGTTGGACCTAATGAAGAAAGATAAAGAGGCTCAAAGCATAAGATTAACATAAATACTTGAATCAAGAGGAAAAGCTGAAGATGCACAAAGAATGATAGAATAAGATAAAAGGAAAGTTGAGATAAGGCTAACTGAGAATGAAAATGAAATCATGAGAATGACTCAAACACACTATGGTATAACTTATCAAGTAGTGAGAACAAATCAAGAGGTAACTAGAAAATAATTTGAGAATCAAACACTAAAGTCTGAGATTGAAATATTTAATAATGAACTGAAAGAAGAAAAAGAAGCCAATGAGGTACTTAAATAAAGTGAAGAAGCAATAAGGACATTTGACAAACAAATTAGAATTCAGAAGCAACCGAGAGACAAGACTGGACTTGGATTCACTGAAGAAAACACTACTAAGAAAGGAGAATCCTCTAGCCAACCAGACAATCTAATTACTGCTACCCCACTGAAGAATAAGAAGCCAAATCACTACTATTGTGGTAAATCAGGTCATAAAAAAAATGTCTATAGAAGAAAAAGAGTTAAGTCACAAAACACACCTAAATTTGATGTTTATTGTTGTAACTGCAACAAATATGGGCATCAAGCATTTGAGTATAGATCATAGAATGTTAAAAATACAAGGAAACCTAAGTTTGATGGTTACTACAATTCTTGCAATAGATATGGTCATAAATATGAAGATTGCAGGTCACAAAGGAGAAATTATAGATGGGTCCCTAACTGATAGAATACACCAAGCAACTGACAAGGCACATAATTACCATGGGAATACAATACAAGAATCTCATGTGAATCATGTCGGAGATACAGACATATTGCAAAAAACTGCATGTTATTACATTCTAGAAACAATAGGAGAGCATGGAGAAATCCTAGTATGGTATGCTTTCACTATCAAAAGGTCTCTCACCTAGAAAAAGACTGCAGGTACCAAGGTAAAGCCCCAACCATGGAAGAGACATCTAACAAAGTAGAAGTGAATGTTGAAGAAGTGAAAAATCAAATGAACAAAACTTATAAAAGGAATATCTCTAAGGATTATGAAAGGAGACTTAGAATCAGTATAGAAAGAAACCGATGATAAGTGGAGATAAATTTTTAACATCCATTAGATAACCAAGTAACAAGAAGAGAAAGGAAAGGATGATAGAACTGATGAGATTGTAAAAGAAGACCAAACTAAGACTAACCCTATTGATTTGACAACTGATACTGATTAAGTTATTATTGAAGACATCACTTACAAGGATACAAAATATGACATATCACAAGATGAAGATGTTATGACTACTAAAGAACAAGATACATAACTTATGGATACAAATGATAATGCTACTACTGACAAAATCACAAAACCTATATTAGAACAAGTGAAAGATTATCCCACAAGTCATCATGGTATATATGAAGTTGTTATGGATACTGAGGAGAAGGCTACCAAACCAAAAAAGGAAATAGAACATAACACAACTGAGGAGCCTAAGGAAACCAAGTGTTGGAAAGATTTCTACAACGTAGACAATTTTTATTTTGTCATTGATGTCAAACCTTAACTGGTGAGACTATCACTATATGTTTGATTACCTTATTCATTGATTACTGAAGATTTGAAAAGAATGGGATAATAACAAGAAGACCAAGGAAATGGTTGAGTTATGAGTATACACCAGGGTACTTGATCATTTGGCACTTTGGCAAAGTGATACGATGTTTATCTAACATTGACAGTTCACTGGAAGGTCAATACCAAGCAAAGAAAAGTTGATGCGAAGCAAAGAGAAATGTGATGGTGAGCAAATCAAAGATGATGTCGAGCACAAGTGAAATGCCAAGGGAGATAGTGAAATGTCAAGTGACAGTATTTTGTTTATTGATGAGATTTGAGATCTATGGCTAACATAATTGATTTTATTGGGATATCCATTATTAATTAAGATTGGTCCATATTCATTTAATGCATGGGAAACCATTATTAGCGCATGGATTCAATGGTTAATTAATGACTGTATTGGAGAAGTAAATTAAATGTAACAATGGAAAGATCTATTAGATCTGACCTAACCTAAGATCTATGATCTTGGTTAAGTGGCAAAAGATTTATCTGACCTAGATGAAGAGGTATAATATAACCTACTATGGTTATTGTTATGGTATCCAAGTGCAAGGAGAAGTGGAATGCAAAGTGTTGCATGGTTAATTGACTGATTAGCAAGACCTAGCAGAGAAGGCTGAACAGAGAAGTAGAGAGAAATTACTTGATGGATTTCCAAGCTGATTTGAAGTTTGAGATGAGAATGGAGGCCACTCAGTGAATTAGCATTATAGCTGAAACTGGATCTTGATTTGGAAAGTAAGTTGTATGAATCAGATCACACGTACTGATTACTTTCTAGCCATTGTAACAGTTCAAATACTTTAACTACGTTGACCTAAAATTCAGTGTATAAATCCTTTGAACAAGGTGACATTCAGATTGGAATGTTTTAAGTCCTCTAACAAGGCCACTCCTAAAAGGGTGATTAAATCCTTTAACTAGGTCGCATTTGACAATGTGTTTTGTAACCTTTAATAGGGTTGGCTCCTCACGGGGCATTACTTCAGAAGACTAAAATTTTGGTAGCATGTTACTGGTGGTTTTTCCCATATTGGGTTTCCACATTAAATCATGGTGTCAAAATGTGTGAATGTTATTGTTGTGTTTTACTATTAAGTTTCTGCAAGCTTATTTCATTAGTATAGTAAAGTGCACACTTTTATTGTTTATTACTGCCGAACAGATCTAAGTTGTTGAAGTTGATTTAAAGTTTTATGCGGGAACATCTAGACCTTAGGATAACTCATTCACCCCCCCTCTACGTTATTCTAAATTAATATTAACAATTGGTATCAGAGCTGTGTTCTCTTGAAAAGTTTGTAGGTAATTGGAGATAAAGATAAAGATGTGAAAAAGGGATGGACCGAAGATCAACAAGGAAAACTTTCCTGCATGGAAAAGCTTCATGAAACTTCATCTAGCTGGTATTGGTGATTCTACTAAATGACATATTGAAACAAAATATGTATCCCATACTGGAGTTCTAAATGTTGCACAACTAAGAGAGAAGCATGAAAATAATCAAGAAATGCTGGAACTTGCATCATCTCTGAACTATCATGAATTTGAGGACATCAAAGATTGTAAAAGTGCAAAGTAGATGTGGGATGCCCTTAAAACCATCTATGGAGGTGATACAAATGTACTGAGAGCCAAATCTAAAATCTTGAGAGGTAAGTTTGATGATTTAAAAATGTAAGAAGGAGAAAACATGGTGCAATACTATGATAGGATAAAGGAAGTTGTAAATGGTATTAGAGGAGCTAAGGGAGTCATTGATGAAGATACTATCATGAGCAAGGTAATAAGAAAAATTCTTCCTGTTTATTCTATTAGAGTATCTGCAATTCAATAACTGAGATGTACTCCTAATAATAATTTAACTCTGGAAAGTCTGGTAGGCAGACTTATTGCATTTGAGATGTCAAATTTTGACAAATATACTCCACAAGCTATTGAATCTGCATTCAAGTCATAGATGGTCATCAACAAATCTAAGAAAGGAAGGAAATGTGTGGAAAGTGACAGTGACACCTCAAATGATGATCTAGAAGAGCTTGAGGCAGTTATGGCAAAAAGACTAGCAAGAGGAAAAGGAAAATTCAAAGGTAAACTTCCTATTATTTGTTTTTCTTGTAACAAAGTTGGTCATATTGCTACTAGATGCCCTGAAAAGAATGAGAAGGATGAAAGAAGGGACAAAAAGTATAAGGACAGAAAGGATGACTGAGACTACAAAAAGTACAAGGACTACAAAGAGAAAGGTAAGAAATCTTGCTATATAGCTGAAGAAGCTTCTGAAAGTGAATCTGACAAATTAGATGAAAATGTATAGAAGTAGTGTATGTTGCAATGAAAGATGATTCTAATGATGATGAGAAAAATGCACTAATATCTTATGAGTAAAGGTGATCATTGGATTATTAACAGTGGTTGTTCATATCACATGATTGGTGATAAGGACAAATTTTAAACATTAGATCAATGCAAAGGTGGAGATGTTAAATTTGGTAATAATACACCTTGTAGAGTCAAAGGTAAAGGATTAATTCAATTGAATAATAAGATTAGATGTGATGATGTATACTGGGTTGATGATCTTAAGTATAACTTGTTGAGTGTTTCACAGCTTAACACTTTTGGTTACAGAGTTGAATTCCATCACAAGAAAGCAAAGATCTATGATGCCTGTATGAGTTAATTTTGGCCTTCTCAATCAACCACACACTTCAACATAGTCCTTCTTCACCAAGAACAAACAAGACTGAATATGAGTTATTCATCCTACCTGCCTGCATGATTCAACCTGTTGCCTTCTATCTAGATTGGGTTTTTGAAATTTGCTCTCAGAACGAGAGTCTCACAACCATGGACCAATCTAAGAATGAAGGATTTGACATGATAAATGCAATGTAATGCAAGATTATGCTAGGAATTGAAATGTGAGAGATCACCTAAACATGAATACTAAATGCCATTAATCTAGAAATTGAAAGCTATCTATTTGAAATATGCAATTACTCTATATGATATTAAGAAAGTGAGAACAATTCAGTATTCTAACAATGCAATTTTGAGTAAAGTTTTCAAGGGTAATCAGGGGGTTTGAATGAAGAAAGAGGGTTCTTTTATAAACCCTGAGAAGATCAGAATAGAAACTTTCATGTTTTGAAATAAAACAACTAGAAAAGCCAGTTAAAAATAGAAAGTTTTATTGAAAAGAATTCAATAAATTGTTTTCTTCCTATTTTAACTGTTTTCTTTCTTTGATTTAACATTGTTTTATTTGAATTTAATTGTTTTATTTCTCTTTAAAGCACAATTAATTCAAAGTTTCCATTTCTGAATAGAAGAAAAGATTTTTGATAGAATATTCAATTAATTAAATAA
>MU227069.1:4042238-4073823 GCA_018584345.1 Thuja plicata
CAGGTCGAGTAGAGTCAGTGAAAACTCAGAATTGCATAGTACAATAGGACTTTGATGATTTAGAAGAATGACAAATGCAACAAAATTGGTTAGGGTTGCAAGATGCCAATTTTGGGGTGTTACAATGCCAATGGAGAATTAGTTGGAGGTGGTGAGAAAACAAAAGGTAACTTGTTTTATCTGGATTTCGCTGAAGAGACATGCTTGCTTGCACAATATAATGATTTTTGGCTATGGCATAAGAGGCTATGTCATGTTAAATTTGATAACTTGGTAAGCATAAGTAAATTGAAAAAGGTTAGAGGGATGCCTAAGTTAAAGAAACCTGAAAATGCAATGTGTAAGCAATGTTAGTTGGGAAAGATGACTAAATCTAGTTTTAAAAGCAAAACTCATACTTCTGAGAATATTTTGGAATTAGTTCATACTGACCTTTGTGGACCTATTGGTGAGAAAAGCTACTGCGGAGATAAATATTTTATTCTATTTATAGATGACTACTCTAGGATGATGACTGTTATGTTTCTCAAAGAAAAATCTCATGCATTTAAGTTATTTAAGTGGTACTTGGCAAAAGTTGAAAAGGAAACATGTAAGATCCTGAAATGTCTAAGATCTTATAGAGGAGGAGAATTCATTTCTAATGAGTTTAATAGGTTCTTCAATGACCAAGGGATAAAAAGATAGATGTCAGCACCTACGACACCACCACAGAATGTTATAGCTGAAAGGAGAAATTGATCTATCATGGACTGTGCTAGAACATTAATGATGGAGAAAAATGTTACACAGAAATATTGGAGAGAAGCTGTAAGTACAATTGTTTATACCCTGAATAGAGTACAAGTCAAGAAAGGTACAAATTCTACACCTTATGAGCTATGGTATGGATATGCACCTACTGTAAGTTATTTCAAAGTCTTTGGGAGTAAATGTTTTATACTAAAGGATAACAAAAATGGTAAACTTGATGCTAAAGGAGAAGAAGGCATATTTCTTGGATATTCTACTAAAAGTAAGGCTTACAGATGTTTGAATTCAAATGTTATTGTTACCCAAATTTTCCCATTATGAAGATTTGGGCTACAGGTGGAGTAAAATGAGGCTCCCATGAGGGTTGAGCCCAACCTATGTGGTAGACCCTAATTTTTGATCTTGTTTGTGTCCTCGACAGTTTCTTCAGTCTCTGTTTTGCTCTTGCCCATGCAAAATAAACTAAGTTTTGAAGAACCTATGTATTTGATAAACCCTAGCTAACCGAGACCTGTTCTATTTCCTTATTAATTTTTTGGTGACTTAAGTGATTCAAATTACCACGTGCACATTTATACTTTGCATTAAGTCTCTAAGTCGTGTGATAAAAGAAGAATATTCCAAATCATCTGGCGACCTAGAAACTCTCGCTAGTCACATGATCTCGTGAAAGAAAAGCATATTCCATTTTGATTAGGAAACTCAGTGATAACCGTTGGATCGAATGATGATTGGATGGGAGTTGGATAATCTCTTAATATAAATGGGAGTTGGCAAAGGATCTAGAGATCACGTGACTAAGTGTGATTCCCACCTATAGGTGTGACTTAAGCTCAGAGATGAGTTAAGTTAATGGCCTTTCGGTTGGGTGGTCTCATAATCAAACGGAATATTCTATCAAGACACAGAGACTTGGCAACCTTCATCCATTTTAAAGAAAGTTTAACACTTGTTGCATAATCTCATGATAAAGCTAGGGTTAGCGAAAAGGTTGGGAGACTTAGTGGCAAAGAGAAAGTATTAACCCGAGGTTATGAGATATTTCCCAGGTAGATAGGGTGATCCAGTGGTTACATTTTAAAGAGTAAAAGGATTGAAATCTCAACTGTCAAATATAGATATCTACGCCACCTGTGACTATTAGGATTTAAATATTTGAAGGAAATTCAAATATATGATCTCAGAAGTTATTACAGAACTAGCTTGCAGAGAGGTAGATGAATCGGTCGACTTCACAGAAGTAAATTGATGGTGGTAGGAAGATTTTAGAAACTATATCTAATTGATCAAAGATATTTCTAGGATGCATTTATGAATCAATGATCATGTTAGGGTTTCTGAAAAAAATCCTTTTGTAATCAATTGTAAGCCTAACAAGATTAGATTGAATCCAAGCCTGCGTGCTGGGGAGTATATATATCAGTTTTGAGAGCTTTAGAGCTTAGAGTTTTCCTGACTTGGAAATTATCGGTGGCATTCTTTCTGCCCTCTGATTTTTGTAGTTTGTAATCTTTCATTGATGTTTTAGATATTGCAAAAGCTTTTTGTGACATTTTTCTGTCTCTGGGCTTTCTTGTCTGAATCTTTCATACTGAATTAGAATGTATTGAGTGATTTCTAGTGAAACATTGGAGTCCCTGAGCCCTCGTTCATTTTTGAATAGTGTGTACTACTGTGGATGATTTGATTTAGATGAGTTTGTGGATATTCTATAGTCCCCTATCATTTTGTCTCATTCCTATGTTGAATTGCAAAAGTGGATGTCTATTTTTAGGTCATAGTCTATGTCTACTTAGAGTAAATATGCTATTGTTTGTGAAATTACTTCTTTCCTTGAATAGCCTATGTTTGTCTTAGGCCTCTCTATGAAATATTTATGCAAGCCTGTCTAGGAAGTTGTTTGTTCCACGGTTTCATGTTGAGATTAGTCAATGTATTATGATTTAGGTCACCTTCGGTGTATCAAATGGTAGGATAATTTGCTTTTAGTCATTTCCATTTCATGCATTCCTTCTATCCCTTTTCCCTCAAGAATTTACTTTCCTATTAAGAAGCAAATTTGGGTGACATATCAAGAGGAACTGGCCTAGAATTTGGAGGTCTCATCTCAGTTAGCAAAAGGTCCCAAAACCTTGAGATGATTCCCATGTTACACTAGATTACCAAGACTATGAGAGCTTGGATAAGGATGCAAATCTAGGTGTCTAACATCTCTCGCACACCTAGTGGGACTCCAATTGAAGTTTATTTTCCTAGATTATGCTATTTCTTATATCCTAGTTGCATAATAAAGACTTAAAGAGGTTTTCCTATCAAGTATATCTGGTGACTCCATTGGTGAAGAACAAAAGACCCATTCCTATTCAAAATTTATGATAAAAGTTGAAACAAGAAGCTCAAATCTTTCTGAGTTCACACAGTTGCCTTCCAAAAGGAACTATAGAAGATCATCTCAATGAACACCCCTACTAGGAGGGTATAGTCTACATGAAATGATACTTCAGAAGGGAGGCCTTGGCCTTTTCATTCTAGAAGAAGAGGAAGATCCCTAACTAGGGAGCTACAAGAAGATTCAACTCCACCCTTAAATACAACTCGCATAGTTGCTACTTAGCAAGTCACAGCTCCTGCAATGGTGAGGCAGTTTTCTTTTTCCCCCTTCAATCAAGGAAGCCCCTTGAACTTTCCTCAACATCATGATGTACCTCTGGTAGTGCTTAAAAGTCTACCTAATTTCACAGGTGAAGGGAAAACTACAACTTTTGAACACATAAGAGACACAACTACTATTTGTAGTATACATAACATCATAAAAGAAGATGTGGCTATGAAGCTATTAGCAGCCTCTTTCAAAGGTAAGGCCTTAGAATGGTTTAGAACTCTTGACGTTAGTTCCATTAATTCACATGATAGATTAGGAGATGAATTAAGTAAATAATTTGAGGATAAATGGGATAACTTATCTCTGGTAGAGCAACTGACAACCATTAAAAGAGCTCCTCAGGAATAAATGACATACTTCAATAGCAGATTTCTTAAGACATGGAATAGAATTCCTACCTCAGTAAGACCTTTAGCTGATAATGTCGTCCTATATTTTTTAAGAAGTCTAAATAGTAATATTTCTATCATGATTAAATCTATGGGAGGTACTTCATTACCTCAAGCTTTTGACATTGTTGTCAAGACAGAGAATTACATAATACAAGCTTGCATGATAGCCCCGAGGCCACCTATGGCCATATTTCCTGACATACAACCAAGCATGCCTTTGCAAATAACTCCAATTCCTCCAATACTCACTATTGTAACACCTCAAACAAGTACCACTTATGGGGAAGTAAGGGAGGACCCTTCCCAAGAGCTATTAAAATTAAGAAGCAATCAACAAGAGATGAAGAAATTAATGCACACTATGAGTAACAAGATAATTAGTATAAAGAAATGAGGATAGGGGAGTAAACCCCCTCTTCAACAACAAAATCAGAGTCCCACTCAACAATATCAAAATCAGGAACAATCTTACCAACAGAATAGACCCCAATATCAAAGAGGTTATCAAGGGCAAAGGCAAAACTACAATCAGAGACCATCTCAGACTTACAATCCTACCCCTCTCAATTCTACAAATCTAGTTAGGGATGTGGTCCCAAGCCAAAATAGCCTTACTGTAGAGATGGAGTGGTGTTACCCTTGCAACCAATCCTATAATCAAACAACATGCTTATATGGGAGGGTACACCAAGCACTGATGGTTCAAAGCGCCTCACTTACCCAATCAGAGGTTTCTCCCAACAAACCACCTCCTCACCAAGAGGCACAACATGATGAAACTACTCTTTTTAATTGGGAGAAACAAGATTTCAATGTATTAAATGGTGAATCCACCATTGCTGCCAACACCAGGTCTAAAAGAAGAGCTTGAGACATGGAACAATTAGGATATACAGCTTCTAGATCTACATAATCTTCACTACCCTTTTCTCCTATCATGCTGAAGAAGGCACCCGCCATTCCAGTCAAAGAAAATTGACCTTCTCAAGAGGTTGAGCCTATCATAGCAAAGACACACCAAAGAGCACACATAGTTGTACCCTTAAAAATAGTGGATAATATGAATAAAACAAAAATCACTATGTCTATGTGGGACTCTTTGGCTATTCCAGGACAACCTGAAATGTTGAAGAAAGCAATGACCGAAGAGAAAATTCCTCAGCCACCTACAATAAAGGAGGTTGTTAAGCCAATATTGGTTAACACTGATCGTAGGGAGGAGCTTCCAAGTGGTAACTCCAGGGCTAATACCGTGCAAGGTAGGAACTAAACCNCCCCCCCCCCCCCCCCCCCCCCTTTTTATGTATCTCTAGTTATTGGAAAATGTTTAATACATAATTGTATGGTAGATAATGGGGCTACTAGCACTGTTATGACTAAGAAGGTGGATGACCAAGTAGGTTTGAAATATGAGCCTTTCCAAAAGAAGGTTATCCAACTTGATGTTTCTTCAATGAGCACGATAGGTGTAGCTAAGGACACCAACCTAGTCCTCCATGCAAGCCCCAATTTCTCTATCCTACTTGACATATATATAATAGACCTCCCTGCTTTATTTCCCATATGCTTGTTGAGAGAATTTACAGCCAGGATAGGTGGGTATCTTTCCTCTGATTGGTTACACATGTTTTTAGATACAAGGTATGGGACTAAGGTCACTATCAAGTCTGAATCATTGGCAGCACACCATGTAGAACCTTATGTGTCCAATATACTTAACGCAAGTTGTCTTGCACTCGATGATGATGAATTCCCAATCATCAGGGAAACAACCACCAAGCTAGATGCTATCCCAAAAATCTATCTAGATGAATTAGAATCTCAGAGACCCACTGAGGCCCAGGCCAATGTTATTTGGGATGCTAGTTTGGGGTCTTATTTGATTCAAGAAGAAGGTTGCATAGAGCCAAATCTATCCAAGGAAAACAAAGATTTAGAAGACCAATGCAGCCAAGTTTGGGAGCTATACTTCGATGGTGCTAGAAGAAAACATCATGCCAGTGGTGGTGTGATGCTAGTTTCCCCAAAAGAGGAGAAGTATTATGCTACCTTTAGGTTCAGTTTCTCCTGCACTAGTAAAACTGCTGAATATGAGAGCCTAGTGAATGGGTTGGAATGGGCCAAAAAGAGAGGGATCAGAATCCTAAAGGTATATGGTGACAGTGAGATGGTTGTCAATCAAGTAAGAGGGATAAGTGTGACTAAAAGTGATATAATGAGAGCATATAAGCATCGAATTTAGGATGCAATTGAGGATCTCCATGCTTTTAATATCGTCGCAATCCCTAGGAAATTGAATCAGAATGCAGATAGATTAGATACTATTGGATCTCAGTATGATATCCCTACAAGTATTTCAAAAGAGAGGGATCAATAGCATATCAAAGTGATTGTCAGACCTTCTATTCCTGATAACAATATCAATTGGAAAGTATTTGACAGTGACGAACAAATTCTACAGTTCCTATTTGAAGAGGACATTTTCTCAGAACATAACCAAGATAGATTATTGCAGAACTATGGTGATCAAGTGATACAACTATGATCCAATAAGATGCCTAAAGGGCTTGTCACCCTAGAGTCTAGCTTCAACAAAGATGACCAAACGCAGAAGAGAAAAGTTGGCCTGGTAATCCAACAAGAACATTAAACTGGATTAAAGTTAGAACCAGGTAAAAGTTTACAATTTGGGAAGGTAAATACTAATTTGGAAGAACAAGATTACACCCAATTATTTCAAGAGTTCAGTGAACTCTTTGCATGGAAATATGAGGACTTCGAAGGGTTTGAACCTTCCCTTTCTCAACATACCATTGAATTGGAACCTAATGCCAAACCGGTCAGGCAGAAGCAAAGGCCTGTAAATCCTAAGTTAGAACCACTCAAGAATAAAGAAGTCCTAAAATTAATAGAGAGTGGTATCATCTACCCCATCAAGCACACCAGTTGGGTTTCCAACCTCATTCATGTCTGGAAGAAGAATGGTGAGTTAAGGCTATGTGTTGAGTTCAGAGACCTTAATAGGGCATCCCTAAAGGATTGTCATCCATTACCATCTATGGAGAAGATCCTACAATATGTCTTTAGATCTAAGAGATTTTCATTAGTGGATGGCTATTAGGGATACAATCAGATCCTGGTTCATGAAGAAGATCAATATAAGACTACGTTTACAACCAAGTGGGGGACCATGGCTTATCAAAAGATGCCATTTGGTTTGTCTAATGTAGGTGCTACTTTTCAAAAGGCAATGGATATGGCCTTTAAAAGCCTCATGTAAAAATTTGTACTGGTCTATTTAGATGACATAACTATTTATTCTAAACATGCAGTAGACCATATCAAACATTTGAGGAAAATATTTTAAAGGTGTAGAGAATTTGGGATATCTCTTAATCCCAAGAAATGTGTGTTTGCAGTCCATGAAGGAAAACTATTGGGATATATAGTATCCAAAAAGGGAATTACAATAGACCCTGAAAGGATTGTAGCTATCCTAGATCTACCCTTACCACATCACAAGAAAAGTCTTCAATCTTTCATCGGAAGGATTAACTTTGTCAGACGTTTCTTGCCTAATATTGCAGATCTAGTAAAGCCTTTAACAACAATGTTGAAGAAGAACACACATTTCTATTGGAGCAAAGAAGGGAAAGCTAGTTTCCAAACCATTAAAAAGTCTCTAACAGAAGACCCTGCCCTGTTAAAACCAAACTTCAGTAAGGATTTTATCATTTACGCTTATGGAGGATCAAATGCTATTTCTGCAATATTGACCCAAGAAAATCCTGAAGGATTGGAACAACCTATTGCTTTCTTTAGTAGAGGTTTAGAAGAATATGAACAGAGATATTCTTTTGTCGAGAGACACATACTCACTATAGTTAAGAGTCTTAAGAAATTCAGATATCTGTTAACCCACAGCAAGGTACAATTGAAAGTAACCCATCCTAGTGTCAAGGAATTCTTTCTTTCCAGGGACCTGCATGAAAAAAGAGCTAGTTGGATTACTAAGGTCATGGAATATGACATTAATATCCAAGTCACCAAGTTAGTAAGAGGAAGATGTCTTTGTGAGAATCTAACAGAGGATGAGAGTTTGAAGGGATAAGAGAAAATAGATGCATCCCTAATCATGCATTCAACAGAAGATCATGCCGGGGCAGCAAGTTGGTTTCCTAACATAATCCATTATTTGAAAATAGGGGAATGCCCTGTAGATCTAAATTTAGGAAAAATAAGGTACTATAGGTTACAATATATTCCTTTTGTGTTGATAGATGACACTCTTTTTAGAAAAGATCACAATGGTGTCCTTTTGAGATGCATAGGTTTAGAAAAGATAGTAGATGTCCTATTTGAATTTCATGATGGACCTTCTGGAGGTCACTTCTCTCCTAGGACTACTGCTTTTAAGATCATGAGGGATGGATACTACTGGCCATCCATCTTCAAGGATAGCCATGATCACGTAAGGAAATGCATCAAATGTATCATGTTTGCAGGAAAGGAAAAACTTGCAGCCTTGCCCCTTCAGCCCATCAGAGTAGAGCAACCTTTCATAAGATGGGGCATAGATTTCATTGGCATGATAAATATTCCATCAAGTGCAGGTCATAATTGGATAATTATCGCAATAGATTATTTCACTAGATGGAAAGAGGCGGTGGCATTAAAGGAAGCAAATAAGAGTGTTGTCCTACACTTTTATGATGATATAATTCACAAATTTGGTGTCCTTGACTCCATTATTTTAGATAATGCATTAGCATTTACAGGCCTAAAAGTGACTGAATGGGTAGTCAAACATGGTGTTTATTTTAACACAAGCTTGAACTACTACCCTCTGGGTAATGGCTTGGTAGACTCAACAAATAAGAATTTGATTAGGATGATTAAGAAAACTCTACAAGACAACTAAAGAGATTAGCACACCAAACTAAAATCTGCGTTGTGGTTAGATAGAATTACCCCAAAGAAGATCATTGGGAATTCTCCCTAAATGCTAGTGTATGGAAGGGAGGCTAAGTTGTCCATTTTAACTGAATTGCCAGCTCTGGACTTAGTTACTTAGTATGTCTTGTTTGAAGAAGGATATCCTTTGCAAATTAGGTATGCTCAAATTATGGAATTAGAAGAACATAAAGATAATTCCATGAAGGATATGGAATTCCACCTGATGCAGACAAAGAAAAGCTTTGAAAAGAGAGCCAAGGCTAGTAGTTTTAAGATTGGAGATATAGTCCTCAAATGGGATGAATTCAAATCAAAGCCCAACAAACATACTAAGTTTGATTCCTTCTGGGGAGGTCCATTCATCATCACATAGTGCAAAGATCATAATTATTTTCAGCTATCAACTCTTGGAGGAGTTCCCTTGCCCATTTTGGTAAATGGATTCCATTTGAAGCCTTGTTTCGAGGTTTGTCCTTCCTTGTAAATATTTTAGATGATTTCTCCGCACTCTATTTTTTCTTTCTAGATTAATTTCCTGCTTCCCTTAAAATTTCTCGGGCACAGTTAGTTGTTTCCCCTTATAATTCCAATCTACTTCCAAGTTTCTATTTTTGATCAAGTAATGATTCTATGCCCAATGGATGTCAAAGGCTACTGGTTCTCAATGTCTAGTATGCAGACATCCCGTAGAAATTTCCAAGAATGTTACCCAAATTTTCCCATTATGAAGATTTTTTCTACAGGTGGAGTAAAATGAGGCTCCCACGAGGGTTGAGCCTTGCTTGTGTGGTAGACCCTAATTTATGATCTTGGTTGTGTCCTCGGCAGTCTCTTTTGTCTTTGTTTTTCTCCTGCCCATGCAAAATAAAGTAAGTGTTGATGAACCTATGTATTTGATAAACCCTAGCTACCTGAGACCTGTTCTATTTCCTTATTACCTTTTGGGTGCCTTAAGTGCTTCAAATTCCCATGTATTCATTTATACTTTGCATTAACTCTCTAAGTCACATGATAAAAGCAGAATATTCCAAATCATTTGGCGACCTGGAAACTCTTGCTAGTCTCATGATCTTGTGAAAGAAAAGCATATTCCATTTTAATCAGGAAAGTCAGTGACGATCGTTGGATCAAATGATGATCAAAGGGGAGTCAGGTAATCTCTTAATATAAAATAGAGTTGGAAAAGGATCTAGAGATCACATGACTCAGTGTAATTCCCGCCTACAGGTGTGACTTAAGTTTGGAGATGAGTTAATTTAACTGCCTTTCAGTCGGGTGGTCTCGTAATCAAAGGGAATATTCTATCAAGACACAGAGACTTGGTGATCATCGTCCAATTTAAAGAAAGTTTAACACTTGTCACGTAATCTCATGATAAAGCTAGGGTTAGCGGAAAGGTTGGGAGACTTAGCAGCAAAGAGAAAGTATTAACCTGAGGTTATGAGATATTGCCCGGGTAGATAGGGTGATCCAGTGGCTACATTTTAAAGTGTAAAAGGATTGAAATCTCAACCATCAAATATCAATATCCATGCCACCTATGATGGTTAGGATTTAAATATTCAAAGGAAATTCAAATATCTGATCTCAGAAGTTATTACAGAACTAGCTTGTAGAGAGGCGGATGAATCGATCGACTTCACAGAAGCAAATTGATGGTGGTAGGAAGATTTCAGAAACTATATCTCATTGATCAAAGATATTTCTAGGATGCATTTATGAATGAAATTGACCATGTTAGGGTTTCTAAAAAAATCCTTTTTGTAATCAATTGTAACCCTAACAAGATTAGATTGACTCCAAGCTTGCATGTTGGGGAGTGTATATATCAGTTTTGAGAGCTTTAGAGCTTAGAGTTTTCCTGACTTGGAAATTATCGGTGGCATTCCTTTTTCCCTTTGATTTTTGTAGTTTTTAATCTTTCATTGATGTTTTAGATATTGCAAAACCTTTTTGTGACATTTTTTCTATCTCTGGGCTTTCTTGTCTGAATCTCTCTTACTAAATTAGAATGTATTGAGTGATTTCTAGTGAAACATTGGAGTCCCTGAGCCCTCTTTCTTTTTACAATAGTGTGTACTACTATGGATGATTTGATTTAGATGAGTTTGTGGATATTCTATAATCCTCTATCATTTTGTCTCATTCCTATGCCGAATTGCAAAAGTGGATGTCTATTTGCAGGTCATAGTCTGTGTCTACTTATAGTAAATATGCTATTGTTTGTGAAATTAATTCTTTCCTTGAATAGCCTCTATTTGTCTTGGGCCTCTCTATGAAATATTTATGCAATCCTATCTAGGAAGTTGTGTTCTATTTGTTCCAAGGTTTCATGCTGAGATTAGTCAATGTATTATGATTTAGGTCACCTTTGGTGTATCACCTGGTAGGATAATTTGCTTTCAGTCATTTTCCTTTCACACATTCCTTCTATCCCTTTTCCCTTAATAATTTACTTTCTTGTTAAGAAGCAAATTTTGGTGACATATCAAGAGGAACCGGCCTAGAATCCAGAGGTCTCGTTTTGGTTAGCAAAAGGTCCCACAACCTTGAGATGATTCCCATGTTACACTAGATTGCCAAGACTATGAGAGCTTTGATAATGGTGCAAATCTAGGTGTCTAACAATTAGAATTGATGAATATGTAGGAAGAAATTAAGCTGGAAGCAAGGTTGAGCCTAAAAGTTCTAGATCATTCACATATCCTAAAGAAGAGGATTCTAACGAAACTGAAAATAAAGTTGTCGAGCAACAGTCTGCACCTGCCGAGACGCAGAATAACATTATTGGGCAACAGGAAGTGACTTCCAAGCTATCTGATGGAGATGTTGAGTCACAGTTTCACTCTGAATTGAACTTGAATGATCAAAATGAAGCTAAGAAAGAGCCTACTTTTGCAAAATATGTGAGAAGGTGCCATAAACCTGATCAAATTGTAGGAGCAAAGGATTATACAGTCATGACAAGAGGAAAATTAAGAGAAGACTCATGTTTGTTATGTGATTTCAAGCCTAAGATAGTAAAAGATGCTTTGGACAATGAAGACTGGATTCAAGCCATGAATGAAGAGATAGACCAAATTGAAAAGAATAAGACATGGACACTAGTACCTAGACCTGACAACAAAAATGTAATTGGTACTAAGTGGGTATTTAGAAACAAGCTGAATGAACATGGAGAGGTCACAAGGAATAAAGAAAGAGTGGTATGCAAGGGTTATGCACAAGAGGAAGGAATTGACTATGGAGAGACATTCACCCCAGTTGCAAGATTGGAGGGTGTGAGAACTCTACTTACATATGCAGCCTACGAAGGATTTAAAGTCTATCAAATGGATGTGAAGTCTGCATTTATAAATGGGATAATAGAAGAAGAAGTATATATTGAACAAGCTGATGGATTTGTTGACCCAAGTAAGAGGAACATGGTTTGCAGACTGCACAAGGCATTGTATGGACTGAAGCAAGCACCCAGAGCATCATATGAAAGATTGCACAATTATCTAATGAAGATTGGATTTGCAAGAACAAATGACAACAACAATCTGTATTTAAAGTCAAAGCAAGGTAAAGGAATTTTATTGGCTGAAATTTTTGTGGATGACATCATATTCAGTGGCCAAGATATGATATGTAAAGCATTTTCAAAGGAGATGCAAACTGAATTTGAAATGTCTATGGTTGGTGAGATAAAATTATTTATTGGACTACAAATACATCAAATGAAGAATGGTATCTATATTACACAATCAAAATATATCAAGGAGATACTAAATTTTTTTGGTATGGAAGACTCAAAACCAGTGAGTACACCCATGGCTACTAGATAGAAGTTGATAAAGAATGATGATAGAAAAGAGGTAAATAAAACACTGTACAGATCAATGATTGGTAAGATGTAATATGGTATACACAGTAGACCTGATATTGCACTAGTAGTTGGAATTGTTGCTAGATTTCTTGATAATCCAAAAGAGACACATATTATGGCAGTAAATAGAATTCAGAGATATTTTAAAGGTACAGAAGACTATGGCCTATATTACAAAAGGAATGACAATTTTGAACTTAGAGTCTATATTGATTCTGAATGGGATGGTAATGTTGATGATAGAAAAAGCACCACAAGAGGAGAAATTCTGTTGGGGAAAATATTAGTTTCCTAGACAAGCAAGAAATAGTATTGCACCTCACAATCTATAGTTGAAGCCGAGTATGTGGCAGCAACAGTTAACTGTTCAAACATTGTGTGGTTGAAGATACTACTGAAAGGTATGAAAGAGGAGATCATAGAACCATTTGTCATATATTGTGATAACATGAGTGCCATTAATATTTATAAAATCCTATAATGCACTCTAAGACAAAACATATATAGCTATCAAGTACCATTACTTGAGGGAGCTAGTACAAAAGAAGGAAGTGAGATTGGAATATGTGAACACTAAGGAATAGTTGGTAGACATATTTACAAAAGCATTACCCAAGGATGCTCATGAGTATCTAAGAGGTAAATTGGGGGTAATTCCCCTAGCTGAGGCTAAATAAGTACTGAATGGTACTGTTGCATCAAATGTTTTAATCAGAACACTTAACACATTGATGCATAGTAAGTCACATTTTTAGGATGCTGCCTAAAAATTGTGAAGTGGAAAATGAGAACAAAAAAGTAAATCAGTCATATACAAAGATGATAGGAACAACATGATACAAAGATTAGAATAGAAGAACCTGCATGATGAAGATGTCAACATCTTTGGCATTGTTGTCAAAGAGGGAGATTATTGCTAAAACAATAGGTAAGAAAAAATACAAGGGAGATATTACTAAAAGAGTGAGCTGAATAGTAACATAAAACATCAGTGTGAATTTAGCTATAGAGGGAGTCAGAATGAACCTAAAGACATTAATGAAAATTTATTCATAACAGGAACACATGCACTTTTGGATTGTATGGTAACTTTGGTTGGAAATCATTGTTTTATAGTTTAGTGTTGCGATCAATGCCAAAGAGGGAGATTGCTGGAAAGATTGCTACAATGTAGACAATTGTTTTTTTCTCATTGATGTCAAACCTTAACTGGTGAGACTATTTTTGTATGTTTGAGTACCTTATCCATTGATTGATGAAGATTTGAAAAGAATGGGTTAACAAGAAGACCAAGGAAATGGTTGAGTTATGAGTATACACCAAGGTACTTGATCATTTGGCACTTTGGCAAAGTGATATGTTGTTTATATAGCACTAACAATTCACTGTAAGGTCAATTCCAAGCAAAGAAAAAGGTGATGTCGAGAAAAGCAAAGATGATGCCGAGTGCCAGTGAAATGCTGAGGGAGACAATGAAATGTCGAGCGATAGTATTTTGTTTATTGATGAGATTTGAGATCTATGGATAACATAATTGAATTTATTTGGATATGCATTATTAATTACAATTGGTCCATATTCTTTTAATTCACGGGAAACCGTTATTAGTGCATGGATTCAATGGTTAATCAATGACTGTATTGGAGAAGTAAATTAAATGTAAAGATGGAAAGATCCATTAGATCTAACCTAACATATGATCTATGATCTTGGTTAAGTGGAAAAAGATTAATTTGACCTAGATGAAGAGGTATAATATAACCTATTGTGGTTATTATTATGGTATCCAAGTGCAAGGAGATGTGGAATGCAAATTGTTGCATGGTTAATTGACTGATTGGCAAGACCTAGCAGAGAAGGATGAACATAGAAGCATAGAGAGATTGCTTGACGGATTTCCAAGTAGATCTAAAGTTTGAGATGAGAATGGAGGCCAACCACTAAATTAGCATTAGAGCTGAAACTGGATCTGGATTTGCAAAGTAAGTTGTATGAATCAGATCACACCTGCTGATTACTTTCTATTCATTATAACAGTTCAAATCCTTTAACCAGGTTGACCTAAGAGTCATTGTAAAAATCCTTTGAACAAGGTGACATTCAGATTGGAATTTTTTAATTCCTCTAACAAGGCCACTCCTAATAGGGTGATTAAATCCTTTAACTAGGTCACATTTGACAGTGTGTTTGGTAACCTTTAACAGGGTTGGCTCCTCGCAAGGAATTACTTTAGAAGAGTAAAATTTTGGTAGCATGTTACTGGTGGTTTTTCCCATATTGGGTTTCCACATTATATCATGGTGTCAAAATGTGTGAATTTTATTGTTGTGTTTTACTGTTAAGTTTTTGCAAATTTATTTCATTAATACAGTAAACTGCACACTTTTATTGTTTATTATTGCAGAGCAGATCTGAGTTGTTGAAGTTCATTTAAAGTTTTATGTGGGCACATCTAGACCTAAGGATAACTGATTCACCCCCCCCCTCTTAGTTATTTTGAATTCATATTAACACCAAGACCACCAAATAACAGAACATCGAGTTAGTTCCTTCAACCGAGAATGCAGTACATAAACAAGTATAAGAAAATGAAGCACCAAAGGATCAAACACATAAGAAGACAGAAGGGAAGAAAGAGGAGTAAAAGAAGGAAGAGAAACATGAAGGAGAGAATAAAAAGGGGACACAAGATGAGAAATCAAAATACAATAAAGAAGATAAGAAGAATAAAGCATAGCTGGAACTACTAAGACTACATCATATGCACGGAAGGTATCACATTCCCAAATATTATCTACTGGTGAGAGTATTTTGGTTAAGAAGAAGAAATAAAAGAAGAGACAAAAATTTGATCTTAGTCAACTTATTATTGTACCTCAAGTTGATGTTACAATAGTTAAACAAAAAGAACTATCTATATATGCAAAGTTAGTGAGGCAAAAAGCAGAACATGATACATTAGTACAAAAGAAAAGAAAAACTGCAGTCCTAGAAAGTGTTAAGGATGTAATGCAAGAGATTGTCCTTGATGCAATTGTAGTTGAATTGGGAATTCTTATTAATCACATTGAAGAGATAGTGTAGAATGTCAGAGAACCGAATAAAAAAACTATCGAATATATGATGAAGGTTCATGAGAACAAAATGGAACTGAAAATGACTGAAACTATTCTGCACAATCTAGCACTAGATAAGGTATCTCTTTCTTAAGGTTGTACAATTATAGAGAACGGGTTTTCTGTTATTATTTCATTATTTTAGAAATTTTGTTCTATTTCATAATCCAATGAAGATATCAGAAAGAAATATGAATATGTTGAGATAGAGTTGACCAAGCAGTTGAAGAGTGTGACAACCAAGCCTAGTTCACATCAAGTATATTACTCAAGGTTTAAAAAATTGATAGGAATTTAATAAGAGCTTAGACAAGAATAAAAAAGATAAGGATGGAACTCCTTGAGCTGCAAGCTATTTTGATTTCCCATATTGAATCAATGCAAAATCATTTGAATAAGGCCAAGTATTTGGTCAATACTCCTAATGGAAAATCCCTGGACACCATTATTGGATTGAAAGTTGATGTTTCTACATAAATTTTTATGCTTCACGCACTGAGGGAGACATGGGAGACATCCCTAGTTGATGTAAAGAAGAGGTATATACACATTTTTGATAAATATATATTAGGATGAGTCTAGTAAATAAATTTTGTTTTTCGCATATTTGTCAAAAAAAGGGATATATATTGTATAAGTAAAAAGAAGGATATATATGCATTTATGCATAAGAGAGGAGAAATAATATAGGGGAAGTACTATCACATGAGGGAGTTATAATTTATAAGTTATGCAATTTAAATTTTGATGAATTTGAAGATTTTACCAAAGATGCCAAACTAATGTCAAAGGGGGAGATTGATACTCCTATAGAGTTATTTTAATGTCATTAGTTTTGTCAAAGTCATATTGACTAAGTAAGTTAGTTGGTGAAAGGAGATGAAGGTATAAGGTCATTTGGTAAAGTAGAAAGAAACACACTGAGTCATTCGACAATACACTGGGCAAGCCAAGCACCAAGCAATGCATAACAATTATCAAGCAGAGAGTTCACCGAGTTATGAAAGTTAGTTAGCAAGCAAGGAGCATGAGTTAGATTTACATTTAATACAATAGAACGACAATCTAGAAGATTATAAAGTTGAAGAATAAGTTAGTTAGAAGATATACGATTGAGGAAATTCAAGGTAAAGGGCTATGGTGTATATTAAGCAGCAATATATATATATATATATGTTATTTCCAAGAACAATGCAAGTCCTGAGGTAATGGTTACACGGATCACTAAGTACTAGATACATCAAATCTATTCATAAAGATAATATGATGGTTAAGAGAAAAAGAAGGAAAATCTATTCGACAAAATTAAGAGGCAAAACATTGATCAAACAAAGGCTGAACTTGAATGGAAGAAGAGTGACAAGCAGTTGAGTTGAAAACAAGCTGAAGTGCAGAGCAACATCGAGTTCAAAAAATTTAGGGAAGAGCAGAGAAGACGAATGAGATTAATGCTACCGAATGTAGTATGAGGTAAAGAATTCATTGAGCATAGAGAGTCTAAATAGCATATGACTGATGCATTTTCATAGACATTTTGTATTAAGTTCTATTTTACTATGAGGAGTGGAAATCCCACTACTCGGTAGACCCTAATAGGTCTCATTTTGTAAATCCTTTAATAGGGTACATCTCTTAGATTAGAGATTCTAAAATCCTTTAGCAAGGTAGAATACATAATTATTTTGTACTGTTAACATGGTAAGCTATCAGAAATAGCTAATATTATAGCTCTAACTAAGCAACCTTTTTATTGCAGTAGTCAAGGATTGTGGGTGTCATCCCCACGACATTTTTTCCTCTAACAAAGGATTTCTTCTTGACAAAAAATCATGGTGTTATGAGAAACGTTTACATGTTTAGTTTATATGCTTTATAATGTTTATTTACTATGTATCCAGTTTGTTAAATGATCAGTTTATATATTTAAAATTTTTTAAGAGTACTAATTCACCCCTCCCCTGCTAGTACATAACTTTTCATTGCTAATCCAACAATTCATACATATTGAAAGCAAACTAAATGAAAAATAGGATCCAATTGGTTTTATATTTTTCAAAGATAAATTTAATGAAAGAAAACAAATTTTTTTTGGTAATTTTATCTTTTATGATGCAAGGAAAAGTAGATCTAATTAAAAAGCATAAAATGTAATAGGAAAGTATGAAAACATATATTTAATCACTAGATTATTTTTTTGTTTTTTTTGATATATTTATAATGCATGCAAGATCTAACTAGCCAAGATAAAATGTATGTTAAGCTTGAAAGGTTCGGGTTCACCAAAATGTATATGATGAAATGGTAATCAATGATAGATATCCACTTCCCCAATACATTAGGGATTAGGGTACCCTCACCCATAGGACATATCCGCAAAGTATAACCAAGTAAGGAAAGATACAAGCACAAGATCTATGTTTTATAGGCTTAGGTTTCATTAATCCCAAGATAGGATATGAAAGAACCTCCACTTGTGGTCCCACAATACTGTGTCCCACTTTTTGGCCAACTTTGACACTGAAATGAACTTTCTGAAAATAAACTTCACTTTCACTCACATATTTTTGTAAAACCATTAAGAATTTGAAGATGATGTAAACTAGTGACTCTTATCATTTTGTTTCTAGTTTCTAAATATATATATATATATTAAATTGAATTTATTTGTTTCCATTTTTCCTTGTCCTTCGAAAAGTGATTTGTATGAAAAATCAGCATTTTTAAAAAGTGACAGTCACTCGGTTCAACATAAATGTATTTTGAAAATTGATAAAAAAATGTAATTATTTTGAGGTTAGGTTTTTAACATAAATACCTAGAGGATGTAATTGGTTCCATTCAATTTGGCTCAAAATTTAATAGTTTATTGCATTATGAAGTGACATTAACTGTAATTTAGACATAGGTTTCTTCAGTTCTCTCTAACTTGATCTTTATATATGAAAATTCATTTTTTATTTTTTTGATAGAAAGGTAACATAAATACCTATTGGACACATATTTTTCATAATTTTTTCCACTAATTTGCTATTTTTCTCAAAGTATCATAGAGAGAGGTTGCTAAATTGTCAGAAAACCTATGTTTAATTAAACTAAAAATAGAAAGTCACAATGAACTCAATATATATCAAAATTATATTCATTGTAAATCTTTCTTAGAGTAGCATAATCTGGAATTTTTAGTTTCAGATGATTGTCTTATTTGATCCTTGATTGGGACCTCCAAAAGGCAAATTTCTACAAAAATTTGTTGTTGAAGACCCCCTAGAAATAGTATGTCAAAAAGGACAACGCTAGTTTTTTTTCGGGCATGTTTGCTCAAACTAGGTCGGCCAGGTTGTTTTTTTTGGGTGCAAGTTTTCAATTGGGTATAATTAACAAATAATTCCTACATACTGAAAGAAAACTAAGTGATAAACAAGATGAAATTGTTTTTATATTTTTCAAAGATAAATGATATGCAAAAACATAATTGTTTTTGGTATTTTTCTCTTTTTATGATGCAAGGCAAACTAGATCTAATTAAAAAGCATGAAATGTAATTGAAAAGCATAAAAAAAAAAAAAAAATAATCACTAGATGAATTTGTTTTGTTGTTTTTTGATTTATTTAAAATGCATACAAGATCTAACTAGCCAATATAAAAGGTTCAGGTTTATCACCAAAATGTATATGAGAAAATGGTAATCAATGATAGATATCCACGTCAGCAATACATTAGGGATTAGGGCATCCTCACCTATTGGATAGATCTGACAAGTATAACTAGGTAAGGAAAGATAAAAGTACAGGATCTACATTTTATAGGTTTAGGTTTCCTTAATCCTAAGATAGGATATGAAAGAAGCAAAGAGGTGTAAAATTTGATCTATGAAAGAAGATACAAGAAAGAGAGAGAGATTAAAATGTGTGCACTTGGAAATAAGAGGAGAGTGAATTTTGAGACCGATTTCCTATCTTTTAGAGTTCCAAAATGACCTGATTCCTGAATCTAACACTCTACAACCTGTAACAAAGAATTCTACAACTTTTTGTTCTATCTCATGAACAGGTCGAAAGCAGTTTGACCTATACCTAGGTATAGGTCAAAGGTTCAACCTATACCTACGTATAGGTCAAAGGTTAAACATATACCTAGGTATAGTTCGAAGGTTCAACCTATACCTAATCTGGTCAAAATCAGAAACATAAAGTGGATCAGAGCAACTATTCTAACTGACTTTTCAGCTTTGAAAATAGATTCTACACTCTGAATGTTAGGGTATATGTTCAAGGTTTGACTTATAACTGATATTGTCAGAATCTAGAATATAAAATAGATTTGGAGAGTTCTTCCAAATGGGCTTCTTGATTTGTATCTAAATATGTGCTCTAAAATCTGCAAATCTAGAAAGTGTGCATGGGTGGCTATATAGGAGTTTTCCTTAGTCACCCCCCCCCCATTTTGGTGATTTCCACCTCCAAGCATAACTCTTAGAAAATATAGAAAGTTTTTAGTGCTCGTGTATCTAGATTGTATGTCTAGAATGCAAAGGAGTTAGTATATGTAAATGAAATGATCTAACCCTAAAGAGTGAAATCCTTTCATGCAAATGAAAATAATATGTATTTGAGTACATATGAATGTGACAATATAAATATGAAGTAGAAAATCATAGATCTGAAAACAACAAGGAAATCATACCAATCCCTCAAGGGAAAAAGTACAGCTAGCCATCATCAAAATCTATTTAAAGCTCCATGATGTAGAAAAGGATGTCTTGAGATTCTTTATTGAGATTGTAGATGCTTGAATGGAATGCTTGAATAAGATCTTCAATAATACACCCTTGCTTCAAATGGATGTCCTCAAGTTTGAGCTTCCACCTTGTAGTTGCCTGTTATGATCTAATTGGGATGTGAACCTTGCACTTGATTTTATGTTACCCAAATGATGTAAATAGGTTGCCTATATAGTCATTTTAGGATTAAATTTTGAAAACATTTGACCTCATTGGGTGGGAAAAAATGTAAATACCTTGCATCAAGCTCAAAGCTTATCAAATTTAAACCTCTGAGGTATAGGTCGAAATCGGTTCAGTGAATACAAGGTATAGATTGAACCTTGGTTAGACCTTTATCTAGATGGTGTTAATTTTAAGGTTAAAGTGTGGGATTGGAGAGACTTTAAGTGGTTCGGGGAGAAATGGAAAGATAAGCGAGAAAAATGAGCATGAATGTATTTAAATCTTGGAGTTACCAAAGATAAGGCCTAAGAGGGAAATGAATTTTGTGATTGGAGGAAAAATAGGGAAGGATGCATATAGATTAGATCCTACCTGAGTTTTTATGCAAGTGGAAAAGGGGAAAATCAAAGGAGGATGTAATTAGATCCTATCGAGCGACTTTTACAAAAGCTAAAGAGGGAAAGTGATCAAATTTGAGTTAAATGTTCATTTAATGTAATCATAATGAAAATGCATAATGAAAAATACACTAAAGAGGGTGCTAAACAACTATTAAATTATAGAGCACACAAGTGCTTACAATTTAAGATGATGCACATAACTACAAATTGTCAACTTCAACCACATAGAAATGGTCTTTATATTTTGAATTTAAAATTGATGTAAAATAATGAAATGTAGAACTTTTGATGAATTTTGTGCTTGTAATTTCACTTGATGTGCCTTTTTTATATATTTAAGAGAAAAATTTGGGTTGCTAAAAATTTCAAAAATATCAGGTGTGGTAAACATTAAAAAAGAAAGATCTCAAAAAACATTATTTCCTTCATGTTCCTCCCAAATAGAGAGCATCTATATATTGTACACAAAAATTAAAAAAAATGATGAACATTTTTTTCATAATAGTTTTTTTTTATGTCAAACTTACTATAATTTGATAATTTTTCATATTACCTCAAATTTTGTCTAAATTTTTAACCATTTTTAAAAAATGATATGTTTTGGAGAGGATTCACCCTTATATGAAACACATGTTTTTAAAAAATAATAAAATTTGTAATGTTTTTATTTATTTTATATTCAAGCTCATCTTTTATTATAACAACTTATGTGCAATACTTTTGAAAGCATAATAAAACTAATCAAAAGATTTAAAAATTGTATATTTATATTGTAACTCCAAGAATTACCAATGTGTATTTCTATTTTATTTTCCAATCCAATCATAGTAAAGAACTATTTAATTCAAGTGTAAAGTTTCAAAAAAATTCTTTGAAATGATGAGGTGGTTGTAAAGAAGGCAACCACATAGATAGTTTTGGGCAAAAGGATTATGGGTAAAACTATTTTACTTGAAACTCTTTTTCCTAATACTATACAAGAAAGATTTTGACCAACCCAAAATTTACAAAGGAAATAAATTAAATTTCAATTTTAGTTAAAACACTTTAGCTGAAACCTTGTCCACTATTTATAGTCCCTATGGTTTTAGGTAGAACCCTTTTGAAGAGAACCTTTCAAGCTGAAAATATTTAGATGAAAACCATTTACTTTTCTTAAAAGTGTAACACAAGTTTGTGCTCTTACAACATTCATATTCTATATGGATTGGGTTTGTGATCACTCATTTCACATCAAAGATGTATTAAAGTGTACCACCATACAATCTAACGCTAATTTTTGGCTCACTTTTATCGTTGTCCCTTATGCCTCTAATTCAAGATTTATGGTACTCAATCCAATGCCACTAAAATACCAACACAATTCAAAGATCATTGACTGTGACTTTGGCTTGAAATCTAAGACTATGGTACCAAGCACCATTGACCTCATATAGATGGCACTAGGTGTCATAATTGAGGCCTTTCAATCTCAAAGTTGAACCTCCAATGATTATGAAAATGGAGAGGGAGAAAGTTCTCTTTGATGTCAACTTTCTTCCAAATTTGAGCATGACATGTGTGAAGTTCTTTATAAATACCAACTCTAACCCACCCCACCACAAATCATTTATAAATATCACAATATTTTTGAAAGTGAGCACTCCTATCGTTGCAATTGAACACTTTCAATTAGGCATCTTCAAGATAGTTGAGGAAATATTTTACGTCAAGCTTTGAAGCATTCAAGTTTATGAACCATCATCAAGTTTATATGTTCTTCCATAATAGATAGATAGATAGATAGATAGATAGATAGATAGATAGATAGATAGAGATAGAGATAGAGATAGAGATAGATAGATGTACATATACATACATGTATATATACATATACAATATATATACATATACATATACATATACATATACATATACATATACCCACCTTTAAATTCTTCAAAAACTATTTATAAAAATAAGGAAAGTTAAGGATTAGATTTTAGCCAAAATATGCATGAAACTACATGTGTATGCTCAATCAAGTGGAGACTCCACAAATTTGTTACAATAACATTTATAAATAAAATTGACAAAAATATATTTTATTAAAATAAGAGATAAGAAAAGAAAAAAGAAAAAAATTATAAATTTGGAGCAAGGTCTCTTGATTTTATTCCTTTTGCACACATTGGGTCTTCTCAAAAGTAAAATAAATTCAAAATATTCAACCAACAAGAAAATAATTTATGAAACTACTTGAAAAATGTTGAAACATATAAAATATATTAGATTTACTATAAATGAATAGATAGTGTTGGCCCCATTTTAGACCAAATTCAAACACCCCACTTTCCAAAAAGTAAATAAAGTAATAATATTTTATTTTTTCCCATTTAATAACCTATGAACAAGAGATGCTTATTAAGAACGTTGTTATATCTTCAAAGAATGAAAATGAGAAAAATGAAAGTTCCCCAAACTATAACAATTACCTCTACGCTTTTTAGATGCTCATTAAGAACGTTGTTATATCTTCAAAGAATGAAAATGAGAAAAATGAAAGTGTCCCAAACTATAACAATTACCTCTACGCTTTTTAAAATTTCTAGATGGTTTTAATCCATTCACCAACCACATCTATACTATGATGAGGAGAGAAGAACATAACCTAAATTGACTATGGTATGTTTTACCATCAATATAAGGACACTTTAGTAGACTTTAGAATATTCCTTTTAAGTCTAAAAATATTTGTTCATTTTAAATAGCTTGTTCTTACTAAAGGGAGAGGATTGGAAGACAAATTGATATTTACATAAATTTACAAATTTACAAACTTTTAAGGATAAAAAAAACAAAACTTAATAGTAAAAATGAAAATAATAATATATTAGTGAAAACCTTAGATGTGATTGACAAGAAGAAAATATCACCTAACTTTAAATTGAAAGTTTAGACTTCGCAGTTATTAAATCATGTTGAATGACCCAATTCATTTCTCTAATCAGATAGAGTAATAGAAATACGCACTTTGACAAACCACATAATGAATTGCTTATTTTGTTCTAGTTCAATTCTAAATCAAAAAATGACAAGTGCATTACATTGATATGATATTTCTCCATCATCTTGATTCATGAAGATATTGAAATGATATAACCCAATTGATGTTTTTAAGATCTAGTGAAAGAAAAACCCAGCTTTTCTGACAACATTCCATTGTCTGCCATTTTCAAGCATGTGTCTTATCATTGTCTTTGTCATTCGTTGCATTATAGCTAACAAAGTGCGCCGAGATGGAGCACAAAAATGGCCTTGTAGTCACCATTATTGCATCCACTTCCACTAAGAAAACAATGCATTATTGTTTAAACTCCATTCGCCGCGTCCAGAAAACGACTGTATACTACGTTATCACCACACGGTAAAAGCTAAATGACTCATTTCCACGTTTCTATCTTTTCTTTTGTTCTCTGCATTCATCCATTCCTTTTTTATGAAACATACGTTTAGTGCAAAAATTAGGTCAAAATATAAGAAGAGCCTCCCCCAAATCCAACGTCTAGATAACAAATGGGTCTTCACTTTTTGCTGTCATTTGACTGGTGTGATGTTAGAAAACATGCCAGCCATTAAAAAATCTTGGTGCTCAGTACTTCCGTGTTGTGATTTTCTTACTCAGTGACTACACAAATAGTAATAGCATTCCACTTTTAAATATTTAGCATGGAGTTAGTTAATCCAGTCTTTATCCGTAACCTGTCAGGATAGTTGGTTTTTCATAAATTTATATAAATGGGATTGACATGTTTGAGAAAGGAAAAATCATACACAACAATTATATCATAACAGTACACTTCAATGTGTCAATTATTAAATTACTATTAATCAGAAAATAGTGACCCAAAATCACTTATGCGACTTTATTAATATTAATAATTATATCATAACAGTACACTTTAATGTGTCAATTATTAAATTATTATTAATCAGAAAATAGTTACCCAAAATCATTTATGCAACTTTATTAATATCAATAGGATACAATGATTGGGTTTTTTTTTTTTATAAATAAGAGGCCGAAGCTAAAATTGTATTTAAAATTTAAAAATAAAAGATTTTTTTACAGGACTTGAAGTATCAATTGAAAATAAAAGAAGTACAATCATGGTTTCCTAGAAGATCAAAATAAAACTTGAAACCTGATTTGTGCATACCTATAAAAATCTCATAGTTGACCAATAGCTGGCCAAAGATCAATTGTGCAACTTTATTAATATCAATAGTGCATGATTGCTAGGGCATTTGATCATAACTATTGCACTTATTATGCAATTTTTTTGTTTGTCAAAGGGAATGGATAATAGGGCAATAGGGAATGTGTTTGGGATGATACTCTGAAATGACCAAATTTTGACTTTTGTGCATTAATAGATTGCACAATATTCACCCTTAGTACCTAAAACCAAAACAATACTTATAAATAGTTAAGTCCATAATGACTACCACTCTTCTTTGGAGGTACGATTTTCTCAATCTCATTTTTTTACAGTCTATAATTGAAATTTAGTATTTTTTTATATTGAATAATTTATTATTAAAATGAAAAAGAAAAATAATTGATTGTGAGAAAGAATGTTAATATGATTCTTTTGTCAAATCAATATATTATCATCATAATAATTTAGTTGAAAAAAAACAATTTGAAAACACAATATTTAATTTCATATTTATTAAAATTTGTTTTTACCATTATTATATTAAGCTGAAAAAAAATAAAAAATACACAATATTTAAAACATAAACAATTAAATTAGTGAAATTTCATCCAACTTTGACTCAAATATTATTTATATTAAAAGTCAAAGAGTAGGATGTATTATATTGTTATTCCCTTACAAAAACTTGTTAAATTCAAACAATGTATATTAAAAGTTTGGAATTAAATCTTAAATGTGTGAGAATTAATTTTATATATATCCTTTAATTGTATCATTCTAGGATGCACAATTAGATTTTGAGTGACATTGATAGATTAAATCTTTCTATTTATAATAACTTTATTGATATTGACTTCTCATTTAAATATATTGTCTCTTATATATTATACTTTATTGTGGAAAATCCTTATATAGTCTATTTTATTAAAAATAAAAAAAACTTCACTATTGGCTTAATTTTAAATTACGTTTGGCATATTTGCTTAGATTTTGCACTAACTTTGTTGTGTACATCTGTCTTCAATTTCTTTTTGGTTTCTACAACGATGACAAATCTCAAACAATAATTAAGCGTAGTATTCTTCTAGAGAATGACATTATTTTTCTATATAATCGTAGAAAATTAGAAGATATGGTGGAGAATCTTGAGACTTTATCATGCCAACATCCCACCACCTTTATATATTCTTTCTCACTGCATTTGCCTCGAATAACCCAGCGACGTAAGGACTAGATTCGTTCCAGAGAGCTTGCAATATAGCTACACCGTCCTTTATCCCTTACACAAATGGTTTAGAGTTCTTTAAGGAATTTATTTAACAACGTTTACTTTTAATTGCCAAATCAAATTTATGAGTTAAATAGCAATTTTGTTGCTTTTTTTTTCTTACAATCGATGTTAATTTTAATATTTGATCATTATAGTGTTACTCCCTTTCAAGAGAAGTGAAGTTCCAGCTTTGTTTGTGTTGCAATCCAAGCCTTTAAAAGATGCTAATCATGTTTTAATTTAAAGTTTTATATATAGGAAGATACGAAATATAAATAGGAAGATACAATGAATAGTTTTAAATTTGTAAATATAGGTTTAGAGTGCGTTGAATTGTTTTATGTGATATTTAAAGTTGATTAACAATTATAATATCTTATATTTTCAATCTGATTATTTTCATGCAGAGATTGGTTTCAGCATGAGAGTAGAACGTTTGGACTTCAGTAAATGTGTATTAGGATAGTGAAAGGTTGGATAGTACTATTGTGGGTATGGATTTGTATGATAAGTAGATTTTGCAGTGGAAATTGGTGGATGAAGTTTATTGTGACAGTTATCTATTTTATCACATGGTCCACATTAGAGATTATGGAAACTTATTTGACATATCTTTAAAGTGGCCTGAGATGAAGTAAACATGACAGGTCTACATTTTGTTTAAGTCAAATTTATTAATAATTATTAATAAAATTAACATATTTATAATCTAGCGATCTAAATGTAGTAAAATATAATATACAATAAATGAAAAAGTTTTTAATTTTATTATCTTTTTATAAAGGAAGTAGCCAACTCAAAGCAATAGTATAAATTGAAGCAAATAGAAATGACAAATATAATTTAAATTTTGAAAAAATATAAACTAATGAACTATGAAAAATTTATTGCATTTTATGTTTACAATATTCTTTTGGATTCAAGTAAGTGGGAAAGGGCTCCAACAAATTTACAAAATAGAAAAAAATGTTACTAAAATGGTAACCCCAAAACACAACACAACACAACAATGTTGACACAAACCATAATTGTCCACAAAGAAGGACCAAAAAGACATGCTATCACAAATTAGAGTTGGGACCCAATAGTGGACCCAATAGAACAGTTTGACTATTTAGGGATTGATCCTTTTTCTTGTATCAAATTACAATCCAAGAAGAAACAACTTTTTGAGAAGAGGTTAAAGGAGTAGTGTTGGAAGAAGCAATTGAGAAGTCAAATAGTCAAGCAACAAAATCTTGAGGGTGATCCTAATAGTCTAGGGATAGAGATTTAGAAACCATGGATAAAATGAGACCATAACTTGATAGACCACAAAAAATGTCTTAGTAGGTGCTACAAGAGTAGGAACAACATGAAATTTTGAAATAGAAGCCACAAGAGTAGGGACATCACGAATTGCCAAAATAGGTACAATAGAAGGAGGGGGAGGCACTAAATTTGTAGAAGACTGACTCAAAATATGAGCCAGTGAAAAAGAACATGAGATAGAAATGTTAAGTGTCCTTCCAGTTGGTGGAAGAAGAATGCAGACAAGGATAACATCGACACAAAAAACTAAATTCCCTATAGATAAATAACATTTACCCTGAAAAGGGTTACCTTCTACACTGTCTTAAATTATACATACCTATAATTAGATGCTTAATTAGGCCCACTTTATTGTTCTCAACATTAAATATCTATTACACTTGATCTTTCCATATACTTCCTATATTTCTATTTTTTTTTTTCTGCATCCTCAATTCCCAAATCAAATTTCACCACCTTTTTAAGGGAGGAGGTCGCTAGGGCTGACCTCTTCTCAAAAAGAGGTCACCCAACTTGACCTATTTCCTGGTTCTTTCCCTAAAATTCAAATGTGGGGTTCAGTCTCATTGATTTAGTAAGATTTTCATATTCCTATCGACCTCATTCGAGTTTTGAGCTGTGAAATTTTGTGAGAGGTAAAAAAGAAACCTACTTCTCCTCATCTAGACATAATACAAGTTGGACTTCAAGAGCTCTACTACAATTTTGCATCCAAGCATTCTTAAGAAAGATTTCAAAAATCCAAAGCATCTTTGAAGGAAATCTTTTTCATTTCAGCAAGCTTCTCTCATATGATGGCCAAGTAGAGGAGACCTCAATCAAGAGAGAGGATCATTTTACCATCTGCACTCATTCATCCATCCATCCTTCAAGGAAAGAGTCAATTAACAATAACAAAATTAAATATCATCCTTGATTATACTCTACATTCCAAGATTCAAATGCTACATATAGATACATTCAAGAAACATACAAGCATCTTCATAGAAATCATGATCTCAATATCCATTTATGAATGAATATACATTTAAAAAGTAGATCTAGTATTTACTTTACATTTATAAGATTTCTTTTCATACAATTTTATTTGTATTTCTAGGTTGATTCCTCAACTGAAGTTTAACCATACCAAACTCCTTTCTACAAAACATTATTCAATTTTTTTTGTGTGCAAGAATAGATATTGTTTGCACCAAGTAGGATCTAGAAAGTTGAGGACCACACAAATAGTTAGCAAATGAGTTTAGTCAAAAGTGCAGGGAATAGGGTGACCTCTTCCTAGGAACTAATCTACCCATAAAACCCATTCCCTCAAAAAATGAATCAAATTGAAATCCCAGATCTATGGTATCCTTTTATTTTTGTTTCTGATACATGTACATAGCTATCTATTTACTATCAAAATGTATGCATAAAAAGTCAATTATTTCCTCCATTTCATCTTAGTTCTCATATCTTACCATCAATTGTCCATATTACAGAAGGAATCTTGGTACCATTTGATGCTTGGGTCCTTCTAATCCTATTGAGTAATCTCTTTGTCCTAATGTACAATAGGAAAGAGTATTTATCCCCCTTAATAACCACCTTTCCCATTTTCCCTATTATACATTTTGGTGAACCCAACCCATAACATTTTCATTCTAATTTGGTGTCTAGATATTACTTATATACATAACATTTCATTAGGTTTCATGTGCATTTGTGTTTTCTACATGTCTTAATTACATTTATGTTGCATAAACTTGATGAGTATTTACATCTTCCTTTCATTGCAATGTTTAGACATGTCTCTCTTTCTTTTACTTGCGCACGAGTATTATAGCATTGATGTAAGGAAACTCAGGTGCGAAAACAACTTCCTACACTAATCTCTAGAGAAAAGTATTGTGCAAATTCTTTTAAATCCTTACAATTTCAAATTCGTTAACTACTTTAACAAAGATATTGCAGCCATATACCATGCATACAGAAAATAGAGAATGACACAATGATTTACCCTGGGGAAAACCTTATGGTAAAAAACCCCAGCACTCCAAAACCTGCACAATGTATTATCTTCAACACAACGGTTACAACACACTTGCAATGCAAGTTCTTTCAGGAGACAATCGACACTCAAAGACAAATATAGTCACACCAGATCATACCAAAAATACACTATTTTCCTGTCCCAGTCTGTAACCCTAAAAAATGCTTATATCACGCACTTTATTTTTTAGGGAAACTTCCAAAGATAGCCGTATTATGGTTTTACCATTCTCTGAGACAATAGGAACCCAAAAAAAAAATTCCACGATTGTGGAAGACTGTACAGTACTCAACTTTATCAGTTGCCACATGTCTTGCATGTCTTCACCCATCATTGAATCTTCTAGAATAGCTCTTACGTGTCATAGGAATCCGTCATAACCGTTTCAGCCATGATCTCCTTACACACAATTCAAGATGCTAACACATCAAGTGGAGTGACACATCAGCATGCCAACAAGACATGTACAGTCACACTTAATTACATTATTTGCAAGAAATACATTTTACAAAAAAAATAATAAGAATAGGAATTATCCAAGGTTGAGAAACCTTATTCCTAACATTCTCCCACTTGTCTAACACCTTATAAGAGCAATAGGAACATAACAGGAACTAACCGCTATAAGAAAAAAGGCCCATAGACTCTGAACACCATCTAAACTTCACAATGCCCACTGGTTTCGTTAATTCATCTACAACATTCTTCACAGTATCTACCTTCTCCAAATTTACCTTTCCATCTTCCACCATATGTCTCACAAAGTGAAACTGCATGTCAATGTGCTTCGTTCTGGCATGGAAAGTTGGATTCTTCACAAGGAAAATAGCGCTCTAACTATCACACCAAATAGTAATCTTTTTTGCATCAACACCAACATCAGAACACAATCTCATAAGCCAAATGGCTTCCTTACAAGCATGAGTAGCAGCCATGTACTCAGGTTGTGTAGTGGACAAAGCAACCACAGGTTGTCGCTTACTCATCCAACTGATGGAACCACCAAACATAGTGAACACATAAGTACTGGTGGATCACCTGCTGTTAATATGTCCTACCCATTCTGAATCCACAAACCCACGAATACAAATTGAATGCGGAGATCCAGAAGAGTTACCATGGTAACATATGGAGTAATCTGATGTACCCCTCAAATATCTGAATACTCACTTAACTACATCCCAATGTACCCGTCTAGGGTTAGCCATAAACTGACTCAAGACTCTCACTGCTTGGGCAATGTCTGGTCTAGTACAGACCATAGCATACATAAGACTGCCAACTGCACTAGCATAAGGTACTCTACTCATGTCCTCCACCTCACTAGGAGATTTTGGACAATCATCTACAGATAACTTTGTTCCCACTAAAATAGGAACACATAGTGGTCTACAATCTACGATGCTGAACCTGTCCAACAAAGACTTCACATACTTACTCTGACTCAACCAAAGTTTTCTATTAGACCTGTCTCTACTGATTTCCATACCCAAGATGTAGCTTTCTGCCCCAAGATCTTTCATCTCAAACTATTTTGACAACTGATATTTAAAATCAGAAATCATACCCTTACCCTTCCCAAACAACAACATATCATCAACATATAATGCAACAATAAGAAGGCGGTCATTTTCAACTCTGAAATAAACACAATGATCTGATTTTGATCTTAC
>MU227069.1:4073902-4097913 GCA_018584345.1 Thuja plicata
ACTAAGGATTCTTTACCTTTAACAATGTAGTGCTCAGGCTGTGACATATAAATCTCTTCCTCCAAATCACCATGAAGGAAAGTTTTCTTCACATCCATCTGTTCTATCTCTAAATCATATGATGCAATAAGAGATAACAAAAATCTAATGGATGTCAACTTTGCAACAAGAGAGAACATTTCACCATAATCTATTCCCTCTACCTATGAATACCCCTTTGCAACCAATCTAGCTTTGTAACTTTCAACACTGCCATCTGCACAGAATTTCTTCTTGAACACCCATTTACAGCCAACCAATTTTCTCTCTTTAGGCAAAGGTACAAGGTCCCAAGTTTTTTTTTTCTCCAATGAAGCCATCTCATCATCCATAGCCTTAATCTAGGAACCTACATCTTCCATGCCCAAAGCCTCTTTCATAGATCTAGGCTCATTAGTGTTAGTAATCAAAGAAAAAACACAACTATAATCTAACATAGAATAACCAAACCTTTCTTCTTTCTTTCTTTCTCTCGTGGATCTCCTCAAGGGCTGAGGTTGAAGTTGTTCTTCCTCTTCTTCTGAACTATCAGAGCTGCTAGAGCTCTCCTTATCATTAGAACCAACATGGTCTCTCTATTCAGTCTTCTCAAGGGTAGGAGGAAACTGAACAACATCTTTTTCCTTTTCTTTTTCATCTGGTTGTAGCACAATAGGAGAAGATGTTAGCTCTCTGAAAATAACATTTCTACTATG
The DNA here is from genome assembly GCA_018584345.1 of Thuja plicata. Classification (NCBI taxonomy): domain Eukaryota; kingdom Viridiplantae; phylum Streptophyta; class Pinopsida; order Cupressales; family Cupressaceae; genus Thuja; species Thuja plicata. The sequence goes on from MU227069.1 coordinate 4,074,637, forward strand.
CAACACCTTACTAGTCACAGGATCCAAAAGCTTGTATCCTTTCACACCAACACTGTATCTGATGAAAATGCATTTGACAACTTTGTTTTCAAACTTAGATCTTTTCTCCTTTGGAATATGTGCCTAAGCTTCACAACCAAAAACATGAAGATTTCTAATTGAAGGCTTCTTACCAGACCACACCTCCATGGGTGTCTTACCAACAAGAGCTGATATACGAGATCTGTTAACCAGATAGCAAGCAGTGGCCACAGCTTCGGCCCAAAACCTATGTTCTAAACCAGCTCCATTAAGCATACTCCTAGCCTTCTCCATCAGTGTCATGTTCATTCTCTCTGTAACTTCATTTTACTACGGGGTGTAAGGAGTTGTCTTATGTCTCTTGATTCCTTGTTCTTTATAGAACTGTTCAAACTCTATGGAAAAAAACACACCACCATTATCAGTTCTCACACACTTGATTCTTTTACTAGTATGATTCTCCATGATAGCCTTAAATTCCTTGAACCAACTAAAAACTGGTGACTTACTTTTTAGAAAATATATCCAAGTCCTTCTACTGTAATCATCTATACAAGATACAAAATATACAGAACTGGAGATAGAAGGAACTTTTACAAGACCAAATACATCAGAATGAATAAGATCCAAAAGTCCAGAAGACTTGTGAGAACTAGAGTGAACTAAACATGATTTTGCTTACCATAAATACAGTGTTCACAGAAATCAAATTTGAGATTACAATCATTTAGCCCCTCAACGAGATTTTTAGTTTTCAAGGTCCTAAGACCCTTCTCACCAATGTGACCAAATCTCATATGCCACAAAATTGTCTTTTCTACAGGAAGCTTTCCTTCCAAAGTGTTTGCACCCTTAGGTACACTTACTGCATTGCCATCTGAACCCATTGCCACAGTCTTCTTTATTTCTCATTCAGATGGTAGGTATGAAGTGATAGCTTCTCTCTTCTTTGAAACAGAAGAACTATTGCACTGAGCAATGCATGCATCAAGATGAAACAAAGTACCTCTCCTAGTACCTTTAGCGAGCACCATAGAACCTCTCATCATCTTGCATCCATATTTCAAAAAGACAACTTGCACACCTACATCAGTCAGCATACTTACATATAATAGGTTTTGTGCCAAACTCAGAATGTGCATAACTTTGTTGATTCCCTTTACTTCCATCAAGAAATCTAATAGTGACCCTTTCGTGTCCAACTATCTTTAGGTGAGAATCATCACCCAAGTACACCTTTCCACCAACAAACTCTTCATATTTTGAGAACCAGTTTCGATGAGAGGTCATGTGAAAAGAAGCACCCGAGTCTACCAACCACACATCATCAGATGCATGGGCTGCCAAAGCTGCAATAAAAGCATCTCCATCTTCTTGAGATTTTTTAGAAGTTGAATCTGAGCCTTTCTTCTTCTTCTTCGGTTCTTTGCAGTGCCTCCGGAAGTGCCCAGATTTATCATAGTTCCAAAATTTCACCTTGGAATTTCCAAGAGTCTTAGAACTCCCACGAGATTTGGATCTGCCCTTCTTTGACTCATTGTCATTCTGCTTTCCTTTGTTGTTGGATCTCCCATAAACAACAAGGGCTTCCTTAGACGAATCTGAAGTCTTTCTTTGCATCTCCTCAGATAGCAGCAAAGACACCACATCATCCATACAGAATGTGACTATAGTACTTGCGAGACCCATCACAAGATGGTCCCACAAATCTGGTAAGGAACAAAGCAGGGTCATACATCAATCCTCCTCCTCAATCTTGGCACCGGATGATGCCAACTATGCAATCAATAAATTGAATGCATTGAGATGATCAGTTACGGATCCACCTTCCTCCATTCTTAAAGAATACAAATTCTTTCTCAGGAACAACTTATTCACCAGAGATTTGGCTTGATACACAGACCCAAACTATTTCTACAAAGAATTTGCAGTAGTCTCATCAAGAACATTCAAAAGAGCGACATCTGATAGACAGAGTCTGATGAGACCCTTAGCCTTTAGATCCTTGATCTCCCAATCCACTTGAGATATCAATGCAGGTCTCACATCAAGTGAATTAGCCTCCCATAGATCATGGTCTTCAAGCATGTCTTCCATCTTGAGTTTCCACAACTCAAAATTAGTGCCATTAAATTTCTCCACCTCCATTCTATTGTATGAGGAACTTGCCATCTCAATCTACAAATAAGATTCAGAATGCTTTGCACAAAAAAAAAACTCTCACTCAACTTGAGATTAGCTCAAAAAACCCTACCCAACAACTAGGATCAAAAGTTGATCAGGCTTTGATACCACTTGTAAGGAAACTCAGGTGCGGAAACAGCTTCCCACACTAATCTCTAGAGAAAAGTATTGTGCAAATTCTTTTAAATCCTTACAATTTCATATTCGTTAACTACTTTAACAAAGATATTGCAGCCATATACCATGCATATAGAAAATACATTTTACAAAACAAATAATAAGAATAGGAACTATCCAAGGTTGAGACACCTTATTCCTAACAATTGAGTACTACCTATAGCATTCTAGTGAGAATAAGTCATAGAATTAGGGGTTATTTTGATCCTAAGTCCTTTATGTTTCTTAGGAATGTTAATGATACCACAATTCCTAATAATCAAATTCCCACTATTGTTGATAATTCATCTTCCCTCTTCTCATGATGGAGATGAAACCTAAAGAGTGTCTCCTACCCAAGTACAAAACATTTCACATTATTTTGAAGAATTTGAGTAATAGTTAGGTCAATAACATTCTAATACGGAATCAACCTCCTTAGTAGAAGGTAAAAGGAAGTTGTTTCACAATGGTGAGAATGGTGTTGACTTATTGCATACTATTTCTCATCTTATTTATATAATAATGTTAAGCATATTAAATATTTTTCTCAAGATCTTGGTTTAACTTAACTTAACACTAGTATTGAGACTTCTATTCCAACTTCGTTACCTAGTGTTCCTACATACACTCCACCTCTCATGAATAGATTTATAAAATTAATAATACACATGTCAGTCTTGGAAGTATTACTAATCCTATCAGTCCTCCTCCTTCAAGTGTCCCATGTATTTCTCAACCATCATCCATGCCTACCTACAATTCAATGTTCTATTTTCATATGCTAATGCTCCATCTATTTCCCATAATGTTCTAGAGGTTTCAAACATGTTCAATGCCAACCTCTCCACTTAATCCACTATCAGTAGTATTTCTCAAACCATTTCTTTCTTGAATTTCTTTTCCTCCATCACTCAATCCAAATTCAATATTCCCACTTGTGACATTACTAACCCTTTGTCCTTAGATATCATTCATGTTGTTAACCCTCAATATATTTTACGCAAGGTAGGTAAGGCAATGGGGCCAATGACTCTTTCAACTACCAAGCCAGATTGTTGATACAATGCGGAAGCAACAAAAGCATAGCGAGAGAAGAAATAAAAGAGAACCTTTTCATTAATTGATCAAACTCATTACATGTCGGGTTGTAAGGTCTTCCTAGTTTGGGCCATATACATTCAGTGAATGATAAATTGATCTTGCTACATGCGAGGTCATAGAACTGCCTTACAATATCTCAATATATAATCTTCTATATTACAATATGATATCAAAGTCCTATCTTCTAGCCTTGCTGCCTCAAACTAAGAACCTAGAAATAAATATATACAAGAGTCCACCCAAGAGGTCATTTATCAAATCCATAGGTGAGACCCATATTTAGGTCCACACAGATCCCAATGAGAGACACCAGATTAATTAAGCCATATAAATTAACTAAAGAAGTCGGCCATGAGACCCAACACCAAAATAAACAACTCAGGCAAAGGATGACGGAGCAACAGAGTGACCCAGGAAAAGAACAACCTGAGCAATAGAAACAATACTTGGGCCAAGAATACCCAAGAAATAGAAGACAAAAATCAGGCCAAGCATACCCAAGCAACAGAAGAAAAACTCAGAAAAAGCATAACTAAGTAATAGAACTGAGAAATAGAGTATTTCTCGAGCAACCTCCAAACAAACTAAAGAACAAAACAAACATATTTTTGGTTGAGCAAGATTTCCAAGGACCCAAGATGCTCCTCCATCAGACACTTGGGGTTACAAGAAATGATTCCCCAAATCATGTATCTAGTCTAAACCAAAATGAATCCAACTTAGATTGAGAAATCAAGGATGAGTCCTCAATCGGTCTTTTCTTCCACTTTACTAGATACTCCATGTATTCCTTTCCTCTTGTACTTATGCCAATTCTCTATTTCAAAATCTATTCAACTTCCTCTATCTATTTCTTAGGATAATCACTTGTACCTATTACTTCTTCATTAAGTTCATGATATTCATACAAGTCTGAAATATTGAATATAGGTGATATATCCATGTCATCGGGTAATTCAGCTTCATTATCATTTCTACTATCAAATCTTCTCAGTATTCTTCAAGGACCAAATTTACTCATCTTCAATTTACCATATGTTCCAACAGGAAATCTTCCTTTCTTCAAATGAACCATTACTACATCACCAACTTCAAATGTTTTATTTCTTCTTGATCTTTTTGCACTATCTTTGTATTTTTGATTACCTTTTTCCAGCTTCTATTTTACATATTCATGCAATGTCTCCATGAACTCAAAAAATTCTTTTGCTTCAACACTTTTTTTCTCTTCCCTAATAATATCTCTCAATTCTGATATACTTCTCGGTTGTGTGCTATGAACAATATCAAAAGGTGTCTTTTCGGTACTTCTATTTACTGAACTGTTTTATTGAAACTCTACTTGTGCCAACATCAAATCCCAATTAATTGGTGTGTCTCAAACTAAGAATCTCAACAAGTTACCCAAACTTCAGTTTACAACCTCTGTTTGTCCATCAGTCTATGGATGAAATGTAGAACTAAACTTCAACTTAGCATCCAACTTCTTCTAGAGTGTTCTCCAAAAATAGCTTACAAACTTATTGTCTCGGTCAGAGATGATACTCCTTAGTAATCCATGCGATCTGACAATATCTTTAAAGAAAAGATATGATATATGTACTGCATCTGATGTTTTCTTCAATGGTGTGAAATGTGTCATCTTAGAAAATCTATCCACAACAACAAATATGGAATCATTACGTCTTGATGTCCTAGGTAAGCCAAGAACAAAATCCATGTTGTTATCACTCCAAGGTTTATCACGAATAGTAATTGGTGTATACAAACCAGTATTCAGACTCACTCCTTTTGCAACCTAACAAACTCCACAAATTTTCACAAATTTTTGAGAATCCTTATATAAATGAGGCCAAAAGTACCTTTCCTTAAACAAACTCAATGTCTTATCAATACAAAAATGTATAGCCAATCCATGACTATGTTTCTCCTTAATCAAATTAGTTCTCATTGAGCCTCTCAGTATACACAACTAAATACCTTTGAGCAACATATCTTCCTAAATGAAATAATATTCATACTTACTTGATTGATTTGAAATAGGTTCTCTGCACACTCTCCACTTCTCAAAAAAATCAAGATCACTTTCATACAAATGCTTCATGTCATCAAAACCAAGAACTTCAATTTTGATTTTAGTCAATAAAGATCTTCTACTCAATGCATCATCAACTCGGTTAGAAACTCCACTCTTATACCTCATCACAAATGTGAAACTCTACAAATACTCTACCCATTTCATATGTCTCTGATTCAACTTATTTTGACTACCCAAATATTGTAAAGCCTTATGATCAGTATACAACACAAATTCATTTGGCATTAAATAATGTCTCCATTTCTTCGTAGCTTGAATAATAGCATAGAACTCTTGATCATAGACAAAATATCTCCTTTTATCATCATTCAACTTTTCACTAAAGAAACCAACAGGTTTACCTTCTTGAGTCAATACAGCTCCAATTTCACTTCCACTTGCATCACATTCAACTTGAAATACCTTATTGAAATCAAGTAATACTAACACAGGTAATTCAACAAGCTTCAACTTCAAAGTCTCAAAACTCTTATCAGCTCCATGTGCCCATTTGAATTCTCTTTTGTCTCCTCTCATTGTTTTAGTCATAGCATTACAAATAGAACTGAAATTTCTGATAAAATTTCTATAAAAACTTGCCAATCCATGAAATGTTCTTACCTCACTGACATTCTCATGTTTAGGCCAACTAAGCATAGCTTCAACCTTCTCTAGATGCATCTTCAAACCATCATCTAAAATCACAAAACCCAAATACACAAGCTCTTCTTTCATGAAGGAACACTTCTTCAGATTTATCATCAACTTTTCCTCATTTAATCTCTATAACATTTGCCTTATATGCATCAAATGTTCTTCTCTAGTCTTATTGAATATCATAATATCATCCAATTATACAATCACACATTTATTAAAGAGTTTTTGTTAATCTCATAAAAGTACTCGATGCATTAGTTAAACCAAAAGTCATAACCAAACACTCATACAAACCTTCCTTTGTCTTGAAAGCAGTCTTCCATTCATCACCTTCGTTGATTCTGATTTGATGATATCCACTTTTTAAATCATTTTTGGTAAAATATCTTGCTCCACTCAAACAATCCATTATGTCATCCATTATATGTATAGGAAAGCTATACTTCTCTGTGATCTTATTGATTTCTCTTGAATTAGTGCAGATTCACCATTCTCCATTGTTCTTAGTTTCCAACAAAGTTGGTACTGTACATGGACTCAAAATTTCTTAGATCAAACCTTTGTTCAACAATTCATGAACTTGTCAGTTAAGCTCTTCATTCTTGGTCAGTGTTAACCTATGTAGTTCTTTGTTTGGTAAACTAGCTCCAGGAATCATATCCATACAGTCACTAATATCTCTCAATGGTGGTAAACCATCACGTACATTATCTGAAATTATCTCCTTATACTCAGTGAGTAACTTTTCAACTTCTGCAGGAGTTTCATCTTCTATATGCTTCCTCGGTTTGTTAGGAATCAAAGCATAACAAATATCATTTATTTTCAAATCTTTAACAAACTATCTACCTTCATTAAACAAACTTTCATAAATGTACGTATCTCATCAATAGATTCTTCAACCAAAGGTAACAAAATTTTCTTCTTACCATCAACCCAAATAGAATATCTATTAAATCTTCCATCATGTATAGCATGTCTATCAAATTGCCAAGGTCTACCCAACAAAATATGACAACAATCCATAGGCATAATATCACACAATACCTTATCATAATATTTTCCAATTTTTAGATTCACAAAACATTGTTCACTCACCATTAATGTATGTTCATCCTTGATCCATAAGATCTGATAGGGATTCATATGCTTCATCCTATCCAACTACAACTTTGTAACCATTTCCTTAGATGCCAGATTCTCTGAGCTTCCACTATCAAGAGTCACCTTCCAAACTTTGTCTGCAACTCTACATCTAGTCTTGAACTTACTTTTCCTGACAAGATCTTTCTTATCTTTTTCACTCCATAGTATCCCTTCGATCATGAGATTTCCTTCCTTCTCAGCTTCATTTGGTGACTCTTCTTGAACCAAAGCATTCCTGCTACTACTGCCTTTCTTTCTTGCATGTGTACATTGAAAGGATTTATGTCCTTCCTCACCACAATTGTAACAAGTTTCTTGGAATCCCTTTTTTCTATAACCACCTCTAGAGTAATTGCTTCTTCCTTGATATGAACTTCCACCTTTCCATTCAGTATTTCCTTTGTCTTGAGATGTGTCTGAAATTGACTTGTCTAGTTCACATCTACTATTTTCACCATGATATTTTCCTCTTCCTCTAGGGAATCTACCACCTTTGGCTCTTTGTCTTTGTTCATATCTTCTATTCAAATTTTCCTCATCTTTTAGGGAAAATTAATATGCCTCCTCAATGCTTTTTATCTTGACCAAATTGATCTCATCTTGTATGGAACTTCTCAATCCATTCAGGTATCTTTCTACTCTTGCCACTTAATCTTCAACATGTCTAGATCTAATGTCCAATCTATCTAGTCTTTCAAAGATTTGTATTTCTTCTTCAAAATTTGTATTCTCCTAATCAAGTTAATCTGATAATCACAAGGTCAAAACTTGCCTTTCAATTTGTTTACCATCTTGTCCCATACCTTGATTTTGTCTTTACCTTTCCTCTTTTGATCCAATTGTAGATGTTCCCACCACAAGGATGCATGACCTTTCAATTTTGTGCTTGTAATCTTCACCTTCTTATCCTGTGATACATTCTCATATTCAAAATACTTTTCCATCTTAGTTATCTAGTCAATCAATTAATCAGAATCCAACTTTCCACTATACTCAGGAGGAATAAGCTGAGGTGTGTATTTCGAGCTTGTCAAAGCTTGCAGGAATATCTCTTCTTCCTGATTCATCATAGGTGTAGGTGTAGGTTCACCTTGAACCTCTTCCAATTCATTATCACTAACATATTCAAGATGTCTTCCTCTGTGCTGGGCTGTCTCAACAACTTCCAATCTTGTAGCCATCTGTCTAAGAATATCAACTAGACCTGGATCTGCATTTCTTCTCCCATGAACCATCTTGAATCCCTCTACAATTGTAGGTCAGATCACAATATTCTATCCCACAACAATATCACCAAATAAGGTTAGGGTTTACAATAAGGAACTTAGATCTCACTAGCTCTGATACCACTTGACGCAAGGTAGGTAAGGCAATGGGGCCAACAACTCTACCAACTACCAAACCAGCTTGCAGATACAATGCGGAAGCAACAAAAACATAGTGACAGAAGAAACAATAGAGAACATTTTCATTAATTGATCAAACTCATTACATATTGGGCTATAAGGTATTCCTAGTTTGGTCCATATACATTCAGTGAATTATAAATTTATCTTCCTACATGTGAGGTCATAGACCTCCCTTACAATATCTCAATAGATAATCTTATATTACAATCTGATATCAAAATCCTATCTTCTAGCCTTGTTGGCTCAAATTCAGAACCTAGAAACAAATATATACAAGAGTTTACCAAAGAGGTCAGTGCTCAAATCCATAGGTGAGACCCAAATTTAGGTCCACACTGATCCCAATGAGAGACCCCAAATTAATTAAGCCACGATAATTAATTGAAAAATTTGGCCACCAGATCCAACTCCAAAATAAATAACTCAGGAAAAGGATGACCAAGCAACAGAGTGACTTGGGCAAAGAACAACCCGAGCAATAGAAAAAAGACTTGGTCCAAGCATACCTGAGAAACAGAAGACAAAACTCAGGCCAAGCATACCTGAGAAAAAGAATACAAAGTCGGAACAAGCATAACCGAGTGACAAACCCAAGAAACCAAGTATTTCCTGAGAAGCCTCCAAACAAACTAAAGAACAAAAAATACATATTTTTGGTTGAGAAGCATTTCCAAGGACCCAAGATGCTCCTGCATCAATATGGAAATACCTCACTGCGAAATTTATACTAGAAATGGTCATCTCTTTACTCATGTGGAATATTTTTAAATATTGTGTAGTGACCTCTGTTATGATCATAAAATCATGCCTAAATTTTTTACATAATATTTAGATAAATACCTTGTAATGATATTTTTGTTTACCTCCTTATTCTATTGATTCTTTTCAAAAAATTGTTAATTTTCTCATTTAATAGATTTAAAACAATATTGGTCCTAAGATTTCTTTGACTGATATAGTAAATTCTAAATATGTTAATTAAAATTTCATTTATTTCATTAGTAGAATCAAATATTTGCATAATAATATTTCTTATGATGTTCCTAATATTGATATTCAACGTATTTTCATTTGTAGTTTAGAAAAGGACATTAGAGATAAGATATTGCTTTCTGAATTCTCTTCCTTTACTAAATTGTGTGTAGTACTTCATAATTATTAGCTTCGAGTGAGTCAATTTGAGAGCACTCCTCCAATGGCTTCAGTTGATAAGGGTGATGTTGCATCCTATCCATTCCAAAATTTTCAATAAACTAAAGGCTTCATCATGATAAACAATCCATCAAACAATATTGATGTCCAAGTGGTAGAAACATCCAAATGTGTGGCTCTTTTGTCACATGTTTTTAAACATTCTCATAATTTTACACCTCTTTTTGAATCTTTGCATAATGTGATGTTGAAACTGATTAATTTTATAATGGTGAATGTTATAATTGAAGAATATCTTTTCACAAGACACCTCCATCAAGACTCCTATTATAAATTAGATGTGATGATTAATACTTTCAATGGTTTCACTTGTCCAACCTATGGTTCTATTACCTTCCCCATTAAAGTTGGTAATAAATCCTTATTACCTTTTTTTCATCCCAACTTTTGATCAATTTCAAGTTTGACTTGGTCTTCCTTGGCTCACTTCCATGAAATTTATTATCTGTCTTATCTATAAGTGTTTGAAATTTTGTCATAGTGGAGAAATAATCACAATTAACTACAATCTCTCTCATCCTTTATCGAGTTGAGGGAACTTTAACCTTGACTTATTTTGGCCCAACATGCCTCAACTAATTCACCTTTCAAAGACCATTTCTTCTTATCATATCAAAAATTCAAATCCAAAGAGATTTGTGAACTTAGAAATCCTAAGGCAATACCATTTCCTTTTCTTGGCAAGTTTGACTTTGTCTTCCTTGTCTCACTTCCATGAAAGTTACTATAAGTGTTTGAAATTTCCCCATAGTGGAGAAATAGTCACAATTAACTACAATCTCTCTCATCCTTTATCGAGTTAAGGGAAATTTGACCTTGACTTCTTTGGCCCAACATGTCTAAACTAATTCAACCTTTCCAAGACCATTTCTTCTTATCGTGTCAAAAATTCAAATCCAAAGAGATTTGTGTACTTAGAAATCCTAACTCAATACCATTTCCTTTTCTTGGACCTGGAATACTTCCTACACCTTCCATGTCTCATATTTGTGCTTCAGTTTCACCTTCTATATTTTACAAACATCCTACATCTCCTATCTATCAACCTAGTGTATTTCCTTCAATTCTTTGCCCTAAGAGAGTATAGGACCCAATGTTGATTGGTCCTAAACCAACTCAAATTTCAAACAAAACCTAATGTAACCATTAAACACATGACGGCCACCATAGACACCATGGTAGAGCCCATGATCTTTCTTCCCAAAATATTTCCTCCCATAATAAACCTTCTAATGAATTGATTTCCTTTGACCAACCTATGCATAGCCCAATGGAGGAAGTTAATTTATAGAAAATAAAATTAAATAAACATGATGATTCTATTTGTATTAGAGATTATATTATGATGATGAATAAGATACTCTTGATGGTGCCTAATTTTCATTTTTCTAATGTAAATATTGTTAATATTAACAATTTTGGTGCTATGTATGAGATCATTTAGGTTAATCATAACTTACCTACTAGATTTACAAAATAGTTTTCCTACATCCTAGTGACAAACAAAGTGACTCATCATTAGAGCATGGCCCTTGTTTGGAACTTGCGATAGATCCATCTATCATGCTCATAATTTTGGCTCTTGTGTGCTTTCCAACTTCCCTAAATAGTAAATATCAAGATGAGGGGTATGAGATATGCTTGAATATCTCCTCTAATACAATGGATTGTTTTGTGTGCTTACTTGTTGTGTTTTTCTTCCTATGTAATGTGCTTCTTTCTATATATCTTGTTTAGACATCTTTAAACAACATGTGTTGTGACATTAGCAAAAGGTGATAAAGGAGTCAACCATTCGTAATATTCCACAACTATTATCTCATTTCTTATATATATCGTATATGTGCTACTATATATAAATATACCTTTGGGTTGTCTGATTGGGGATAACGCAAAGCAGTAGCAACCATTATTTTTACATCTTCATAATGATGTCCCAAAGAGACTATTCTTTGTATTTCTTATGTGATCTTCTTCCATTGTTCTCATAGTTCTACTACCTTTGGGGGATGATTTCAATTTATTTTCTATAATTCTTGATATATATGATTTATTATATGATCATACTGATCGTAGAGCTAGTAGATCCTTTTTGTGCTCTCTCTTTTTTATGTGTTTCATTTCCCTTGGTTTATCCTTTATTGGGGCCATATATCATATTTTAAATGTCTCTTATGGTTGCTTGTATGCTCTGTTGAAGTCATTTATCCCATTAAGGCAATTGCAATCATTAAATAACATATGGGTATACACTTTTCTCTATGTTTCACATTTTGCACACACATACATAGTGATTTAATGCAATCTCAAGTATGAAGATGGCTAAGGAGAAAATGTTTTCCTTGGATTCACCTATTTAAATTAAATTATCATGCCTTGTGTATTATTCAATGGATCGCTTAGGGAGACAATTTTTTCCTTAAGGACTGATCCTCCTTTAGTGGATTTCCTTTTTCAACTATGCTTTTCTTGGTTATCATTTTTGTTGGGTTTAGTAGAATAACACGTCTTTCTATATCTTCAATTCCATCTTTTCATTAGTACCTTCTCTTCATATTTCCCATAGTAATTCAAAACCTTAATAAGATAGTCATCTCTCTCTCTCTCTCTCTCTCTCTCTCTCTCTCTCTCTCTCTCTCTCTCTCTCTCTCACACACACACACAAAAAAAAATAAAAAAATTAAAATTAAAAAAAATTAAAAAATAAATAAAAATTATTGCTTCTCTTTATCTTAGTTTTTGATTTTATGAGGACCTAAGTCAGTTGGGTGCTAGGTGTCTCCTTGTCGCCTTAATCTTAATAAATTTTCTATTACATTGATCTACTTTGCTATGAGAATGAGGTAATCTCGTACTCCTGCTAAATTAGGGGATAAATGTACCATCCTAAATTGTCAACACTCATAATTATATGTTCAATTAGGCTCTATTTGAATTTTCTTGAGATTTTATGTCTGTTATACTTGATCTAGTTCTACACTGCCTATATTTCTAGATTTGCACTGTATCCCTGATTCCCATCACCACCTTTTTGTAGGAAGAGGTCACCAAGGCTAACCTCGTCTCTTGTATATTCCCCAAAATTTGAATTGGGGGTCAGTCTCATTGGTTTAGCAATATTTCTAGATTCTTGTTTGCATCCTTCAAGTTTTGAACTGCAAAATATTGTGATAGGTATAAAATCAACCTACTCCACATTTGGACATAAGAAAAGTTAGAATTCAAGAGATCTCCTACAATTTCACATCCAAGCATTCTCAAGCAATATTTAAAACATGAAAAGCATCTTTGAATTAAATCATATCCATTTTAACAAGCTTCTATTCCATTATGGCCAAGTAGAGGGGACCTCAATAAACTAAGAAGATATTTTTCCCATTTACATTTATTCATTCATCCATCCTTCAAGGAAAGAGTCAATCAAGCATAATAAAATTGAATAAATTTGAGGAGAATTCACATGTCTCTGCATTTGTTAAGGGTATCCTTGATTATTCTCTACATTCCAAGATTCAAAGAGTATGCACAACTACAATCATGAAAAATACAATCATATTCATAGAAATCACTATCCCAATATCCATTTATGAAAGTATATACATTTACAATGTAGATCTAATATTTAACTTATATTTAGATTCTTTCCTTTCATACAATTTCATTTATATTTCAAGGTCGATTCCTCACATTAGATTTGACAAAGGAAACCCCTTTTCTACACAATATTTTCCTCATTTTTCTATGTGTAGTAATAGGTGACATTAGCACCGATTCAGATTTATAAATTTTGGTACCTTGCAGACAGTCTCCAACCAAGTTTAGTCAAAAGTATAGGGAACAAGTTATCCTAGGAAACTACTTCTTGAGAATAGGTCATCACAAGAAACCTCTTTGACTATTTTTCATTAAGGATGATTAGTAGCTATAGAAAACTCAATACACTCTCCTAATGAAGAAACTAATATTTCATTAAGTAAGTTTTCACCCTAACATAAGCTCAATTAAGTATTTACTAGGGATATATCTTCTTGGATGGAGCCTCCATTGTATGTGTAGAAAATTCAATCTAGAATATACCAAAACACTAAACTAAAATGAAAATAAATTACATTCAAAAAAATCTACACTAGAATTTTGATTCACACACCTTTGGTTATGGGTAAGATAGTGTGTTTGTATGTGAGAAGAATTAGTTTAAACAATAGTTTAACTAGAAGCAACTACTTAACTAGAAAACTATTATAAGAATCTTAACTTAAACTATCAATTAACTATGCTAACCATGCATTGAACTAATTAGCAATTACTGACTTAACTATGCATTGATTCAAAATTAGATTAATGCGAATGAACTATGCTAATTAAACAATTATGAAAATATAATATAAATAAAACTAACTAATATAATATAATACAGAGTTATGTCACCTCAAGTGGTCCTTTCTTGAGGATTCAGGACCTCAAATCAACAAATTCTTTCTTTAACTAAAATTCACCATCCACTTCTATTCATCACAATTGGAAGTACAATAACAGTTAATTATGACACTAATAGAATCTAACCCATAATCTATCACTATGTCTTTTGGATAAAGTATCATGAATAAAGTCCAAAACACCCCAAAAAAGACATTAATTATGGGCTCATCACTCTTCCCTCAAAAACTACATGAAATTGAATTCCTAGGCTAGTGGAATCCTTTGATTTTTGTTTCTGATACCCATATAGAGCTGTTTATTTAGTCTCTCTATGTGTGCATAGAAAACTAACTATTTCCTCCATTTCATTTTAGTTCTCATATGTTCCCATCAGTCATCCATATTAGGTATAAAATATTGTGATAGGTATAAAATCAACCTACTCCACATTTGCACATAAGAAAAGTTGGAATTCAAGAGATCTCCTACAATTTCACATCCAAGCATTCTCAAGCAATATTTAAAACATGAAAATCATCTTTTAATTAAATCATATCCATTTTAACAAGCTTCTATTCCATTATGGCCAAGTAGAGGGGACCTCAATAAACTAAGAAGATATTTTTCCCATTTACATTTATTCATTCATCCATCCTTCAAGGAAAGAGTCAATCAAGCATAATAAAATTGAATAAATTTGAGGAGAATTCACATGTCTCTGCATTTGTTAAGGGTATCCTTGATTATTCTCTACATTCCAAGATTCAAAGAGTATGCACGACTACAATCATGAAAAATACAAGCATATTCATAGAAATCACTATCCCAATATCCATTTATGAAAGTATATACATTTACAATGTAGATCTAATATTTAACTTATATTTAGATGCTTTCCTTTCATACAATTTCATTTATATTTCAATGTTGATTCCTCACATTAGATTTGACAAAGGAAACCCCTTTTCTACACAATATTTTCCTCATTTTTCTATGTGTAGTAATAGGTGGCATTAGCACCGATTCAGATTTATAAAGTTTGGTACCTTGCAGACAGTCTCCAACCAAGTTTAGTCAAAAGTATAGGGAACAAGTTACACTAGGAAACTACTTCTTGAGAATAGGTCATCACAAGAAACCTCTTTGACTATTTTTCATTAAGGATGATTAGTAGCTATAGAAAACTCAATACACTCTCCTAATGAAGAAACCAATATTTCATTAAGTAAGCTTTCACCCTAACATAAGCTCAATTAAGTATTTACTAGGGATATATCTTCTTGGATGGAGCCTCCATTGTAAGTGTAGAAAATTCAATCTAGAATATACCAAAACACTAAACTAAAATGAAAATAAATTACATTCAAAAAAATCTACACTAGAATTTTGATTCACACACCTTTGGCTATGGGTAAGATAGTGTGTTTGTATGTGAGAAGAATTGGTTTAAACAATAGTTTAACTAGAAGCAACTACTTAACTAGAAAACTATTATAAGAATCTTAACTTAAACTATCTATTAACTATGCTGACCATGCATTGAACTAATTAGCAATTACTGACTTAACTATGCATTGATTCAAAATTAGATTAATGCAAATGAACTATGCTAATTAAACAATTATGAAAATATAAATGAAATAAAACTAACTAATCTAATATAATACAGAGTTATGTCACCTCAAGTGGCCCTTTCTTGAGGATTCAGGACCTCAAATCAACAAATTCACCATCCACTTCTATTCATCACAATTGGAAGTACAATAACAGTAAATTGTGACACTAATAGAATCTAACCCATAATCTATCACTATGTCTTTTGGATAAAGTATCATGAATAAATTCCAAAACACCACAAAAAAGACATTAATTATGGGCTCATCACTCTTCCCTCAAACACTACATGAAATTGAATTCCTAGGCTAGTGGAATCCTTTGATTTTTGTTTCTGATACCCATACAGAGCTGTTTATTTAGTCTCTCTATGTGTGCATAGAAAACTAACTATTTCCTCCATTTCATCTTAGTTCTCATATGTTCCCATCAATCATCCATATTAGTGAAGGGATCTTAATACCATTCATATATTGTGTCCTAAGGCTATTAGGTCATCTTTCCTTCCTAATGTGTAATAGGAAATATGATTGATCCTCTTTAATAATCACCTTTCCCATTTTTCTTATTGTACACCTTCATAGTCTAAAATATATCTCTAAGGAAAATCACCCACCCTTGGTGAAATCTCAACAAGAGGCACTTTAGAAATAATAATAGAAGCTTTAATTCTTTATTTACACATGTCATTTCTGAGAAAGAGATAGAATTATTCTAAAACAAAAAAAAAAACTATTAAAACAAGGATATAAACATGGAATACTTAATGTGATTCAATCATGCTCATGGGAAATGTAAATGTATAGATACATAAATTTTTCTCCAGTTTTGATAGTCACCTTCAGTTTCAAAGTCTTAGCCTAAACCATGCATGGAAATAGCAGGTTCCAGAGCTTTGTGCTTCATAAAGGTCTATTAACTATGTATTTGATTATGTCCTCCATTATAGAAACAATTTTTCTATCACCCGATGCCTATTTTTCACATTCTATGACTACAAGTTAGATTTTACAAAAGGACATATACATGAAATCATCCCAAATATCACATAAATTAGAATCAATCACTACTTGAAAAAGTTATAACTATAATATGTATGATTATAGTATGCATATAATTACCATAATAGACCCATCCTAATTTGCTTAAGTATAACCAAGTCCTAGGTAAGTAAGATAAAGTATAATGAAAATAATCCCAAAATACCTTTAAAAGTAACTAATTATAGACTCATTACTCTTCCCTCCAAAACTACATGAAATTGAAATTCTAGGTTATTTGAATCCTTTGATTTCTATTTTTGATAGGTCCATATAGAGTTGTCTATTTACCATCACTTGGTGTGTACAAAAAGTCAATTGTTTTATTCATTTCATCTTAGTTCTCATATGTTCCTATCAAAAATACATATTAGTGAAGGTATCTTGATACCATTCAGATACTGTGTCCTTCTAAGCCTATTGGGTCATCTCTCCTTCCTAATGTGTAATAGGAAATATGATTGATCCCATTTAATAATCACCTTTCCCATTTTTATTATTGTACACCTTTATAGTCTAAAATATATCTCAAGAAAAATCACCCACCCTTGGTGAAATGTCAATAGGAGGTGGTTTAGAAAGGTTCAAATCCACCAAAATTCTAGCATATGAAGCTTGAAAGAAAAGGATAGCATCAAGGTCTACTTTAAGGGAATGAACAATGTATAACAAATAGCTTGGTAGGAAGAGTTGTGATAGAAGTGGATGGGAAGCTGAGATTTCCTTACCTAGGTAGGGAAAAAGTTAGTAGGCTCAATGAGAGGGTTGAAATTGTAGGAAATATGTGTTTGTGTTATCATTCATATCAAACTAATTTGAGGAAAATGGTGCAAATATGTGTGAAGATTTTCCTATGTTATCTAGTATTTCTCCTATGTGAGCATTTGATGTTTTAAGAATGTTATAGTGTTAAAAGATAGAATATGCATAAAAAATTAATTGAAGTATTTTTCATTACTTCACATTTTTTATGAGATATTGTGGTTCTAGATATAATATTTATGTATTGTGGATGTTGGAGTCATATGTTTTCAGGTTAGGTTAACATTACAGTTGATATGGATGGTGATTAAAGTTTGGTAACCATCTCGCTATTTGTTAGGAATCATTTGGATAATGCTCCACACTCCTTCAAATTTATGTTTCTAGTATTGTAGTTTGAAGAAGATTCTCATAATTCTTGTGTTGTATCTCAATTTAGTTTTTAATTAGTATTTCTATTAGGATTATGTGTTTAGCATTGACATTGATGTAAATATGTTGAGTTAATTGATGTCAACCTAATGAAGAGGTGTATCAGTTAAATATTGTACCTGATATAGATAAGTATGAAAGAAGTGTTCACTGTTGACATGTGCCTATTTTTGGGAATCCAAAATACACAAGAAATAGTATTTGAAGTTTGATATGCAGGAAGGAGTATTTGAAGATGTTGTTCTAATGACTAGTGGTGATAATAAGTTAGTATGTTATATATCTAGAAGGTGACATGAATGAGAAGATGATATATTAAGAATGAGTATTTGAACTCATTATTGGAAAGTGAACTACATTTATCTACACAAAAGAATCAATTTGGTAACTCTCATAACTTTGGTGCTATCATGTGTATTCTATGAATGATGCACCATCCCACTTTCAAGTCAAGAGAAGTTTAGACTTTGGAGTTGAGTTTTGTTGTTTGTTGATAGTTGGATAAACATAACTAAGTGTTTGTGATAGAAAAGTTTTAAGATCTAGAATAATTCACTACCCTCCCCCCCCCACGCCTCTTAGATTTGGTGCATGTTCAACAATTGGTATGATAGTTGAGTTCCTCTTGAAGAATCTTAATTGATTGAGGAGGATCCAAGATGAAAAATATAAACGGATATAAAATTACTAACCTTAATGGAAAAAATATGCTTTTGGAAGACAAGGATGGAATCAAATTATGATTCTATATTATTTGGTATTAGAGAAGTAGCCTACAAAGACATGTTCCTCCAACTGGTGGTCCTTCTACAATGGTCGAAATCAAGTTGCATAAGAATAATGCGAAGACCAGAAATACTATTATCAATACATCGAGTGATTCAAATTTAGAATTTATGTCCTCAAAGATTATAAATGAAAATTAGGAGAAGCTAAGTAGTATATATGAAGGAGACAAGAAGATCAAGAAAATCTAGTTGCAAAACCTAAATCACAATTATTTAAATCTAATAATGTTAGAAGATGAAAATATTGAAGGATACCTATGCAGGGTAAATGAGGTTATGAGTTAGTTTAGATGCATTGGTAGAACTATAGAACATAGTGTTGTTTTATAGAAAGTAATGAGAACTATAACCAAAAATACAAAATTCTTGCTAGTTGTCATTCAATAGAGTGAAGATATGGGTTAGGACACATTGGATCATCTCTATAAGTCTCCACTTCCTATGAGTTGGATAGGCTTAGAAATATCCAAAATGATATAAATGATGCTACATTCAAGGCTGCAAAGAAGGTTAATGTGATATACCTACTAAAAAATATATGATGTAAATGAAGAAGTAGACTTTGTGAGAAGATTGAAGAAAGGATCTGGAAAGTATAAATGTAAGTTACCTTTACATTTTTACTTGTGTGAGAATAGGTTATTTTGTGGCTAGATGTCCTTATAAGAAAGATATTTTTGAGAAGCCTAATAAGGATGAGAGAAAGGATGATCATAGAAGAAAAAATATATCTGTTGAGCATTGTTTTTACACAAGACAATTTCTAGGATCCCGAGATTCGATTTCCTCTCTTGAAAGAATAACATCGTTATTCCCAAGGTTCTTCAGGGTCATGGTACAACCTTCTTGGTTACTCAGTTGAAGATAAATGTGAATGTTCATGAGGAGGCCTTTGCTGGTACTTTCAAGACATCAAACTGAAAAAAAACTTTAGTATTTTTTGGTCTTTTCCAGTTTATCAAAGATTGTAGTTTTACTAATGATGCAAATTTGTGTTTTAAAGATGATTACTTTCAGATAGTTTTCAGATTCATGACAAAAATTTAAATGGGTAAGGTAACAAGAAATGAAGTGAATTTCCAAAAATGAAGTCCTACAGACATAAACTGTTGTTAACCAGTCCTTGCAAATTGAATGAGAGAAAGATTTGGAACAAACCCATGAAGTATAAATCAAATAATGTCACAATGATATACCCAATGGATGCAATCATTTGGAGAGAAAATGCATTCACCTGTGCAAGATTTTCAAAACCTATCAAATTGTGAAGCCACCAAGATGTGCGCACACATGAGATGGATTTATCATTGATCCCAATAGATGATCTTTCCCATAAATTCATCACAACAAGGTCGATAGGAAACAACAAACTCGAAACTAAATAAACATATATTCCAAACACAATTAAATGGTTGGCTCTTTGAAAGAGAATGAATATGCATACACACATTCACCAATTTCACATAGATAGCTAAAAATATCACACCACGAATGAATCACCAATTGTAGATCTTCATTTCATTAATAATTTACCCCTATTATGTTTCTTTTTATTAAAATATATAGAGTTCCAATCTACAAACTCTGAATACCAAAATTAGAGCATTAGAGACTCTAAAACAATAAAAATGAACTAAAACTAAATATTTTCTTAAATAAATCTATTGCTAACTGATATTAAACAACTTGTATGGATTTTTAATCCTTTTAAAATCAGTTTTCCCATGCAAGAGGGATCGAACTTGCTAAGAGAGAGAGAGAGAGAGAGAGAGGCTGGAGTTTCTTTGCATGCAACTGGAGTCTTCCTCTTGATCTTTGATTTCTCCCTTGGAATATTCATCTAGGGTTCTCTTTGAGGTGGTAATTGATATAGGATCCTTAATCTTTCCAAAATGAACTCTATTTAGGCATCCATCTGATCTAAAGTTCAAAATCCATGCAAAAAAGTGATCTCACTGAAAAAGCCCTGAAATTTGGACCGCGACCTCTGTACCAAAATTTTCCAAGTGCAAATTTGACTAAGTGTCAAAACCAAAACTAGAGACCCCAAAAGTTTGGCCCTTTTGGAGGCCCAAAGGCAGAAAGGAAGAAATGTTGGGAGGGTCGAAAGGCCGAAAGGCCAAAAATGCCAAAATGTCAAAACTAGCCTTTGGAGGAAAAGTGTCTAAGTGTGAAAACCTGCCCTTCTCAAAAATGGTTGTCCAGGTTTAAGAAATCAACTTGGGAAAACCTCCAAATGAGAAAGTCGCAACCTCTGCAATATTCCATGTACTTCCTCATAATTTATTTGTCTCCTCTTCACTTTGTTGACCCACTATTCTTACTTCTCTCTTAAAATGGTCAATTCAAAAGAGAAGAACTTGATATCTTCATCATGCTCAGAAATTCTCTACATGTCTTCCTTTGTATAGAATAGTTGGTGCAAATCCTCTTTGGTGCTAAAACTTGCCAGAATAACTCTAAATTGTTGTATAACCTTTTTTACTGGGTGTATGAATTGTTTTTTTTTTCCTAGTACGGTTCTAAGCCAATACCTATGAAGAAGCCTCTATTTCTCCTATCCATTCCATGAATTCCTTCTATTTTTCATGTATGCAGGCTTCTATTTTTCATGTATGCGGGCTAGGCACTTTCACAAACCTAGGCAAATTTTGCATTGAGTTGGAAGAGAAGGTGGTGGATAAGGAATGCGAGGTGGGAGAGAGGTTGGTGGAATGGGAATTTGAGGTGGTGGAGTTGATGTAGAGCTCTCTCCTATAGTTTTACCTCCTGTTATACTCTGGATAGCTATGGCATCTTGAGTTTTAGGCCCTTGGCTAGTACTAGAATCCACTCCTATGAAAGGCACGTTTAGTGCAAGATTAGGTAATTGGGTTGGAGGTGGAGTAAGGATTACCTGGGGATAGATATGTTCCTGTGTTCCAAAGTCAATTCTTGTCATTGAGTCTAGTGTATTCTACCCCTAATCTGCAAAACCCTATCGACCTTCAAAATCAGATATCTGGAACTCATCTAACCCTAGTGTATCTGAAGGATTGTCCTTCTCTTTTGGATCCTCTGTGTGCTTCCTTGTGATCTCCTTCTTTCTTATAGATACCACCTTAGACCTTGTTCTTTTTACCAAAGGTGTGTCTTTCTCTTCTGGTTCCTCATGTACAACTTCTAGCTACAGAGAGGCAAATGATCTCTTTCTTTTATAAGTCTTCTTCTCTTCTCCAGTGGTAGGGGGAGATTGGCTAGAAGTGGAAGGGCCTTCATCTTGGGTGGCCTTTGATGATCCAATGGGAGGATCTATATTCCTTTCATCTTAGTTTTTGGGGCCATGTGCCTATGATTAGGACCATATTCTACCAAACATTCATGCCCATATACTATCCCTGACTTCTGAGGTGGGGCCTTCTTATATTTGGGTACAGTAGACCTCTCTCCACATTTATTATCCACCTTCCTGGGTGCATCCATCAATATTTTCATAGGAACATGATCCATTTGATAAGGCCTTTTAATCCATGCCTCCATTGTTCTTACCACATGCCTCGCTCTAAATTCTATGTTGTCATTTTCCTCTTTATCCACCTCTACATTCAGAATGGGCTGATTGTATATTTTATCCATAGTATAAATTGACTCCAACACATTATCTTTATATTTCTCCAAAACCTTTGGGGGGATTTTTAACTTCAAGGTCTCTTGTACTAGTGCAAGGGAAATCCTACAGTAGTCCTTGATTCCGACCTTGTGATCATCTACACAGTTCATCCAATGATCTTCAATGTGTGGCTCATGGATATAGAACTTACCAACGATATGTCTATATGTGTATATGAGGTTGAATCAGGTCCTGATGTTCTTATATAATTAGAGTGGGAATTTCTCCCACTCAAGGGCTTAGGACCTACAGATCTTCATGTCCTAGAGAGTGTAAGGATATAGGGAAATAGGGAACTCCCAGTAGTGCTTCTTCTTGTTCTTAATGTGTTCATATGCATCAGCAATATATCTAGCCATTTAGAGGATGACTACCCAATCACATGGGTACCTGGGTATATTTTTTGGGTGTATGGTAGATCATGCCACTCGGATGTGGTGGAACCCATGTTGACAAAATAATTCGTATCCATTCTTATTCAGGGAAGTAACTGTCTACACATACCTACTTGTCTTTTATAGCTTCTTTTCCATCATCCTTCTCTTATCAAAGTATTATCATGTTTTCATTCACTTTCATATGTCTTGTATTTTGAGATTGTCACTAA
>MU227069.1:4098054-4112497 GCA_018584345.1 Thuja plicata
GTCTTACCATCACATTATGAATTATTGATCTATGTTGATGATGAAAGTGGTCGAATAATAATCATGACCTAAGGAGTAGTATTTTATGTAGGAAATTATATCTTTGATTTAATGATATATTCTAATGCTTTGATGTGTTGAAGAAAATGGATCCTGATTTACTTAACTCTCATGGATTTAAATGTTTATCATTTTCAATGAAAAGATAATGTCATTATTTATGATCATGATTGTTATAATTTGATAAATAATGATAATGATAAAAAGATGTTTCCTTTCCATACATGTGAATCTATGTAATATACCCTAATTCCTATAGAATGACTAGGTTTGTCATTATTTTAATGGTGTGAGAATTATAAAGTATATATATTTGTTTAAAAGTGTCATGCTTATGAATATAAGAAGGAATTTGAACAAACAATATCGTTGTTTTAAAAGGGTAATACTATATTAATACCATGTTATTTTCGAGAACACTCATATTATTATCTACAAATATTTGTGTTTATTATTCTCCTTCTATGAGATTGGTATGTGATAAATGACATTTCCTTCTCATACATACGAATCTATATATTGTGCCTTAAAAAATGACTAGGGTTATCATTGTTGTGTAAAAAGATCATAAGGAAGAAAGTTGATAGATATGAAATATATCTTAGAAAATTTGTTATGCTTTGCGAGTATGAAAAGGAATTTGAATAAATTCATATGGGAATATATTATTGAAAAATGGGTATATGCGTGCTTACTTATTGCACGTTATTATATTCATCTAGGTATTTTGTGGTCTTAACACACACTTTTGATTTCTTTTATAAATCATCATGACAAAAGTTATATTGATTATATGTATACTTAATATGTAGTTTTTATACCATTTGTTATTAACGAAGGACAATATTATTATTATTATTATTATTATTATTATTATTATTATTATTATTAAATCAAGACAATGTTTTTGTCAAAAGGAAAATTGATTAATTAAAGTTATAAAGTTTTATACGATTATATCATTGATTGGATTCGTCTCTATTTTTCACGATTGATATGAAAACCAATCTTATAATTATGGTTATTATCTATTCAAAGAAATTGATAATAAAGATTTTTAGTATAATTGTCAATATTGCGTGATGGTGAAAAGAAGATAAAACATTTTTGATTTACATATTATGGCATTTTAATATTCAAAGTTTGGTTGTTCATCATTAATAACTTGACTTTATATGCAAAGGTGGCTGATTCATCTTTGAAGCCATTTTCTTTGACACTGAAGCAAGTCAACATCTTCAGACCAACAGTCGGCAAAGTATCTTAAACATATCCTTCAAACTCACTGTCGCCCTCACCAACCATGACAGTAGTGGGTGACACAAATAGCAGTGGGAAATGCAAGTTTAATGTCATGCCATGTATGAAACAGAACACGCCACACCATCTGCAAAACTAGTCAGCATCTTTGAGACAACAGACAAGTCACCACCTTTATGGAAGAAGATCACATAAGAAATACAAAGAATAGTCTCTTTGGGACATCTTTTAAATTGAAAAATTTAGTTTGGAGGGTTGATCTAGTTATCCAACCGAATGGTTGGTAGTTGGAGTTGATTAAGAGCAGAAATTTGTATATCAAATCAATGAAATTGATAATGTAATCGGATATGGATTATTTTTTTAGGGAAAGGGTGTGATGTTTCACACACCCTTTCTTTTTTATATTTATACTCGGTCATAAATCTGCAAACAAGGACATAATAACATTATTTTGAATAAGACATGATGATACGATGATTGATGATCAATTCTTGAGGAATGATGAAATAAAAGATAGTTAATTTCAGAAATTGTATGTAAGAAATCTGATATACGCCGAGCAGAGATAAGTCGGTATTTATTTCAATTTTGCAATCATTTTTGCTCTTTCTTTACAACCAAGTCCTTCAGATAAAGAAATTGACATTCTTTAAAGTGATAGTTTTGATTTGCACATATTTCAATTTAATTTTATGTTTTGTATATTCAATTATTTCTTTCTCATTTTTGCATGGTTAAAATATTATTGATCAATTAGTCCATCATTTGAGAAATAGTATTAAATTGAAATACTTTTAAAAATTTTAGTTATATGTGCATATTATTACGCCTTTAAGGTGATAAGCTTTCATTTTCAAAGCCGTCTCTAAATTTGAACATAGGATTGGAGAATTATCGACTCTGTTTGCCCACAATTGGAATAAAGCACTGGTCTTTCTCATTATTTGAATTCGGTATTAGGTTTCATTGTTTCAAGTTTTTGAATTACTCTTTTATTTCATCTAATTCAGTTCATACTTCAATCATATCAAGCAATATTAAATATATTACATTTCATTAACACATATGTTTTCAGTTTTGTGATCTTATTAACACATTAAGAAGCAGGAGTTGAAGTTATTAGTTATACGTTGTAGGAAATTTCTAAGAAGACTTTGAAGACAGGTTTTAAAGTGCAGGCCCACTAGCCTTGGTTCAGTTGAATCAGAATTGTAGGAAGTTGTCAAAACCTCATTCGTTGGAAAATCAATCGTATTTATCTTCATTTGATAAATGAAATCCATTAGGAGTCCAATCTATCGATTTGAGCACCAACAAGATGTATGTAAATGTTTTGAATTGTATGTAATAGGCCCTTATGGCCCTTACTTTGGCTGCCACTTCTTCTGATAGCCTCTTTGAGAAATCACCCTTAATGGATCAGGTGATTATGAAGATAAAACAATCATTTATTATTCTATAATCTGGGCTATTCTCAGGCATATCTTATCTTCTCACTAGTTGTGGGTAGACAATATGAGGCCATGCATTGGGGTCATTGATGTTTCCCCTCTTCATGAACCCTAGACACTCTTCTTGTGTGG
Source organism: Thuja plicata (assembly GCA_018584345.1). Taxonomy (NCBI): domain Eukaryota; kingdom Viridiplantae; phylum Streptophyta; class Pinopsida; order Cupressales; family Cupressaceae; genus Thuja; species Thuja plicata. Next base: position 4,100,961 of record MU227069.1, read on the forward strand.
CTAACAGGTACATTATAGATTTGATCATGTAGAATTTTGGGTTGTTCTTAACTATGGTCAGTTGTTCATCCATTGTGTCACTTATGATAGTGGCCCAATCGAACCTGGCTTAGCAATTCCTAGTCTTCTCTATCAACAGGATCATCTAGTTCTTGAGTTGTATGGACTGAGGTAGTCCATACACACAGATTATCAAGGTGACTACAACCTAGATGTCATCCTTCAAGTACCCTCTCCTGATGTCTATTTTGTCAAGTTTGTTGTTTGAGAGAGGTTGTTTGAGGTATTACTCATTCGTAATCCCATATGCATCCTCATTTTTGTTTCTAAACTGCCTTATCCCTTTTTCTATATAGAAATCATAGAATTTGTCCACGCTATTTTGGATATGGAAGACCTCTTCTACGTTGTCTATCCTTAGGTCGAAAAGCACCTTTCCTTCTATAATATTAACTACCTTTTCATCAGATATGTAGTGGTTATCCAAGGCCATGATCAGTTTGGATGACATGACTACCACTGGATGGTTGGCTACTGCATTAACCAACCCCGATAGGACCAGGGAGGTATAGTCTTCAGACCTTCCCACTGGTTGAGAACATCTTACTAGGAACTCCCAGTCTACCTTCCCGATGTCAGAATGAGTGATATCTATGTGCTTATTATTGATCTTTGAAGGGGGTTGATTCCCCTTGTACATGTACTTCATCAGGGATTTTGTTCATTTCTCAAGTATTCCTGCAAGAAAAATGCAAAAGTATCAGTATCTTTTATTGAAAGAAAACTAAAAAGTAGGAAAGGAAAAAAAACTAACTAAGAAATATAGAAGTAGACACAAATTCAAAGTGGGAAAAGGATTAAAATGCAATTGACGAGTTTTGAGAAACAATCCCTCTTGGAATTTCAGTGTGTGAATGTCCAAAAATGGTTTTGGACCTTGAAAGTTTGAAACTGCCAGAAGGAAGACCCTATCTTTGGTCGTTTCAACGTCTCAAGAGTTTCAAACATTTTGGAAGCCCAAAACATCGACACTTCCTAAAGTGCAAAATTCCCTTAGGTGTAAAATTCTATGGGAGGGAAAGTTTTCCACATTTTGAAGGCTGAAAACCTGCAACTAGGTCGTGACTCAAAAACCCTAACTTCTAAAAAAACAAAACAAAAGGGAAAAAAGAGGGGAGCGACCCCTCCAACAGTCATAGGGCACAAATCCTGAAGACCCATGATGGGGAACAACCTGACTACACCAAAACTCTAACTAAATAGACACAAAACAAATGAAGAAATGAGCTTGATAAGAAGCGAGGATGAAAACCCTACCTATTGAATATGAGGCAAGGGGAGGGTAACAAATAGAAGGTGCGAGGAGAAAGTGGTAGAGCACAGAGAGTACGAGAAACAAAAGACAAATAGAACATGGGGGGAAGAAGGAAAAAAATGCAGAAGAGAAAAAATAAAGAAGTGAGGAAAAAGTGACTCAGGCCACTTAAATCGCTTGCAGGGTGACATCACCTAGTTTCAACATTTTGGAGGCTGAAACACCAAATATCGGGTGGCCTCATCCCCCTTTTGGTGTTTGGGGTCTGAAACAAATAAATGTCCAAAGGATTTTCCCATCTACCTTTTCAATGTTTTAGAGGCCAAAACACCAAAAGGGTCAGGCTTAGCCTTTTAGCATTTTGGAGGACTCTAGGTCCTCCAAAATGTCGAAAGGGTAAAAATGCTGAAAACACTTTGATTCTCCTCAACATGCCCCTCAAGAACCTACTTCAAGGAACAAGGAGAGGGGAAGACCCAACAAGACAAAAGAAGAAGGGGTCCCCAATGGTTAGAGGACCAAAATAGGGTGTGTGTTGTGGACCCACAAAAATATCCTTGACAAAAGGAGGAATTACCAAGGCATTTCTTCATCATCAAGATTCTTCTAGATTCTAACTTTGAAGCGGAACAAAAACCAAGAGTTGTCTGTGTTGAATATCTTTTAATCACTTCTTATTTTGACATTTTCTTCTTGTCTTCTAGTGTGTGTTCATGTCTGTTCATTCCTTGACCTTTTTTTGTGGTAACCAAAATGTTTGTCAGTTGTTCCCAACATTCTCCATGTAGACCAGGGCTTCCCAAAAAGAGCTTTGCTGCCAGTGAGGCATCCATAGCCCCATACAAGTTTTCCCCAAATCCCATATGTAACCTTTCTCTAATGATGGTTGGGTATTCATAGCCCCAGTAGAGGTTTCTATAGTCACCCTTGTCCATTTGGTCTTCTAGGCTGGAGCTATGTAAGAGAGCTATTTTTTTCTTTTTGAATAATTTCTCATTTTCTTGCAAGAATCATATCAAGACTCTTGATGAACGTAGTTCTATGTTCAGGATCATACTATCTTCTTTGATCAATCCAAGAAATAATTAGGTTGTGCTACTAAGATTTTACACTTGTGACCTCTTCAAGCCATTTTTCTTTTGTTCTCTTATTTCACTCTTTTTTAGTTAATCTTGTTTTCCTCCTGCCTTTGCATTCACTAGACTTGGGTTTTGGGATTGGTGGGTACCTGAATCCATGCACTAGTGCTAGTCTCAACTGAAAAATTCTTGAGAAACCAATGCTCTTGGGTTCCATTTCTTAGTGTGCTTTGTGATTAGGACGACCGAGAATCTAACATCTTTCTATTTATTAATGATAGATATCGCCACTTTGACTTTTGGAACGTTTCTCTGTGTTGTATGTTTCTTTGGAGAATTTGACTAAGACATACCTCTGCTCCAATTTAAGGACCTCTTGGAATGAATCTAAGTCACACTAACCAAAATAAAAATGAGCCCCAACAAAAGAGGACAACAACCATGGATGGAAGGAAGGGACTGAAGGCGGGGAAAACAAAAGAAAGAAAGAAGGAAAAAATAGAAAGAAAAATACTATGATACAAGGGATGGAAGGAAGTCCTTCTTAGGATCTGAAGTAATGTTTGAGAAATTTCCCATTGACTAGAAATGGGTTCAACTCTCTGTCTAAGGTCCTTATCTTGAAAGTGTTTTTCCCCAAGATCTCTAATATCTGATAGGGGCCTATCCATAATTTTTGAAATTTGGTGTGGTTGTTTGGCTTTTCTTTTTCCTTGTCCCACTTGAGGACAAGGTCAGAGATCCTGAAAGCTTTAATTTTTTCTCTCTTGTCTAACCACTACTTGACAATGGATTGGTTATTCAACATATGCTCCAAGTCCAAAGTTCTTTTCTCTTCTAGGTTGAGGAGGTTCATGAGTCTAACCTTGAACTTGATCTTTTCCTCCCATGTATTGGTCCATAAATCTCAAAATTGGGATTTTCAAGTTCATAGGGAAGACTGGTTGCAAGCCATAGACTAGTTGTTATGTGGATGTACCCGAGGAATTCTTGATCCTCATCTGTTCGGTCCATAGATGGTATTTCATTTGTGTGTTCCAATCCTGGGGATTGTCTTCGAGGAGATGTTTGATCATCGTCGTCAAGTTCTTGTTTGTAGACTCTATTACACCATTGACTTGTGGAGACTAATTTGAAGAGGATTTGAGGATTACTTAGTTTTCAAAGGCCCATTGTGTGAGTGAGGTAGAGGAGAAAGAGGGATCATTGTCACATGCTAGATATAATGGAATCACAAACCTGGTTATGATGCGCTCCTCTAAGAACTTGGTTACTACCTCTGTGGTGCAATTCTTTAGTGCCTGGGACTCCGTCCAATATGTGCAATAATTGGTATCCATTATAATGAAATTTTTTCCTTCAAATAAAGGGGGTTTAATCACTCCAAAAAAATCTAAGCCCCATTGGGAGAACGGACGTACCTCATATATTGGTTGTAAGGGCATTGCCATATTTCTCTCTCAAGTTACGCTTGTTTGGCAAGTGTGTCATGATCTCACATGTTCTCTAGTGTCTTTGAACAATTTTGGCCAAAAATATCATGCCCTTAAGATTTTGTTAACATTTTCGTCAGCCAAACCATGTCATGTCTCGTATCTATCATGAAAATCTTCTAGGACTTTCTTTGTTTCGAGCCTATCCAGGCACCTTAGGTACAAACCTTCATAAATGCATTTATACAACTGACCATTCTTCAACATGTAGGAGATGATTTTGATTTTCAAAGCCCTTATATGTGAGCCATTCATCCCTTCTAGGCAGAAATTATGTAGTAAGTAGTGGACTACATCTTGATACCATATATCGGTGATCACACCTTGATCGGTGTAAGTTTGGCATACTAGACCTTCTCCATCTTCAGAGATCAGCTTTGGAAGGCCTTGGCCTCTTACTAGTTTCATTGGATGGATTTCTAGGTCCAATTCTTGTAGGATTTCCATCCATTTTCCCCTTTGATCTCCTAGCTTGTTCTGCATCAAAAGAGATTTTACGGCTGCATCAGGGACTATCCTGAAGAATATTCTCCTCAAGATGTAGTGCTAAAATTTCTTTATCGCATTGATCAAAGTAAAATATTTTTTGTCTAGGTTGGGGTACCTAACTTCATCATTCTTAAGGGGGAATCTCATAAATTCTATTGGTCTCTTGTTCTCCCCATCTTTCTTTTATGTGAGGATCTCAGTGCAAGAGTGTTCTGACGCGAAAGAGTATACTTTGAAGGGAATAGTGTAATCTAGACTAAAGAGGACAAGGGATATAGCTATGGCATTCTTGATCTCTTCAAATGACTTCCTTACTGGAGGAGTCTACTCAATCTTAGCATCCTTATTCAACATGTCATTGAGTGGTTTTACTATCTCGGTAAAACCGCTGATGAAATTCCTTTCAAAGTTAATCTTCTCGAAGAAAGACTTTGACTCTTTGTGACTGTGAGGTGGCGTTAACTTCATAATGGCTTGGAATTGGTTGGGGTCAATTACTATCCCTTTTTTTGAGTTTATGTGCCCAAGAAAGTTGCCTTTTGTCACCCCAAATACACATTTTTTTGGATTTAGGGAAATCTCATACTTCCTACATCTTTGAAGGACTCTCCTTAGGTCACTTATGTAATTGGCTCATTGTTTTGAAAAAATAGTTAGATTGTCCAGGTAGATGATGATACATTTTTTGAGTATCCCTTTGAAGTAGTTTCCATCACCTTCTAGAAAGTAGCCCCGACGTTGATTAAACCAAAAGGCATCCGTCAGTAAGAGAATCTTCCCATTTGGTGGTGAATGTCATTTTTAATATATCTTCCTCTTGTACCATTACTTGATTATACCATAAATAGCCATCTAGGAAGGACATCATTTGGGAACCATTCACTACTTGTAGTACCTCATCGAGAGAAGGGAGAGGGTAATTATCTTTTTGAGAGTCTTTTATCAAATTTTGGAAGTCCACACATGATTGAATCTTTCTGGTCTTCTTTCTCAAGGGTACTAAGATGGCCACCCATGTGGAGTTTCGTATAGGGAATATGATTCTAGCATCCATAAACTTCTAAACTTTATTTTGTATGAGGGGATCCATAGTAGGTTTTACGGGATGTTGACGCTATAGAAATGGTTTGAAATATGACTTCAGTGGGATATTAGGTACTATGACTGATGTTTCATACATTTTCAGTTCTTCATAAATCCAAACTATGACATCTTGAAATTTCGTAAGGAGGTGGACCATTTCATCTTTCTCCCCTTTGGTAGAGACTTTCCCAATGTAGACTTCTCTTGGATCTTCTTTGGTACCAAGGTTGTAGGCTTCATATTCTTTTCCATCAGGTGGTATGTCTGGACGTCTTTTCCCAAAAATCTCATCAGTGTAAAAAATCCTCTCCAATTCTACCACTCCTTTTGGTATTGAATTGGTCCTTAGGTTTATGATTCGTTGGTCTTAGGGGTCTTCTGGGATAATTTATTCTTCTTCTCCCTTCCCTTCATCTATAATCTATTTTTCAAACACACCTGCACACATGATGAACTCAAGGATGTGTTGGTCATCTTGGAAGACTTGTAAATTGGTGATGTTATCTGGGATGGTCGAGGCTGCACTGAGTTCAACTAATAACTTCTTTAGTTTATACTTCTCCATTGGATGTAACGAAGTGGTGGATATGGCTAGGGCATTGGTGATGACATTCTTGCATCATGGGATGGTCTTGATGTTGAATGCTTCGAAGTCATTAATCAAGTCTCATGCCCTATTTTGGTAGGCTGAAAGCCTCTTTTCATTGCAAGAATATTGAATGTAGATTTATTTGACAACCAATTGTAAATCTCCTTCTACCATCAAGGATTCTATTCCTTTCTTGTGGGCCAGGAGGAGTCTACAGACCAATTCTTTGTATTCTGCAACATTGTTAGTGCACAAAAATGTAATACATATGCAACATAGAAATACTTACCTCTGGGATTTACTAGTTCAATCCCCGCTCCTACTCCTTGTTTACACTTAGAGCCATCAAAGTGTAATTTCTATATTTGGTACTATTTCGTAGGTTCTAAATCATCAAGGACCATTTTTGAGAATCCCTTTCCTTGGAGCTTCTACTTCTTTCCTCTAACACTACCTAAGGAAGTTGGCTCCCTTTTTCTCATCCCTTGGATATGTTTGAGGTTAGGGAATTTATAACTTTCATTGTCTTTATCTTCCTGTAGCTCTCGGTAGGGTGGACATGCTCCATAATCTGAGCTACTCGAGTCACTAAATACGTTCAAGGTAGGGCTTTTGGTATCTAAATCTTACCCATTGTCTTGACTCTGGGTTGGAGTGTCTAGATTGACTAGGTTACCTAACCTTGGAAAGATGTTCCTCTCATCCACCATCTCAAGGCTTTCCTCTTTTATCTCATGCCCTTCCAATATTTCATTTGGTAGGGCAATCTATGCTAACACTCATGACAATGCCTCTTGGGAACTGGGGCATGTGAATTCTAAGTGACAAGCTTGATATAATCGGTAATACCCTGGCAGTAATCAGATGTTTGGATCTACATCTTAACCTAGATGTCTTAGGCTCACAGGCATACTATCGATGAAGCTTTGAAAGATGTTGTTCCTGATGTGTAACTCTAGAACATCTTGGATTGGACTATGGTCTGACCATTTATCTTTGTGGATTTGAAATAGGAGGATGAAATCCATTTGATATGTGCCTAGTTTGGTCTATGTAAATAGAACTTCATTCGAAGTATTATAGTCAGTAATCATCCTCAATAATTTAGGCTTGGCATCAATGGTGGTACCTCTATCTTGTCTTTGAACATTGTCATGAAACCTTCAGAAGTGTTAATGTTAGAGGTGGTCTTTGTGTTTCTAGTCATTGTACCTTTCTTTGAATGGTACAATGATTTTAGGAGGGGTTCTCTCTAAGAAGGGAAACCTTGAAGCATCTTGAACATGGATATGTTTGCCTTTGTTTTCTTTAATTCTTCAACTGCACTGTATTTTTCATTTGACCATGCTGGGTTCCTGTAACTAGCTAACGTGTTTGGTGGGGATGATGTAGGATCATTTGGGATGATGATCATTTTGGAAGGCATGAACTTCAGAGTACTCAAACTCATTCTCTTTCTAGAATGGGAACACAAACTCTTCTTCTCCCGAATAGGGGCCCAAACTTTCCTCAATTCTAGACTCATAGGAATCGAACATCATGGTGTTGAAATCAATGGGTAGTCCCTCTAGATTTTGAGGATACTGGTTATAGGATTTTCTTCCATATCCTTCATTTCCATGGTGTAGGTTCAGAGTCCTGACAAAATTGGCCTCCGCAGCCTCATGAGAATTAGCATTATCCGCTGGTATTCTACCATTGTTAGGCCAGGTGTTCCATGGTCTATTTGGTCTTTTCTGACCAAATGACTTATCCTATGGATTTTTTTATTGTTGCAAGTTTTGAAACTCTGACTCTGATTCTGGGCATAATCATTTGTACCGGTCGATGCTCGTTGGTACCCACTTTGGTTTTGGGAAGGATTCAACTTCATCCAGGTGAGTTCACTTGTGAGTTGGGACAAATTTTTCTTCATGGCATCCAAATTAGAGGCTAGGTGAGTATCAGTTTCATCTTGTGAAACAACCCTTTTCTCCACAAATATTTTTTTGTGAGACTTGTAACTGGGATAAGTGATCTAAGGTGCTAGGGTTGTGAATGGTTATGCTAGAATTGGATTTAGCGAAGGCATGTGAATGGCCAAAGCTTTAATTTTGGTTGAAAATAGATGTGGGGAAGCAATTTTGTTAATGGTGGGCATGGTCGCAAAGTTCCCTTCTTGCGGTTCCATTTGTTTTGTGATTTTTATGGACTCATTATATACCTTCTCTATTGTGTCTCTATCTGCAAGGGGATCTTCTTAGAAAAATTGAAGTGAAGGGGTCCAGGGCTTTGAGGTAAACTTGTATGATGGATTCCTCTAGTATGGTGTAAGGAGCTTCCAAATTTTGATGCATCTTATGGAAATGATGATTGAACATGGCAATGAGCTCCTTAGGATCTTTTATTGTTGTTATGAAGTGGTGATGTGTCATAGCAGGATCCACATACAACTTAAATTGATTGAGAAATTTAGTTTCAAATTTGATCCATGCAAAGATAGATCCTCGTGGTAGGTTCAGGTTCTAGTTGTATGAAAATTAGCCCAAATCATATGGGAAAGGATGGAACATAACACCTTTGTGGGAAATCTCTTTGCAGTTAAAAATTTATTTGAAGGCACAGATGTGCTCCTTTGTTGTTCTTGACTCGCCATATATGAAGTGCGTGCAAAACTTCTCTGGATTCTTGGTCAATTCATGGAGTTTCCCAATGAAGTTTAATGGTGAGATTTGTGCATTAGAAAAGAAAGCCAGTGGATGAGGTTACTGCAAGTTTTGATTTTGGTTTATGGTTGTGACCACAGTTGGGATAACGATTTGTGATTTCTATCCAAGCGGGTTCTATGACTTGGTAGGATGGTGAGAGGAGTTCTCTCTTTTCTTCCCTTTGTCGATACGATCTCTACGGTGGTGAGTGAGTTTAAAGAACTTTCCTCTTTTCAAAGATAATATAAGAACTCACTCAAACCATTCAGGAGAAAAATATACAATGTTATCCATCTTTTCAGTCTTGATGCCCTCATTCTAGCGCCACTTTTATTGAGCATTGTTTTTACATAAATCAATTACTAGGAACTTGAGATTTGATTTCCTCGCTAGAAAGAATAATGGCATTATTCCAAAGGTTCTTTGAGGTCATCGTACAACCTTCTTGGTTACTCAGTTGAAGATAAATGTGAATGTTCATGAGGAAGCCTTTGGTGGTACTTTCAAGACATTAAAATACAAAACAAATTTAGTATTTTTTTGGTATTTTCTGATTTATCAAAGATTGTAGTTTTACTAATGATGCAAATTTGTGTTTTAAAGATGATTACTTTTAGATTATTTTCAGATTGACAAAAAAATTTAAATGAGTAAAGTAACAAGAAATGAAGAAAATTTCTGAAAATAAAGTCCTACAAACATAAACCATTGTTAACCCATCCTTGTGAATTGAATGATGGAGAGATTTGGAAAAAACCCACAAAGTATAAATTAGACAATGTCACAATTATATACCCAATGGATACAATCATTTGGAGATAAAATGCATTCACCCATGCAATATTTTCAATACCTATCAAATCATGAAGCCACCAATATGTGCGTACACATGAGATGGATTTATCGTTGATCCCAATAGATGATCTTGAAGATACATTCATCGCAACAAGGGAGATAAAGAACAACAAACTCCAAACTAAATAAATGCAGATTCAAAACACAATAAAATAGTTGGCTATTTGAAAGAGAATGAATACACATACACACATTCACCAATTTTGCATAGATAGAAGAAAATATCACACCATGACTGAAGCACCAATTGTAGATCTTTATTGAACTAAGAATCTTCCCCTAGTACATTACTTTTTATTACAATATATAGAGTTCTAATCTACAAACTCTGAATGTCAAAACTAGGGCATCAAAGACTCTAAAATAATGAAAATGAACTAAAACTAGAGCTTTTCTTAAATAAATCTATTGCTAACTGATATTAAACAACTTGGATGGATTTTTAATCCATTTACAATCATTTTTCCCATGCAAGAGGGATCAAACTCACCAAGAGAGAGAGAGAGAGAGGCTGGAGTTTCTTTGCATGCAAATGGAGTCTTCTTCTTGATCTTGGACTTCTCCCTTGGAATCTTCATCTAGGGTTCTGTTTGAGGTTGGAATTGATAGAGGATCCTTAATATTTCCAAAAAAAAGTCTAGTTAGGCATCTGTCGGATCTAAAGTTTCAATTCCATGCAAAAAAGTGATCTCACTGAAAAAGCCCAAAAATTTGGAACCCAACCTATACACCGAAATTTTCCAAGTGAAAATTTGACTAAGAGTTAAAACCAAAACTAAAGACCCAAAAATTTTGGCCCTTTCAAAGGCCAAAATGCAAAAAAGGATGAAATGGAGAAACATTGGGAGGGATGAAAGGGCCAAAATGCCGAAATGTCAAAACTAGCCTTTGGACAAAAGTGGCTAAGTGTGACAAACTGTCCTTCTAAAAAATGGTTGTTTGGGTTTAAGAAATTATCTTGGGAACACCTTCAATGAGAAACTCATAGCCTCTACACTATTTCATGTACTTCCTAATAATTTATTTCTCTCCTCTGCACTTTTTTGACCCTTTGTTCTTGCTTCTCCCTAAAAATGGTCAATTTAGAAATGAAGAACTTAATCTCTTCATCATGCTTGAAAATCCTCTCCATGTCTTCCTTTGTATAGAATAGTTGGTGTAGGGCCTCTTTGGTGCTAACACCTACCTAAATATCTTTGAATTTCTATATCACCTCCTTTTCTGGGCTTAGGACTTGTTTATTTTTGTCCTGGTATAGTTCTAAGCCAGTACCTGTGAAGAAGCCTTCTATTTCTCCTACCCATTCCATGACTTCCTTCTATTTTTCCTATATGAGGGCTAGACAGTTTTAACAAACCTTAATTATTTTACCTATGCCCTTAATCTAGGTTTCAAAGTTATTCATCTCTTCACCCTCATATAGATTTACTAGGATTTGGAAGTGTTGCTTCTTGATTATCTTGAGGTCTTGGAGGGCAACCTGTCATTTGGGTACTTCAGGATCCAATCACTCCTCACTCTCTATTAGATCAATCAACTTTGTGGTTTCAATCATAATGACTCAGTAAGGCCTAAAAACTATTCTGATAACCCCTTCTCCGTACTACTCAAAATCATTCTTCCAATCAACACTTACCTAAATGAAATAAGGGGTCACACCTGCCAGTAAGTCTAGATTAGCTCTCTTTTCTAATACAGCCCGTACTGAGGCCTCTGGGAAACTTGGGTCAATGGGACCCACCATCTTATGAATGAACTCATTTAGAGCCTCATTTTTCTCTATCAAGGACTTGATTTTCTCTTCTTCCTTTCTCATAGATCCTAGACCATGATTCAAACTTAGAGCTACCAATGTCTTACTTCCTTCCCTAGTTGGATACCCTAAGTCTACCTCCTCAAGTGTATAATACTCAAGGGTCACTTGTGCCTAGGAAGTGCTAAAAAAAG
>MU227069.1:4112867-4134216 GCA_018584345.1 Thuja plicata
TCATCTCCTCCTCTAACTCTTTCCCATGTTCACCTTCTTCCCCACCTTCCCCCTCATGTGTTTCTTCTTCATGGATTTCTTCTTCTCCCTTGTCTTCTTCTACTGCAACATCTTGTTCATCTCTATCTCGACCTTCATCCCCTAAGGAACTCATTAACACTTCTGCATTAAGGCTAATCATGGCCGCGAGCATATTTTTGAAGGGAGACATGGCATTTGTGCTTACTGAACCTTGGGGAGTTAGGATGAAGCAAGGAAAAGGGACCGATGGTGCTGGATTAGGTGTTGGAATCATACGTTGTGGAGTAGGATTAGAAGGGGTTGGAATGGGAGGTAGGAGAACAGAAGTTGAAGGATGCAGAGTTATCATTGGAGTTAGGAGAAAAGGTGGTGGATTAGGAATGAGAGGTGGGAGAGAGGTTGGTGGAATGATAATGTGACATGGTGGAGTTAATGTAGAGCTCTCTCCTATAGTTTTACCTCCTTCTATACTTTGGGCAATTGTGGCATCTTGAGTTTCATGCCCTAGGCCAGTGCTAGGGTCGAATCCTATGACATGAAGGGTTAGTGCGGGATTAGTGAATTGGGCCAAATGTGGAGTGAGGATTACTTGGGGCTAGATGGATGCATGTGTTCCAAATTCAATTCCTACATTGAGTCTAGTGTATCCTACCCTTGATCTATAAAACCCTCTAGGACTTCAAAATTGGATATTTGGAACTCATCTAAAGCTAGCTTATCTAAAGGATTGTCCTACTCTTTTGGATCCTTTGTGTGCTTCCTTGTGATCTCCTTCTTTCTTAGAGATGCCACATGAGACCTTTTCCTTTTTACCAAAGGTGCATCTTCCTCTTCCGATTCCTCTTGTAAAGCTTCTAACCATGGAGAGACGGAAGCTCTCTTTCTTTTATAAGTCTTATTCCCTTCTCCAATTGTAGGAGGAGATTGTCTAGAAGTGGAAGGGCCCTCATCTTGGGTGGCTTGCGATGATCAAACAAAAGGATCTATTTGCCTTGTCATCCTTGTTTTTGGGGCCTTGTGCTTAGGATTTGGACCATATTCTACCAGATGTTTATGCCCATGTCTTCCTTCCTGAGTGGATCCATCAATGTTTTCAAAGGAACATGATCCATTTGATAAAGCATTTTTATCCATGAATTTGTTGTTCTGACCACATGTCTCACTCTAAATTCCATGTTTTCATTTTCCTCTTTGTCCACCTCTCCATTCAGAATGGGCCGATTATATACTTTATCCACAGTATAAATTGACTCTAACATATTATCTGAATCTTTCTCCCAAACCTTTGGGGGGATTTGGACCTTCAAGGTCTCCTATGCTAGTGCAATGAAAATCCTGTAGTAATCCTTGATTTTGACCTCGTGATCATCTACAAATTTCATCCAATGATCTTCAATGTGTGGCTCATGGATATAAAACTTGCTAATGACATGGCTATATGTGCCTATGGGGTCAAATCAGGTCTAGATGTTCTTATATAATATGAGTGGTCATTCCTCCCACTCAAAGGCTAAGGAATTGTAGATCTTCATGTCCTAGAGAGTGTAAGGACCTAGGTAAATACAGAAGTCCCAGCAGTGCTTCTTCTTGTGCTTAATGTGTTCATATGCATCACCAAGCTGTCTGGCCATTTTTAGGATGACTACCCAATCAGATGGGTACCAGGGTAGCTTTTTTGGGTGTAGGATAGATCCTTCCACTTTGATGTATGTAAATTTTTTGAAGTGTATGTAATAGGCCCCTATGGCCCTTACTTTGGCAGCCTCTTCTTCTGACAGCCTCTTTGCAAAATCACCGTCAATAGATCTGATGATTCCAAAGAAGAAAGCATCATTCACTATTCTGTAGTCTAGGCTATTCTTGGGCATATCTTCTTTTCTCACCAATTGTGGGTAGACAATATGAGGCCATGCATTGGGGTCATTAATGTTTCCCATCTTCATGAGCCCTAGATAGTATTCTTGTCTGGCTAAAATGTACACTATATATGTGATCATGTAGAATTTTGGGTTTTTCTTAATGCTGGTTAGTTATTCATCCACTTTGTCACTTATGATAGTGGCCCAGTCAAACATGGCTTTGCAATTCTTGAACTTCTCTATCAACAGGATCATGCAATTCTTGAGTTGGGTGGACTGAGGTAGTCTATACACTTAGCTTATCAAGGTGACTGCAACCTAGATTTCATCCTTCAAGTACCCTCTCCTGAGGTCTATTTTGTCTAGTTTATTCTTCGGGAGAGGTTGTTTAAGGTATTCCTGGTTTGTGAATCCATATGCATCCTCTATTTTGTTTCTGAGCCATCTTAGCCCTTTCTCTATGTTAAAATCATAGAATTTGTCCACGCCCTTTTGGATATGGAAGACCTCTTCTATGTTGTCCGACCATAGGTCCAAAACCACATGTCCTTCTATATTCTTAACCACCTTTTTAACTGGTATGTAGTGGTTAGCCAAGGCCGTGATTAGTTTGGAGGACATGACTACAACTGGATGGGTTGTTGCATTAACTAGACCCAATAGGACTAGGGAGGTATAGTCTTTGGACCTTCCTATTAGTTGAGAACATCTTACCAGGAATTCATCCTAGTCTACATTCCTGATGTTAGTATCAGTGATCTCTATGGGCTTGTTCCCAATCTTCAAAGGGGGGTGATTCCCCTTTTAAAGGTACCTTATCAGGGATGTTGTTCATTTCTTAGGCATTCCTGCAATAAAAATACAAGTATCATTATCTTTTATTGAAAGAAAACTAAAAAGAAGGAAAGGAAAACAAACTAACTAAGAAAAATAGAAGTAGACGCTCTTTAACTAGAAAGAAATACAATTTTTCCTCTTTCAGGAATTTTGAGATTTTGGACATTGAAGGCAAAGTCAGAGTGTGAAAAGGAAAAAAATGTGATGAACGAGGTTGAAGAAATAAGCCTTCTTGGACTTTTGGTGTGTGAAAGTCTGAAAATGGTTTTGGACTCTAAAAGTTGGAAACCTCTAGAAGGAAGACCCTGTCTTCGGTCATTTCGGCCTTTTGGCATCTCAAAAGTTTCAGACATTTTGGAGGTCCAAAACATTGATGTTGCTGAAAGAGAAAAATGCCCTTAGGTGTAAAATTCGCTGGGAGGGAAAGGTTTTGGCCTTTTAGAGGCCGAAAACCTGCAACTAGGTCGCGACGTAAAAACCCTAAATTCTAAAAAAGAAAAAGAAAAGGGAAAAAAGAGGGGAGAAACCCCTCCACCAATCCTAGGGTGCAAACCCTAAGGACCCACGAGGGGGTATGACCTGACTAGGCCAAAAACCTAAGTAAACAGATGCAAAACAAATGAAGAAATGAGATTGACATGAAGCGAAGATGAAATCCCTACCTATTGAATGTGAGGTGAGGGGAGGGTAATGATCAGAGGACACAAGGAAAAACTAGAAGAGAATGGTGAGAAGAAGAAATGAAAGATGGTGAGTGCACGGGGGCAGAAGAGAAAAAAAGGAGAAGTGAGGAAAAAGTGACTCGGGCCACTTAAATAGCCCGCGTGGTGATGCCACCTAGTTTCGCTGTTTCATAGGCCAAAATGCTGAACAACAGGTGGCGTCATCCCCCTTTTAGTTCTTTGGGGTCTGAAACCCCAAAAGGTATGAAGGTTTTTCCTCTCGACAGTTTCGGCGTTTCAGAGGCCGAACACTGAAAGGGCCAAGCTCGGCCTTTCAGCCCTTTTGGCATTTCGGAAGACTCTGGGTCCTCTGAAATGTCGAAAGGGAAGAAAGGCAAAAAAAACCTTGATTGTCTTCAACAAGCCCCTCAAGAACCTAGTTCAAGGAACAAGGAGAGGGGCAGACCCAACAAGATAAAAGAAGAAGGGGGTCCCCATGGTCAGAGGACCAAAATGGGGTATGTGTTGTGGACCCACAACAATATATATAAGGTGTGATAACAAAGATAAGGGTAAGGATATTTTATGTCTGTGGATACTCACTTATCAAAGGATGGAGATGGTTTGGAGAAGATAAAATTCATTGACCTCAAAATATTTAAAATATTAAGTGATAAAAAAAATCCTTGTGTCACCTCACTAATATTAGAACTTTGGTGAGTTATAGTGATCAAGAAAATAAGATATGATTTAATACTTACAATGAACTAAGATTCAAAACGAAGAAACTTCTTGGTGTAACTAATTATTCACCTAATTACACTTTACTTAAGCTTACTTAGGATAATGCATACATAGTAATTTGTATTTGAGACACTTAGGATTTTCCACCTTTACTTGCACATGGTGTACGAGAAATTCCACTTAAGGTGGTGATAGTTGTTATCACATTCCACTTTATGTTTTATCTCCACATTTAGTGTATTTATCACATTATCTTCCTCTATGTATATTACATATACTTCATTACAAAATGGAGGATGATCCACCTTTGGTGGGAGATAAGTTATCTCCTCATTATCATGTTCTCTTATTTACTTACCTATATAAGCATGCACTTCTACATTGTACTCATCTAGTAAATCCATCATTTGCGGTATTGTAATCTAATTGATTATATTGTATTATATTCTTTGTGAGATTACAACTTATTCTTATCATATTTTTTTTTTCTTGTATGTTATACATCAGCCTATAGATCTTAGGCAGTTTATTTCCACTGAAAAATCCCTACATGGTATTAGATTTATTGTTGTTTCCTTGAATAGTCATTTTGGAGAGATCTTGGTGCACTTGGAGGAGGCCAAATTTATAGATCTAAGGACCAACGATCATCAGGAAAACCCTACACCAAATCCAACATTACCATTGCATTTGAAATGATATTTTTGGTAAAAAATGACAATAAATTTGGCCATATTTGGCAAAAGTTGAATTCAGAGTTTCAAACATCCCCTCCCCTTGTACAAATGCGTAGTCTACAAGTATGATTTTATCTTTTAAATAAAAGTAATTAATTTTCTTTCTAATTTTTTTCATTTTTTAAACAAACCAAAAAAATGGTGCACTTAATTTTGATTATTTTTTAATTAAAAGAATTTTTAAAAAATATAAATAGTGGCTTGCAGACTTGTGACCGACAGTGTAATGTGGGTATAGGAAGGTCTGTGGACCCACCCCTATGAGAGTTTTTCCTCTTTTTTTTAAATGGATTTTTTATTTTTTAAGTGTTTAAATTAAAAACTTTTATTTTGTTAAATATTTTTAATTTATTTTAAAAAAAAATAATAACATATTTTTCATTAATAAATTTTTATTCATGTTTTAAAATAAAATTTTATTATATTTTAAAAAATTAAAAAAGAAATGTATTTTTTCTTTGTTATTTTAATAATATTTTTAGTGAAAATAAAAATATAATAGGTTATTTTTTTTCATTTTTTAATAAAAGTTTTTTTCATCAAATTTTAATAATATTATATTAAAATTTATAAGATTTTCAAAAATAAGATTCAAAATCAATATGTAAATTGGAAACACTTTTTTGTCCATCTTTATACTTGTCTTGCAACATTTTCCAATTGACAACCAAGGGGGTGGAGGGGGGCATTTTGCTTGCATTTTTTTGGCGACATTGTCAAATTAGATGACACATTTCTCTATAGTATTCAATAGGATCATTCTTGGTGCCATCATCTTCATGTTTTCAAATTTTCATTGTCATGTAATGTTGTATGCTCTTTTATGAGCTATGTTGTGTACACAAACTATCATAAAGTGTCACGACTCTTTGTACTTTGTCATTTGGTGACATATTTGATGTAATCCTCCTACATTTATTTAAAGTAATTATTTTGTGAGACTTGGTGCATGCTCTAGAGGAGACTTAGATTACACATATTATCCATTAGTAGTGCATGACTCCATTTGAGACATTCAATTGTACCAATCTTTTATGTTTGTGTATCCAGTTGAAGATCATGTAGGTGTATCCATGCATGATATTCATCATGTTGTAATGAGTGATTCATTGGTCATTCTACATTGACATTGGTACTTGGTTTTGTCACACTTTGACATTCTTGGTGGAACATTAGATCTATTGAATTCATATGGAGGAGTATTGGTCATCACCTTGGACCATCTCTGCAAGAGATTCAACATTGATGGGAGATTCAGTCTTTATCCTTCTCTCTCATTTATCATTGAGAGAATTGTGTTTTCATCTCTCTTTTGGAGGGGATCTTTCACCCACATAGTTTTCTCCCTTTCTCTTTTTGTGAGAATTGCATTTGCATATTGTAAATGGGTACCTAACATGGCCTAGTATAGGAGACCCATCTTGCATTGTGAGTTTAAGTGCATTACCCTAAGTTACACTTAATGGAGATGTTGGTGTAATTAATTATTCACCTAATTACACTTTACATAATCTTACTTAGGATAATGCATACTTAATAGTTTACACTTATGACACTTAGGATTTTGTACTTTTATTCACACGTCATGTAGGAAAAAATATGTGGTGATAGTTGTTATCAGATTCAACTTTATGTTTTTTGTCCACCTTCACTGCAATTATCATATTACCATCCTCCACATTTTGCACATACTTCATTGGAAAATGAACGATGATCCACCTTTGGTGGATATGTGATTCCACCTTGTGTGGGTGATAAGTTATCTCCCCATTATCATGTTCCCTTATTCTCTTGTCTATATAATAAGACACTTCTACATTTTATTCATTTAGTAAATCCATTGGTTATGGAATTTTAAGATTTAGATTATCATATTGTATTACATTCTTGGTGAGAATACAACTTCTTTGTATCGTATTATTTCACTCTTTTGTGTTATTCATTGGCCTTTAAATCTTGGATAGTTCATTGCTATTGAAAAATAATTACATGGTATCACAACCATTGGAGCACCTTGAATAGTCATTTTGGAGATATTTGGGTGTGCTTGGAGGAGGCTAAATTTACATATTTGAGTTCTAGTGATCTTTAGGAGCATCCTATGCCAAATCCAACCACACCATTGCATTTGAGATGTTGTTTAGCTGAAAATCAACTATAAATTCAGCCATATTTGGTAAAATTTGAATTTGGATCTTCAAAATCCTTCACTGTATGGGTGCACAGTCTGCAGGTACATTTTAATTTTTTAATTAAAAATTTTGTTTTTCTTTTTTAAATCTTTCATTGAAAAAACAAAATTTTATTTAAAAGGGTGTGCTTTGTTTTTGTTTGTTTTTAATTAAATTTAGAAAAAAAATATAAATAGTGGCTCGTAGGCTTGTAGATCTCACAGTACCATTGGGTACCACATACCTATGACCCATTGTGTACTTTGAGTATTACAAGGTCTGTGGACCCGTCCCTTCTAGGGTTTTTCTTTTTCTTTTTGTAATTAAAAAAAGCTTTTTAAAAGAGTTTATACTAAAAACATTATTTTTATTAAAAGTATTTCATTAATAAATTTTATTTAATGTCTTAAAATAAAATTTAATTAGATTTTAATAATTTTTTTGAAATAAAAAAATTATAATTTTTTCTTTGTTATTTTAATAATAAAGTTTTTTGGTCAAAATTAAAAAATGGCAAGTTGTTTTTTCTTTTTTTAATAAAAGTTTTTTTTTATGGGATTTTAATAGTATTTTTAAAAAACTTAAAGTTTTTCAAAAACAAGATTTTAAATAAATATGCAAATTGGAAACACTTTTTTTCATATATACCTATCTTGCAGCATCTTCCAATCGATAGCCAAGGGGGGTGGAAGCATTTTGCTTACTTTTTTTCTTGGCGATATCATTTACTAGAGAGCACATTTTTTTTTGTATTTGACATTGTTTGAAAGTGGTTCATTCAGGAGTGTTTTGGAACTCTTGAGGGTTTTCATTTATGGAAACACATCTGGTATTGATTTTCGCTTGGTGTCATACACAATTTTGGAGTTATAACTTGCAAAATGACTAAGTACACAAAGCAGAATTACAGAGTAGAGAAGTGCAAGTTTGGTCAGGGAAGATAGTATATGATTAATAAAGACAAGAAAGCTTAGGAGAAGATATTTGGGGATGTATATGACCTTTAGTTAAGGTCACTTATGTTTTGGTGTTGATCAAAGTAAGTTATAGTATGATGAAGACATGCGAAGATAGAGTAACAGTTATATAGGGAAGATGGACAGTCGTGATGTTTGAGGGAGTATAATGCGAAGTCCAAACATGCTATGTTTGATTCAGATTTTAGATTACCTATTTTTTGATAGTGTATGATTTCCAACTTTGTAATCACTTTTTGTATAAGTATTAATTCTATTTTGTGATGTAATTGGAAGTCGATTGGGTAATGTACTAAGATATGTATGAAGAGATTTTAAGAAGTGATGTGTGAGTGATGAGTATGAGATTGTATGGATGTAATATAGATAGATGAATGAATGCATTGTGATATTAAAATCAGATAGATGGTGATGAAAGCTAAAACTAGAACTACTTGAGCATAGCAGATGCTTGTATTGTTCATCCTTGATAAAGAATTGTAACATAATCATATTTCTGATTGTATGAGTACTGAGCTCAGTATACCTTTAACATGGTTTTTGTTTTTGTCTAACAAGGAAATATACTAATGTAATAATCATCTCCTGATAGGGCCAGGTCTCCTAATAGGGACAATATAATTTTAGTGCATATTTGTGGGTACTATTGCCACTAGGGTTTTCCATCGGCCAGGGTTTCCCCGACAACAAATTCATGGTGTTATGAGTTGTGTATTTTGTGTTTATGTTCTTTTCATTTTAGCATTTATCTGGTTAAGTTTGAATTTATTAAGTTTAAGTTTAAAATGGTGTAATACTAATTCACCCCCCTCTCATTATTACTTAATCCTAACAATTGGTATCATAGATATTGGCCCTTGGAGAGAAATCTTAACATCTTAAGGGAGCTCAAAATGGATTCTAAAATTTTGGAGGAAAACTTTGAAGCAGCGCTTGAAGACCTTGATAAAGATAAAGAAGAAAATGGTGACTTAAAATTAAATTGAGAATAGTAGAGGGATTAATCAAGAAACTAAAAGAAGAGCTTGAACTTTCCAGAAATCAGAGACAATATCTTATGGATAATATAAATGAAGATTCAGAAAATGACACATTAGATCATATAAAACAACTTGAAAAAGAGAAAAATACTTTGAAGCTTGATCATGAAACTACTTGACTATAGATGGCTAAACAAATTCAACATCTAAAGGATGATAGAAACAAGATTGAAGAAACCTTAAAAGATGCTAATATTTAGATGGGACAAATGAAGAGTAAACTTGAGAACTACAAGTACAAGTATCTAGAATTAGAGAAATATAATCAGATCATAAAAGGAGAACTGGTCGAGGCTAAGAAACATATTGAGAAACTTCACATGAGCGGTGACTTGATCAATGATCAAAGAGACAGACAAAAACCTAAAGGAGACATGACTGGAGTTGGCTTCAATGAAGTAGAATGTTCAAAGACTCAGGAAGAAAAATCTGAAGTGAATATTGGTGGAGAAAGACCTACTCTTTTAGAACCTAAAGAATAGATCAAACCTTTCAGAGGTAGATTCTTTGGATGAAACAAATCTGGACACATGAAGAGAGATTGCTAAGGTAAATCCCCTTTCAAATCCTTTAATGTCTATTGTAAAAATTGTCATGCATATAGACATAAGAAAGCAGAATGCAGGAAACCTAATCAATCAAGAATTAAACAAGATTATATTAGGGAAGAAATAACATCTAAGATTACATGTTACAAATGCAATAACTTTGGGCACATCGCAAAGTATTTTAAGTTGCAGGTTAATCAGAATAGACAACCTCCTACATGCTACAAATTTAAAAATTTAGGACATATAAAAGAATTTTGTAGATACAATGGAACTTATAACAAACGAGGACCACCACCTATGGTTATAGAGAAGAATATTGGTGATATTGATAAGAGTCATTTCAAAAAATTAGAAGATGAAAATAGTTGTAAGGTATAGAAGGTAAAATAAATAATTGAGGTATTGGTCTAGGGAGAGTCAATAGATGCTACTGAGTCTTTGCCTGATACAGACATTGCTACATCAACCTAGATGGCCAAGCATGGCCTTAGAGAGAGAATTGGAAGGAAACATCATAAAT
Organism: Thuja plicata; assembly: GCA_018584345.1. NCBI lineage: Eukaryota > Viridiplantae > Streptophyta > Pinopsida > Cupressales > Cupressaceae > Thuja > Thuja plicata. Next base: position 4,122,987 of record MU227069.1, read on the forward strand.
CTATCTAGCCCTGATTATGAGGAGTAAGCTCTTGCAAGCTTAGGGAGAGTATTTAGAGATATTATGGAACATATATCTGAGATCTCATTGCCTTACTGTCTATATCATGTGATCTCGATATTGTTAACCAAGTGAATTATATACATAGATGAGTTTATTGGGAGATATGTTGTTTCTATATACAACAACGTATAAGATCATTCAAAATAACTTATTTAGACATCATTGAAAGAACATAGCCTAAGGAGAATAGACTTTAGAGAAAAACAAGAAAAGAAACAAGTGTGTTGAGCATTTGATCAAAGAAGAAATTCACAAATCAGAAGATAAAAGGTATTTACATATTTTTCAAAGATTTGGTTATGGATACTCCATGGATTTTTGATGTCATTGAAAGGCCTAGGTATAAGTTTAAGAAATTGATGTAGGAGCATCTTGGATTCTTGGCAATCCTGCTCAACCAAAAAATATGTTTTCTTTTGTTCTTTAGTTTGTTTAGAGGTTGTTTGGTGAAGTTCTTGGTAACTACTATTGGGGTGAACCCACAATAGTGCATTACAATTTTTTGAAGGAAGCAATTCCTCCTGAAATTCACAAAGTAGGCAGATTAAGAAAGTACTTTTGATAGAAAGTACTTTCTATAGAAAGTCCTTGATTATGGCAATTCCACTCAATTACTTTTGATAGAAAGTAGTTTCAATCCGATCGAAACTACTTTCTATCAAAAGTCTCTGATTAGAGACCATTTTCAAACGCTAACACAAATTAGAAGTTTTTATGGATTCGAGGCTCAAACGTAGAGCTCAAATGGAAGAATAAGGAGACATCCTTTTGCATCACACAAGTACTCTAAATGAGTTTTGTAACGAATATAAATTTGACAATTTGTGAATTAATTAGGCCTATGTTTTTTGACGTGCATCAAATGTAGGATTTTTATCCAATATAAACCTCCAAGTTTCACGTTCAATGAAAAGTAGTAGAAAAGAGAAAAAAACTTGAAAAATAACAGTGCTCTCCATCTTCGAGTCTACTTTCTATCAAAAAAAATTTGAATTGCGATAAATACACAACACGTTATAAGCTATGCAGTCAAGGTATGTCAAAATTATAGTTTACTCAACTTCAAACATTCATAAAATATGCAATAATAATGATAATATCATAAAACCCATTGCATGCCCTTTGTATGGATGTTACAAAACCAAATTCGAAAGAAGCGCATTGATATCTATTTTTGAAAAAAAGTTATGCTCTATGAAGTCAATGTAATTTATTGAAAATGATGTTTTAAGAAACATAGTTGTTTTCGTGGTAGAAAAATAACAATTCAAATCAATTCAAAAAAAAAGAAAAAAAAATATTTAGAATCTAGACATAAAATCCTAAAAGACTCTAGTTCACTTCATCTTCCGATTTCAAACGGTTTAACGACAATATGCATCTGAATCTGAAAGTTTCTTTCAAAATGTAGACTTCACTGTCCGTTTAGGCAAAAAAGTGTAACCCACTATTGTGGGATCACCCATTGCTCGGTTACTTATTCTATCTTTCTTTACTGATGGGTCTTGGTGTATGTTGGCTACTTGGTAGGTTCTTTCACCAAGTTATTTATGTTGATCAGTTATCTTCTTGTCGAGTTTTTCTTGTTGCTCGGTTATCTTCTTTCCGAGCTGTTTATCCTGATCTGGCCGACTTCTACAGTTAATTTACATGGCATAATTAATGTGGGGTATCTCATTGGGATTAGTGGGGACCTAAATATTGGTCTTTCTTTGAGATTTGAGTTTCAACCTCTTTGGTGGACTCTTTTATATATTTAGTTTATGTTCTTAGTATTAGGGAGTGGATAGTTTAGTTGGATTTTTGGTATCAGATTGTGATAGAAGATTTAGTGTTAAGATATTTGACGGAAGGTCTGTGACCTCGCATGTATGAAGATCATTATGTAATTCATTTGAATGTATATGGCCAAAATAGGGAAGGCCTTACAACCCAAAATGTATTGATATTGATTAATTAATGAAAAGTATCTATTGTTTCTTCTCTACATTCTTGTGTTGATTCTTCAGTGTGGTTTTGCAAGGTTGGTCTGGATAGTTGGGAGTGCCTTGTGCCCCTATTTTTCTTTCCCTCCTTATTTCAAGTGGTATCAGAGCATAGGTTGAGATCTAGGTTCCTTCTTGCAAGCCCTAGCCCTAGTTGATGGATATTGTTGTGGGGTAGAAGATTTTGATCTGACCTAAAATTGTTGAGGGTTTCAAGATGGTTCATGGGAGAGGAAATATAGATCTTGGACTAGTTGATATGATAAGAAAGATGGCTACAATATTGGAAGCTATTGACAACCCAAAATAGAGGAAGACATCTTGAAGATTTTAGTGATGATGAATTGGAGGAAGTGCAGGGTGAAGCTGCACCTACACCTATTATGGACCAGGAAGAAGAGAGATTCCTGTGAGCATTTACAAGCTTGAAATCCACACCTTAGTTTAATCCTCCTTAGTATAGTAGAAAATCATATTTTGATGAATTGATAGACTAGATAACTAAGATGGAAAAGTACTTTGAGTATGAAAATGTAACAGAGGAGAAGAAGGTGAAGATTGCAAGCACAAATTTGAAAGGTCATGTATCCTTATGGTGGGATCATCTACAATTGGATTGAAAGAAGAAAGGTAAAGATAAGATCAAGGTAGGAGATAATATTATAAACAAATTGAAAGACAAGTTTCTACCTTCTGATTACCATGTTAACCTAATTAGGAGAATGCAGATTTTAAATCAGAAAGATAGCTTAGTAAAAGACTATACTGAAGAATTCTATAGATTGGACATCAAATATAGACATGTTGAAGATGAGGTGGAAAGAATAGAAAGGTATCTAAATGGATTAAGAAGTTCTATAAATGAAGAGATCAGCTTGGCCAAGATGGAAAGAATTGAAGAGGCATATCAATTTACCCAAAAAACTAAGGAGAAATTGACCAAGAGATATGAGAAAAGACAAAGAGGTAGAGGTGGTAGATTCCCTAGAGGAAGAGGTAGATCTCATGGTGAAAATAGTAGATCTGACCCAGACAAGTCAATTTAAGAAACACATCAAGATAAAGGAAAGATAAAATGGAATGGTGGAATTTCATATCAAGGAAGAGGAAATTAATCTCGATGTGGTTACAGTAGAAGAGGATTCCAAGGAACTTGTTAGAATTGTGGTGAAGAAGGACATCGATCTTTTGAGTGTACACATGCAAGCAAGAAAGTTAGTAGCACCAGAAATGTTTTGGTGCTAGAGGAATCGTCGAATGAACCTAAGAAGGAAGGAAATATAATGAATAGAAGGATACTTTGGAGTGAGAAAGATAAGCAAGATCCTATCAGGAAAATCTTGTTCAAGACTAGATGCAAAGTTGCAAAAAAATTTTGGAAGGTAATTGTTGATAGTGGAAGTTCAGAGAATCTAGCATCTAAGGAGATGGTCACAAAGTTGTAGTTGAAAAGGATGAAGCATTTGAAGCCCTATCAGATTTCATATATCAAGGATGAGCATACATTAATGGTGAGTGAACAAAGTTTTGTGAATCTAAAAATTGGAATGTATTATGATAATGTGTTGTGTGATATTATGCCAATGGATTGTTGTCATATTTTCTTGGGTAGACATTGGTAGTATGATAAACATGATATACATGATGGAATATTGAATAGATATACCATTTGGGTTGATGGTAAGAAATAATTCTTGTTACCTTTGGTTGAAGAATCAGTTGATGAGATTTTTACATTGGTAAAAAAAATTGATGGAAGGTAGACAGTTTATTTGGGATTTGAAACGAGATGCTATTTGTTATGCTTTGATTCCTAACAAACTAAGTAAAAATATAGGAGATGAAATTCCTGTAGAAGTTGAGAAAAATCTTACTGAGTACAAGGAGATCATTTCAGTTAATGTACCTAATGGTTTTCCACCAATGAGAGATATTAGTCAATGTATGGGTCTAATTCCAGTAGCTAGTTTACTGAACAAGGCACCACATCGGTTGACACCGACTAAGAATGAAGAGCTTAACCAAAAAGTTCATGAGTTGTTGAACAAGGGTTTAATTAGATAAATTTTGAGTCCATGAGAATTACCATCTATTTTGGCACCTAAGAAGAATAGAGAATGGTGAATGTGCACCGAATCAAGAGAAATCAATAAGATCACAATTAAGTATAGGTTTCCTATATTGAGGATGGATGATATAATGGATTGTTTGAGTGGAGAAAGGTATTTTGTCAAAATTGATTTAAAGAGTGGATATCATCAGATCAAAATTAGAGAAGGTTATGAATGGAAGACTACTTTCAAGACAAAGGAAGGTTTGTATGAGTGGTTGGTTATGCCCTTTGGTTTAACTAATGTACCAAGTACATTTATGAGATTTTGAAGAAATTCTTGAATAAATGTGTAATTTTATACTTGGATGATATTCTGATATTTATTAAGACTAAAGAACAACATTTTATGCATATCAACCAAGTATTACAGAGATTGAAAGAGGAAAAGTTGTTGATAAATCTAAAAAAGTTTTCCTTCATGAAAGAAGACCTTGTGTATTTAGGTTTTGTGATTTGACTTGATGGTTTGAAGATGGATCCTAAGAAGGTTGAAGCTATACTTAGTTGGCCTACACCTGAGAATGTCAGTGAGGTAAGATTGTTTCATGGATTGGCAATTTTTTACAGAAATTTTATCAGAAATTCCAGTTCTATTTGTAATGCTATGACTAAGACAATGAGAGGAGATAGAAGAGAATTTAAATGGACACCTGGAAATGATAAGAGTTTTGAGACTTTAAGCTAAAGGTTGTTTAATTACCTGTATTAGCCTTACATGATTTCAAAAAGGTATTTCAAGTTGAATGTGTTGCAAGTGGAAGTGCAATAGGAGCTATGTTGACTCAAGAAGGTAAACATATTACTTTCTTTAGTGAAAATTTGAATGATGATAAAAGTAAATATTTTATCTATGATCAAGAATTATATGCTATTGTTCAAGATATGAAGAAATGGAGACATTATTTTATGTTGAGTGAGTTTGTATTGTATACTGGTCATAAGGCTTTACAATATTTGGGTAGTCAAAATAAGTTGAATCAGGTAGAGTATTTGCAAAGTTTCACATTTGTGATTAAACATAAGAGTGGAGTTTCTAACCCAGTTGATGATGCTGATGCATTGAGTGGAGGAAGATCTTTGTTGGCTGAAATGAGAATTAAAGTTATTGGTTTTGATGACATGAAGAATTTGTATGAAAATGATCCTTATTTTTCTAAGCAGTGGAGAGTGTGAAGAGAACCTATTGCAAATCCATCAAGTAAGTATGAAGACTATTTCATTCAGGAAGATATGTTGTTCAAAGGTATTCAGTTGTGCATACACCAAGAGGTTCAATGAGAAATAATTTGATAAAGGAAAAACATAGTAGTGGTTTGGCTGGACATTTTAGTATTGATAAAGCGTTGAATTTGCTTAAGGAAAGGTATTTTTGGCCTCAGTTGTATAAGGATGTTCAGAATTTTGTGAAAATCTGTGGATTTTGTCAAGTTGTAAAAGGAGTAAGTCAGAATATTGGTTGTATACAGTAATTAATGTTCTTGAGAAACCTTGGAGTGATATCAGCTTGAATTTTGTTCTTGGCTTATGGAGGAAAGCAAGAGGTAATGATTCCATATTTGTTGTTGTGGATAGATTTTACAAGATGAGAAATTTCATACCATGTAGAAAAACATCAAATGGAGTACATATAGTAGATATTTTGTTTAAGGAGATTGTCAGATTACATGGATTATGGTTGAGTATTATCTCTGACCAAGACAGTAAGTTTGTCAGTTATTTTTGGAAAACACTTTGGAAGAAGTTGGACACAGAGTTGAAGTATAGTTTTACATTTCATCCACAAACTGATGGACAAATAGAGGTTGGTTAAACCAAATTTTGGGTAAATTGTTGATATTTTTAGTTGGAGACACACCGAGTAATTGGGATTTGATGTTGGAACAAGTAGATTTTTCCTACAATAGTTCTGTAAATAGAAGTACTGGAAAGATACCTTTTGATATTGTTCATGGAACACAACCAAGATTTATATTAGACTTGAGAGACATTGTTGGAGAAGAGAAAATAAGTGTTGAAGCATAAAATTTTGCTTAGTTCATGAGGACATTGCATGAGGGTGTAAAATAGAAGTTGGAGCAAAGTAATAAAAAATACAAGGATAGTGTAGATAAATCAAGGAGACATAAAACTTTTGAAGTTGGTGATGTTGTAATGGTTCATTTGAAGAAAGGAAAATTTCCTATTGGAACTTATGGAAAATTGGGGATGGAGAAATTTGTTCCTTGCAAAATACTGAGAATATTTGATAGTGGAAATGCTTATGAAGTGAAATTACCTGATGACACAGATATATCACCTATATTCAATATTTAAGACTTGTATGAGTATCATGAAACTAATGAAGAAGTGACAGTACCGAGTGATTATCCTGAGAAATAGATAGAGGAAGTTGAACAGATTTTGAAATAGAGAGTTGGCAGAAGTACAAGGGGAAAGGAGTACATGGAGTATCTGATAAAATCAAAGAACAAATTGATGGAGGAATCATCTTGGATTTATCAATATAAGTTAGATTCATTTTAGGTTGGATCTAACACATGATTCAGGGAATCATTTATTTTAACCCCATGTGTCTGATGCAGGAGCATCTTGGGTTTTTGGAAATCCTTCTCAACCAAAAAAATATGTTTTCTTTTGTTCTTTAGTGTGATTGGAGGTTGTTCAGTGATGTGCTTGGTAACTGTTGTTTCTCGGTTAATTATTCTATCTTTCTTTACCAACAGGTCTCAATGTATGTTGGCTGCTCAGTAGGATCTTTCACCTAGTTTTTTCTGTTGATCAGTTATCTTCTTACCAAGGTGTTCCCATTGCATGGTTATCTTCTTACCGAGTTGTTAATCCTGATCTCACCGACTTGTGCATTTAATTTTCATGGTGTAATTAATGTGAGGTATATCATCAAGATTTGTGTGGACCTAAATATTGGTCTTTCTTTGGGATTTGAGTGTCGGCCTCTTTGGTGGACTCTTGTATATATTTAGATTATGTTCTTAGTATTAGGGAGTGGATAGTTTAGTAGGAGTTTTGGTATTAGACTGTGATAGAAGATTTAGTGTTAAGATATTTGATGGAAGGTCTATGACCTCTCATGTATGAAGATAATTTTTTAATTCATTTGAATGTATATGGCCAAAATCAAAAAATCCTTATAGCCTGGCATGTATTGAGTTTGATCAATTTATGAAAAGTATCTACTCTTTCTTCTCTCCCTTCTTGTGTTGTTTCTTCTGTGTGGTTCTGCAAGGTTGGTCTAGATAGTTGGGAGTGCCTTGGGCCCTTTTTTTTTCCTTTCCCTCCTTTATTAAAAAACACCCATCCAAATCAACAAGGGATGATCCAAAAGGTGTGTTTTTGAAAACACCCTACGACATTCTACATGTCGAAGACATTAGGGCTTACATTCACTGCAAGTATGAGTCTCTGGGAGACTTTGAGATCTATAAAGAGATGAAAGACATGATTGGAGCAAATGGTAAAATGAAAGATGAGTTCACACATCTTGAGAACCTTAGTATGATGCAGATGACTGAACTTTATGAATTCGATGAAGAAGAATGGATTAAGATAATTCTAAGAAGAGTTCATGATCAGTTCATTTGTCTTGGAGATCAGCCTATGAAGATATGCAGCGAATCAATTCATACTATAATGGGATTGGATAATTATGGAGTCATTCTAGTTGAAAATAATAACACAAACAAAATGGTGGAAACCATAATGCATTCGCGAAGGGATACGAGAGCGATGATAGTTAATGATATATTTAATAAATATGTTAGATTTATTTCAATGATTCTAGCATACAGACTTCATTACAATAGCTAAACTAACTCAGTATCAAAAGGAGTGATTTTGATGTCATATAAAATGGTTAAGGAAAATGTTACATATAACCTTTGTGAAGTACTTCCACAATAGTTTTTGGAGAATGTGAAGTAGATCAAGAATGACAAGTCAAAAGAATTTAGGTCTGGATCTCTACTAATACACATGTATATCTATATTATTCATAACTTTCCTGGTATGCACCCCAGAGCTTGGAAGGATAGTGAACCCACTTAAATTCAGATCACACAATGCTATAGAAGACAAAATAGTACATGGGTTGATGGTGAATTATTTGGGATGATCAAAATTTTGTAGATAAAGATGAAGGAAAGAGAGAGGATCCCTAAGGCATTGGTACAGAAGTACAAAGATTTAATCTGTTTCACGGTTGAAACTGATTGTGTTTTCTTTGAGGTGGTACAACCTAGAAGGAAGTGTTATCCTCTAGGATATGAAGTCAGTTCTGAGGTCTTGACTATGCAAGTAGAACACATATTATCCTCATAAATTGATCTATCTGAAGAAAGATGGGGTATCAATGAAGAGAAGTTAGCAAAGATAAGGGAAGAACAAACTAGAGGTGTAAGAAAGAGGAAAGTAGAAAACTTGGTAGATGATCTAGTAGCCAAGGCTGGCATTACAAAGGAGGAGATGAAAGAGGTAAGGAAGAAGATGACATAAAGTACTTCTAGATTGGTGAGAACTTCCTCTGCAACCCTTCCACCTCCAAAAATTAAGAAGGTAATCAGTCCACCCTCTACTATGATTGACATATATGAAACTACACCTACACCACCTAAGACAACATCGTAGAAAGAGAAACTTATGGAATTTATGAGAAGGAACACAAGGTCCATCAAACATGACTCTCCATATAAGAGACAAAGGACACAAGTAGAAGAGAAGAAAGTAGAAGAGATGAAAGGAGAAGAAAATAAAATAGAAGAGAAGAGAAGAGTCTAGATGTGAAAAATCTTTGGAAACCTAACATAAAGATACTGGAGAAGAGAATAGGTTAGAAAGGAAAACTTAATAACTTGTCTAGATACTATGTAAGGTATGATTCATTTGATCAGAATTTGATTAAAGATATGGTAATAAATCATTTGCTTGGTTTTAAGAAGAACTTGTTAGAAGTTGAAGGTAGTATACTTGAAGAACTTTATGAGAAATTGGAATTAAGGAAATAATTAGCACAAATAGAAGATGAATAAATTAAAGTACAAGCAATTGAAGACATGTTACTTATTTTTTTTGTCAAAGAAATTGAAAAGATATTAAAAGATTGAAAACCTTCGCCGAGAACTAGGTCAAGATTGGTAAATATAATGAGGAGAAGGTACAATGAAGTGATTGAGGAAATATAGAAGGTTGTGGATAAAGTTTTGATGGATACTGAGCCTGAGAATTTCTCGCCACCAAAGGCTACTAAGCCTAAAATTATTGAAAGAGGTGAGTAATCAAGGACGACAGAAATAAGTCTTGATAAATCAAAGGGCAAAGACAGTTGTGAATTTATGAGTACTGTGAAGCAACAAGATTTTATTTTTTTTGGTGTGGCTATGTATTTGGACACCTTTTAGGATGTTAATGATCCTTGTGATAAGGATACAAACATTTAAGGAAAATTTGATCTAGAAGTGACAGAGAAAGAAGAGCAGAAAGTGAGCTAAGCTGAAGTAGAGAAGGAAACAATGAACAAAGTTGAAGTGAAACAAGTAAATCATGCATCTATTTCTTCATCTTTATTATTGAAAAGTGGAGATAAGACTCTAAGCAATGATGTTGAGAGTATGGATGAGGATTAGTTGATGAATCTATCCTTCATTGTATTTGCTAAAGTGAAAAAGAGATCTTAGCAGAAAAGTGAGAAAACAACAAGGGTAATGGAAAGAGCAGTTGATAATGTAAACAAACTCCTACCTATAAATTTTTCTTTGCAATTGAAGGACAATGCAGAGAACTTGAATAGGGTATGAGATGACTTTGATAGTCACTATAAGTCCTTGGAGAAGATCACTAAAGAGAAAGCAGAGAAGAAATACCTCACAAATAAGTTGGAGGAAATATGCAAGTCAATCTCATGGGACTTGGGTATTTTGAACTAAACCATATCTGAGGAAAGGAGTTGTGTATCACATGGAAGGAAGTTATCTAGTTACTGTATAAATCATGTTAGACATCTCAAAATCATTGAGGATATAATAGAAAAGGACAAACTAACTCTGGACAAGTTGATAGACACTTGTGAGACCTCTTCATACTATATATTGGAGTTAGAGAGAGAAGTGTCTAGGATATTGGACAAACAAAGTGTTTTGGATACAGAGAAAGGAAGAGTTGTCAGAAGAATTGGTATGCTGAAGAGTTTAATCACCCCTAAGTTATCAATCCTTGAGACACATATTTCTGACATGGAGAAGATAATACACGCCCTCACCAAAACATGTGTACAGCTAAAGGAAGTAGAAACATCCTCTTTTGCACTAAATGGATTGATTCATGTGAGTCAGATATTGGTAAAGACTTTGTCAGAGGAAGTGAAGATGTGCTATATATGGTATATTTTTTGGTAAGCGCCAGTGGCACAATTACGTTATGTATTCTACATTTGGCATACCTTTTCCATTGATGTCAAACGGGGAGAAGAGAAGCTATGAAAAATGTACAAAGAAGAAATAGAGGAAAATAAAATATGTAAAGGAGATAAAGAGTGTTGTGTATATATTTTTTTTTGGTATTGATACGTAGTCATTTTTCACTAAGTGATGTCATCAATTGAAAAGGAAGAGATTTTTGGAAAGTGGTTCATTCATGAGTGTTTTGGAACACTTTAGGGTTATCATTTATGGAAAGACATCTGGAATGGGTGGTCTCTTTGTGTCATACATAGTTTTGGAGTTATATCTTGCAAAATGACTAAGTACAAAAAGAAAAATTACAGAGTATAGCAATATAGTTTTGGTTAGTGAAGATAGTATATGATGAATAAGATATGAGAGCTTAGGAGAAGCTATTTTGGGATGTATATAACCTTCAATTAAGGTCTCTTATGTTTTTGTAAGTTAGAGTATGATGAAGACATGCGAAGAAAGAGTAACAATGATATAGGGCAGATGAATAGTTGCAATGATTGAGGGAGTATAATGCGAAGTCCAAACGTTCTATGTTGGATTTAGATTATTACTGGTGTTTTGATAGTGTATGATCTCTATATTGGTAACTACTTTTTGTATAAGTA
>MU227069.1:4141632-4154967 GCA_018584345.1 Thuja plicata
TATATGAAGATATTTTGAGAAGCGATGTGTGAGTGATGAGAATGAGATTGTATATATATATATATATATATGTGAAGATATTTTGAGAAGCGATGTGTGAGTGATGAGAATGAGATTGTATGGATGTAATGCAAATAGATGAATGGATGCATTATGATGTCAGAATCAGATATATGGTGATGGGAGATACAAATAGAACTACTTGAGCATATCAGATGCTTGTATTGTCTATTCTTGTCAAAGCATTGTAATAGAATCATATTTCAGATTGTATGAGCAGTGAGCTCAGTATACCTTTAACAGGATTTTGTATTCATCTAACAGGGAAATGTACTAATTTAATAATCAACTCCTAATAGGGATAGGTATCCTAACAGGGAAAATATACTTTTAGTGTATATTTATAGGTACCATGCCCACTGGGGTTTTCCCTTGGCCAGGGTTTCCTCGACAACAAATTCATGGTGATATGAGTTGTGTGTTTTGTATTTATGTTCTTTTCATTTCAGTATTTTTCTGGTTAAGTTAGAATTTTTAAGTTTAAGTTTAAAGTGTTGTAATACTGATTTACCCCTCCTCTCAACATTACTTAATCCTAACATATATGATCATTATTGGTGGCATCATCTTCACATTTTCATCTTTGCATATGCATGTCATGTTGTATGCTCTTGCATCAGCTATGTTTTACACACACTATCATAAAGTACCAAACCTCTTTGTAGTTTGTCATTGATGACATATTTGATGTAATTATCTCATACTTAGATTAGGAATTATCTTGTGAGAATTGGTGTATGGATGTAGAGGAGACTTATATTGCATGTACATTTGTTATTGGTGATACATGGCTCCATTTAAGACATTCAATTGTACAAATATGTAATTTTTGAGTATCCAAATGATTCTCACGTAGGTGTATCCATGTTTGATCTTCATCATGTTGTAGTGATTGATTCATCAGTCATTCTACATCGACAGTGGTGTGTGTAGGGAAAATTTGTGGCAATCCTTCTCTTCATCAGTTTCCTTCATCCAAACCAAAGTGTGTGCCTCACAACTTTCCTCACCATTTCTGATTATTTTCCTACACATAAATAGTAAATAGAGTAACAAAGACCCAAACAGAGCCCTTGCATGTTAGTTTAGATTAGAAAAAAAATTCAAATAACTTGATTGACAATTATGGTAATCTACATATACCATTTTTGAAAAACTATAGATACAATTGTGATAGTAAAATATTTAGTTGGCATAAATAAAAAAGAAATTGCGACAATGCACATGGAAATGTGATAACAAAATATTTTATTGTGGAAAATAAAAGAAATAATTGGGGAAGTGCACATGAAAATGCGGTAATAAAAGAATAGTTGTGAAAAAATCATAAAATATGAAAAAATAATAATCTCATTCATACGACAGATACAAAAACTGAACTTTACGTCATCTCCAAGTGTTTTGTGGGCTATTGATTCACGTTGATGTCACCAAATGTATGTAGGGAAAATTTGTACAAGAACAAATAGAATGATTAGTAGTACTGAACTATGAAATAAACAATTTAATAACTACCATGAAGTCCTACAAAAGATAAAATGTAAGCATAGATAAGGAAAATGTAAGTAAAATTTGTAATCCAAGAAAACATTTGAACTCTCCAAACATTGACATTTCAAATTCCTTCCTCATTTCATCAGAAAATGAAGTGCATAGGTTATCATTACCTCCAAATATAATATCAACCACAAAAATTTAAGCAATAAGGGTCTTATCATCATTTCCTCCTTTCAAATACAAATTCTTTTTATCACTTTTTCTTATAAATCCAATACTTGTAAGATAGGAGTGTAGTCTTTCATACCATGCTCTCGGTGCTTGTTTCAATCCATATAACACTTTGTGTAACTTAGATACCATGTTTGTCTGATCAAGGTCAACAAATCCTTCAAGTTGTTCAATGTATACCTCTTCTTCTAGTATTCCATTAAAAAATATAGAATTAACATCCATTTGATATACTTTGAATCCTTTATATGGTGCATAGGCATGTAATATTATTACTCCTTCAAGTCTAGCAATGGGTGCAAATTTTTCTCTATAGTAAATCCATTCTTCTTGTACATACCCTTTGCAAACTAATCTTTCTTTATTTATGGTTACATGCCCATTATCATTCAATTTGTTTCTGAATATCCATTTGGTGCCAATGACATTCTTATCACTCAGTCTTGGTACTAATGTCCATGTCTTATTTTTTTGTATTTGCTCAATTTCCTCATTCATTAAAATAATCCATTCTTCATTTTCTAATGAATCTCTAACATTCTTAGGCTCAAATTCAAAAATTAAACATGTGTTGTCTTTCAACTTACTTGTTGTCATCATGTCAGCTCTTTTATCTCCAATAATCTAATTTTGCAGATGATGCCTTCTCACATATTTAGCAAGTACATGTCCAATTCTATATTATTCATTTTCTTCTCTTGTAGGTTCATTGTGTTCTTGTGCATGGTCTTTAGTTATAACATTCTCTTGATTCTTGGTCTGTGCTTCCTGTTGCCTAGTGACATTACCCTATTACACGGTAGTGTTAGGCATCTGCGTCGGTATAGTATTAGGTTCTTCCATGTAGACAAATCTATTATAATATTTCGGTTATTTCATGTTGTCCTCATCATTCTTCTAAGAAAATTCATCAACTCTCATATTTTCACTTTCAATTATTTTGTTGGACATTTTATTCAAACATTTATAAGCTTTAATCTTAGTAGAATATCCAAGAAATATTCCTTCATCATTTTTTGAATCAAATTTACCATTTAAATCATCTTTCAGAATATAACAACAACTTCCAAATATTCTAAAATAGCTCACATTAGGTGTGTAACCATACCATGGCTCACAACATAATGCCCAAATTTTAGACACTAGATTGCACATTACACAACATACTAATTCTACACCAAGCTAACCATTATGGAATTTTTTTTTAATAGCATTCCATTTTAACTAAATCAGCTCTTCATGATTCTACTAAATATAATATTTATCTATAATACAAGAAGGCAATGGAGCAACTTTAAACAATAACATTTTATAGTATTCAAATGACAATCATACGAAGATGTTGCATACCTAAGTTTTATCTTCCTTTCCTGTGTATCATATTCTCCTTGCCTCTCTATTTCTTGCATCTGTATATATATATATTGCTACACAACTAGATGCATGATGTTAAATTCATTGTTTATTACATACATGATCGTAAGATAAGTGTTAGCATATAGATTTATTTTTCTACAAATTATTAATTACTTGCTCCAAGCCCATGAAAAACAACAATCTCAAACTAACAATTGAATTATAATATTAAAATTTATAATCCTCTGAATTAAGGTAAATCTCCCTATTTGATCTTCAATGAATCTTGAGAATCATACATTGCTTTTGCAAACACATACACTTTTAACCAGAAAGTGAATAAGGCTTTTACAACATTCCATACATTAACATGCTATGAAAACTGAAAGAAAGATAGGTATTTTCAACACCGAATGAAGCTCACAGACTTCAATTTTCAAATAAACCAGCTACTGAAAGCAACCTTTACTAAAAACACTACAGAAAAATACACTTGAAAAAAGATTTCCAACAATCAAGAAATATCCCAACAGAGATCAATACACTATTATAAACCAACAGATTTACAAATCATAAATTTTATTCCATTCATATCAAAAATTTACTTCCAATTTTCTTTCTCGAACAACAAACTAACTGAAAGATACTAAAAAAATTTATTAAGTCTTAGGCCTAACTTAACCAAAATTACCATCCTATGAATACAAATTATCCTAGCTGTACATAGCTATCAGTCTTTAGAAAAAAGGAACTAACATCCTGAGATACACACTACGGGTTTTAGCATAACTGTTTTACAAAAATCGCCCAAATTCAAAGAGAACAAAAACTAAGAAAAACCATCACTACTCAGTGATCTGTGAAGCATGATCATGGAGTGGTGGATGCGCTAGATCCCTTAGATTGGTCATGTTAAGTGTCAGCAACATGAGAATTCCTCCATTCTTTGTGCACCTTTGCAATGCTACTAATTACCCTCTACTTCAAAAATTTATAATCTTTGCACACCTGGGTAATTTTATGTATATGCACCTCAATATGAGCGGTACATGCTACTAGCATTGCTTCCATATTGGCAAGGGTTGTGAAATCATCTGGGGTAATATCTTTGGTATCTCTGATGGCAGTAACTTCATGCTCAAAATCCATTAGTAGCTCATCTGCTCCTTTGACACTTTGAGTATCCTCTTTTATGAGTGAAACATTCAAACATTTGAGATATTTCTGCATAGTGTCCATTAACCCCTTTGATTCACTCAACAGATAAGTGGTCCTATCATGAATGGATTTAATAATGGAGTTTCTCCACTCTATAATCTTGATGGAGATGTAGAGAGTATCTTCATCCAATCCTGGAATAGGTTTCTTGGTCAGAAATTTTCTCACTCCACATTTCTCTATCTCATAGAGCTGATTTGTTACTTTTAGTCATTTTTTGTTCTCCTTTTCTCATTATACTAATTCCACCAGAGTTTCTACAACAATTGAGCTAACCACTTCATGAGTCTTAATTAGCTGATTGATATAATTGCTTCCTTTTTGTATCATGGTCTGGATCCATTTACTGTAGGCATCCACAATCAGTTTATTCTTCTGAATTTGATCTAGGGTTTTCCTAACCTATGGTGATCATGGATCAAAAGAATGTGAAGCAATAATCAAAGGGATGGGATTGGGATCCCAAACCTCTTGAATTAATTCATCCATCTTTTTGATTGTCGCTTTCATCTCATTCTTATCTTTTTCATCTTTAAAAGACTTGTGTATGATATTTTTTGTAGACTTCTCCAAGTGTTTCACATTGGCCACTCTGGTGGCATATCCAAGATCTATCTTTGCAACTGTAAAATCATCTGCAGTAGCCTCAGAGAGTTCCTTATCATTCTTAGGAACCACACGTTCTGCATACCAGTGCCCTATTTTTTCATCAATGTCCACCCTAGATTCCATCTTGATCCTCTTTGGTCTCTCTAAGGAAGCTAGACATTTTCTTACCATGTCTTCAATAGGTAGTGTTATTGGCAAGACATTCCTTTTTCTATTGATGGACATTTCCGACCACTTCAAAGTTGAAACTAGTGATTGTTGATAATTTTCTAGTGCCTATGTTGGACTAGTGGGCATAGAAATCATGGAATCCTTGACTTATTGTTGATTATCTCCTCCTAAAAAAACTTCCTCTAAAATAGAGTCTTGTGAATTATTATCTGTCATCATAGTATCCATCTCCTCGAGGTTGATTACTTCTTTCTCTCTAGCTGATTTGACTTATTCTTTCTGAGTCTTTCTTTTGGAAGTCCTAATGGGTGGAACAAGACTAGGGGACCTCTGATTTTTAGCTTTAGATTCAACATATTTTGTGTTTTTTGTTTTAGAAGGACCTGCAACAGAAACATTTTAATTAGAACATGGGATAGCATTTTCATCATGAGCTTTAAGAGTTGATCCCCTAGTATTGTGCCTTTTGTGAGGAGGTGGCCTTTTGCTGGCGATCCACCTTTCAGTTCTTTTTATAACACCAAGTGTCTTAATGTGAATACTCTACCTTTCTTTTATATTCTAGTCAATTTCAGGAAGTGGTAACCCCTGAACCTTTTCTTTATATTGTTCATCAATTATGTCTTCATCTTCCCCCTCTTCTATTCCATTGGCATCAATACCTATTTATAGGTTTATTATTTGAACAAGTGTAAATATACACCACAATCTCCTTCTAACCTCGAAATCATCTGCAAAGTTTTCCCAGAAATCTTCCATTTCAAGGACATGGTGAAATTTAGAAGATAAACTAAAATGTCGGGCAACATATGCTCTGATGTCAAAATCCCTCCTAGCCTTGAAGGTTTTAAGTTTTAACATGTTCAATTCCTACTCTAAATTAAGAGCATCAGAAGAATTCTTACAGGAATAAAAACCTAGTTCTATAGGAAAACTAGATTTGGCCCTTCCCTTTCTGTCTTTGAGGTCTTTGTGCACATGAGCCAACTGGCACCCAACTTCAGTTACAACATGCAAATCCAGATCATATCTGGGAAATTTGAATGGCTCACCCTCAAATCCACCCACTCTAATGTAAGTAAATCTTCTGAATTGTATGAAGAAACTTCCAAAGACATTTACAAACTTTTTAGCCTCCTCTGACATTCTCTGCTCAATGTTCCCCTGTAGTTCAAAAATCAACCTTCCCAGCAAAACACCATTTACCTTCATAAAAATATCAACATGGAAATCCTTCTACAAATGAGGATAATAATCATACACCTTGATATTAGGGACAGGTAACTCATGATATAAACCATCCCATCTTCTAGTACAAGCTAATTCATAGAACACATAGGAAGACATATAAAAACCACTGAGTTTTTGTGAATAATTGGACAGCTAATGATGTAGCTCATCAACTATACAATCTTCCCAATCAATGAAATTTTCCCATCCCAAAGTTATCTGGATAAAGAAATACATCCAATCTTTCTAGTAATAGGCGTGGTTATTACTTTGATCCTATTCAACAAAATCACCAATTTTGCAACTTTTGGGCTTGAAATGATCTATCGTAAGGGGTTTGGGCAGCCTTGACCCTCCTCTTTTTGCTTCTACCAACCATTGTTTGGCAATTTCATTCCTATAAACCTGTTTCTTTATTAAGAAAACAAAGTAGGAGGAAGCAATGGTCCATCCTTCATAAGGGTCCTTTTCTGGAATGCCCATTGCTGTGAGAATAACAGCTGAGCTAATGAAGATTAGAGGGCTTCCATCAATTTTCTTAATACATCTCTCCTCCCTATCATACCTTTTGACACATTCCATTACTAACTCAGGACAGGGAGCTACTGGGGGAAATGCCATTGCATCAGCCAAACCACTTAACACCACCTTTTCTATTATAGAACAAGAAACAAGGCTTTTGATTTTACTGTGAATTTCCTCTAAGCCACCTGCTTTTATCATCGTGTCATCACATTCAGGAAGTGAACTAACCAGAGGGGATGTTATCCTAAAATTTGGGACTGGGGAATTCATATTTCTTATGGGAAAGACTTATAAAAGACTGAAATTGTAGAAGCAAAACAAAGTCTTTCAATATCAAACTTTTAAATGGCTTCAACTTTGAACAGGGACTCTGGAAAAGAAAAACACTAACCTTTAAATTTTGTACACTCAAAGCTTCACAGGATGAGAGTATACCTTTTGTTTCTTCACCAATTTCAATTTCACTAGAAAAATTCACCAGAAGACTAACAACACACACACTTATTTTCCCACAAAATGTGTAGGCTTTGCATTAAATGGAAATGTGGGCTTTTAATTAAATGTGATAAGATTTTTCACCTAATGTGATCATTAAATATTACACCTCTTGAATGATTGAAATGACATATAAGTGTCACATCTAATGATGATTATATCTCGAACATGTGCAGATAAAATTATTACCTGCCAACTATCACTTTTCTCTTGTCACCACTATCTTTTCACCTTTTCACCACGCAAGCTTCAGTTGAACTATGAACTTTGAAAAATATTAGTTCACAAATTGAGTTTAATGGGTAACAAAACACTACTTCATTTTGGTGTGCTTATAAAAGACCAAATGAGTGGTAAAAACCTAAACACCACACACTTTATGCAATATGCAACCCACAATTGAACCTTGAACCTTATACTAAACAAGTTCAAGATTCAAAGTTCAACGAGAGAGTGGGCTTTGCAGACCGCGCCGCTCATTTGCACATAAAAGTGAAGAAAGACATAGCACACCACAAGGTGACATTGAACTTTGAACCTTGAACTAGACAAGTTCAAGATTCAAATTCAACTGACAAGGAGGAAATGTAAAACAGGCTGAAAAATATTTGCAGACATTTTACTTCTAAGAGGATAAATTCTTGATTTTAGGTAATGATAAAATGTAGGGTATGGGTCAAAAATCAAGGGTAACAATATGCTACCTCAATATCATAGTGAAATAAATCATAAGATATTTCAAACTAGTTTTGTCAAGAGATGCAAACTATGCAAAATATTGGTAAGTGGTGGCAAGAATCAAGGAAGAACTCAAAGTACAAGACCTAAGGGCCAGACCTAATACCTCAGGGGCTCATCGTAGATGGCCTCTACGTAACTTGCAGAGACATCATAGTTCAGGTTTACAAAACATAACCAATTCATATTAGGTATGCCCTAATGGGGTACATATCACTTTAGAAATCAAACATGGTATATGTTAGGGGGTATGAATGAATGCTAATATATTTTTACTTGGATGCCAAATTAATAAGATATAGATTTGAGAGAATTTATGATAATATATCAAGATAAATTCAATATAGGATCTACATTGTTTATTGTATTTAACACCAAGATAGATCTAAAGATTGACATGCTTATAGGACCACAATTCAAATACTATTTCAATAAAGTGACAAGAAGTTTTCAAACCAAATGAGTACTCTCATTGTCAATATGGTTTATTCCAAAATCCTTGATATCTCATTTGCAACTAAATAAATCTTGTATATACATATACATAACATAAGAGAAATACTTTAACATTAATTATAGATTCTCTATCAAACAATATAGTGACAGCTGGGGTGAAAATGTATTTCAAAATGTGTGCATGCATATTTGCAATGAAATGAAGTATAGTATTCTTAATTTGAGACCATTTATTTCATTTATACATACTTACATACATATTAAATCCTAAAAAATCAATCTTGTAATGGCCCACGTGTCTACATTCGAAAAGATAAGTTACACATTTTTTTGTAATAATCAAAATAACAACTAAGTATAACATAAATAATTAAATTTTCCATCGATCTATTTGAACAATGAAGAAAAATTCATTAATCCAATCTAATCATTGCACTATTTATAGTGTCCACATCATAGTTAGAAAATAACTTGTTTAATTCCTATGGTTGGATAATTGATCCCTACTAGATATATTCTTTATCAAAATAATAAATGAAGTGATGTTATTAAAGTCATATATCTATATTGACGAAGTGATGTTATTAAAGTCATATATACTCTTTGACAAAAGGGAAAGTAGAATTTTAGGCTATAGTTGTCCACAAGATCGATAGCTGTCTAATTTTCCAACTCTTACCCCATATAGATTTCCAATATAGAATTATAGTAGTTTCCACAGGGTTGCCTTGGAACCAGCAATGACCTCAACCTGGTTGGCCAGCTCATATTTCGGTAATGTTAAGTTGAAGGACAAGGAGAAGATGATCTGTATTGTCCTCCTAGACACAAGAAAGATTAATATTGTGAAGAACTCTGTTGAATCCATTGAGTAAACTTGATCCTTATGATAGAAAGTGGCAAATGCTTTTAGATACCCACTGTATGACTACCATATTCAACATGTGCAGGTGTAGGCCATATGACCGTATTCACACCTTCCATTCTGACCTAATCCCCACTCATAAGACAAAGAAATCCCATAAATGAGTGAGGGAACCAGATGATGGATCGCTAGCCAAGCCGATTGAGAATCAATGTCATCCATTTACAGAGACATTCATTTTCGTTTGTATTAAGGCTGACATTAAAGAAATCCCCTGCTCCTATTTTGATTAAATGAAGATTTGAAAATCAACAACAAAATCCCTATCAATTTACCTACACCAGCTAAGAAATCCCTCAAAGCCATCACACAACTTTCTCATCTCGGCCGAATTTGAATTTGGCCAACACTGCTTTCAAACTTTAATCAGGAGCAATAAGCTACAAGATACTGGCTCATACATGCCATGTTTGTCATGGATGTTGATAGCATATTCTCCGAAATCCATTACAAAGGAGCCACAGTCACCAATGTGGCACTGCTCCCTATTGCAACCTACACCGCCCTCCAAAATTGATCTCCCCAAGCCAAACATTCCCTATCTTGGGCATTTTTTTTCCCATTTCGTCTAGGCCACATCTTCCCCACTCAACTCCCGCTTGCTGCAGGTGTCGTGCTCACATATATCTCTACCTCCTGTTGTCTCCTTGCATTGTGTGGGATCTAAAACCAGTTAGAATTCATTTACTAGCAATTAATGGTTGTAGGCGTCATCCAAGCTAGGAACTCCATGCTTGGTTAATGTGTCCATACCTAGTTTCTCATTTGTACGTGCTTACCAGCTAGTCACGTCTCTTCCTGCATCGCTATCATAGAGGGTTGTTTCTTAGAATTAATTATCTTGACTTTTTTTATTGGCCATAGGCCTGTCTAGGTCAAGTAATAACTCATGATATGCTCACTCAAACAAACTAGCTACTATGCAAGATCCCAATTATATAATCAATTGTATTTTCATGACATGCTTTAATTACTCTATTAATAGAAATAGTGTCTTTAGTGCTTATAGTATCAACCATTTTGAAATAATTATATTCTTAATCAATAAATATCTTAGAATGACCTTGAATTACAATTTTTTCTATCAAGGAGTATTATTAAAGAACTCATTCTTTGAGTCAATGAAATAAAATAAGTCAAAAAATAAACAATAACATTATTTTCTACTCTTCTATTTCTATTTTCATAAATAATAGTTAATGCAACATTAACTATCATTAAAGAAATACTTATGGTTATGAGGACTAAATTTCACCTTCTATGATCACATATAATATGACTGCAATTTTAAATTAATATCTTAAATATGAAATTTCCTTTTCTTGATTAAGGTATACATATAATTTATAATAATTATAAAGATATTTATTTAACTCGATATTTTCATACAACAAATAAATGTGCAATAATAATCTATTCCATCTAGGGATTAAAAATTGGGCTTTAATGCCTCAAATAAAGGTAGAAGGTTTAGATACCTACATCAAAATCATTCTTTCTAATATCATCGGAAAGAGAGAGCAATAATCTATAAATAGAAGTTTCTTCAAGTACTAAAATTGTCATTAGAATTTACATTGAAGATGACAATTTTGACAAGATGTTTAAGACATAGCTTAATTTTAATCTTCAATGTTTCCTTTTGCACACAAGAATAAATATTATCTTAATGTTATCTCCAGCATCCTCTTTAATATCTAGACCAAAGTAATAACTACTAAACAATTACTCAAATGAAAGTGATCATTATTGATATCGAGGATGAAATACTTTTGATCGTCAAACCAATAGTTATAATAAGATCTTATAAGCTCCGTGACACAAAAAAAAAGTATAAGATAAGAACACAATAGGAATCCTCACTATTAATTAATAATATTTGATCATGTTATTTATTACATATTTAGACTATGGTATAGAAGTATCAATAATAGTATTAATTAATTACATGCACACTATTTCAATAATTGATTTAGGTCTAATCAAACAAATATCAAAACTTAATAAAATGACAAAATCACACAACACTAATGCACTAATATAGAGGGGTACTACACTTATGGATAGAAAATTAATCTATATAGAATGATAAGTAATAGTTTGGATATCCTTAAGCAAATTTTAAGTATATTGAAATGACTCTATTGATTTTGAAACCTTAAGGCTCAATTGTCTGAATTTTATTATCATATTGTCATGCCCTAAAGTTGGGCAAAATCACACGAACAATTTTTTTTTAATAATGCACTAAAACATGATACCCAAACAAACACAATGGTAAAAAGTGCACGCAAAATGGTGCAAAGGGATAAACGAAACCAGAAAGGTTACAAGGAGAGGAATAGCTATCACAGCTATCCTAAAGGATGCCTAAAGTTCCAAGCTAGATCTCCATGCAAACCGAGGCAGTTGACCAAAAGTCAACCAGAGTTGACCCAAGTAAACTATTCTTTGAAATAAGTGAATGGTATGCACTAGGGTTTGCTAGATCTTAAGGGAGTCTCAAATACGCAAAATGAGGACAGTTGACTAAAAAGTCAACTAGAGTTGACCCAAAGTCAACTGTACTCCAAAATAAGAGAAGGAACATCTCTAGGGTCTACTAATTTCTAAAGAGGGCTAAGGCACGCAATTCAAGATGGTTGACTAGAAAGTCAACCCATGTTGACCAAAAAGTCAACTATCACTGAAAGGCGCGAAATAGAGACCCTAGGGTCCAGAGGCTGCAAGGAACACCTGGAACAAAAAATAAGTTAAACGGAGTGGGGGTTGACCACGGTTGACCCAAAGTCAACTATGTGCGACGCAGGTCAAAGATAGCGATAATGCCCCTAAAAGATGTATATTACAAAGTTAAGGAGTGTTATGACCCCCAAATTAAAAAAAAACGTTATCTAGGTTATTACTTTTAAATGAATAATTTAATTAGATAATTAACATTCTAAAACTTGCATTTAAATATTAAATTATCAATATCCTTATTTAAAAAAAAAAATTAAAAGGCCTAACATTAAATGAAATTAACATACCATATTAACATTAAATCTCCCTAAAACATAAAGAAATTTTGGAACTAAGCCTACTTTAACAACTTAATGAGATTTAGAATTAAATCTATTTATCATCAAATGTAACTATAATAAAATAAATTAAATCTAATTAACCTCATAATATAATCACCATAAAGTAAATATATAAATGTATTTAGCATTGTAATATATATAAAAAATAATTTAAAACAATTCTATTTAACATCGTATTATATATAAATATAATGAAATAAATTTAAAACCATTTTTACCCAAATCTAATCTAAATTCCTAAACATTCTATAATGAATATCTTTAAAAAATATCTTTAACCTTCTATATAAAACATTTCCTAAATAACAACTTTTAAATCCCATAAATGATAAATAAAAAGAAACTTGAATCATTCACTTTTATATACAAAAACGAAACTAAATAAAATAAATAATTAATAAAAAAAAACTTTTAAATCTATAATTTAAAATACCCTAAGCCCTAAACATCCATATGGATGGGAGGGCAGTTAAAACGCAGGAGGCGGCGAAACAAACAGTGGCGGCGGCGGTTTTGGAGGGGCACCACCCATGGCTGCAAACTGCCGAAGGGGGAAGTGGGAAGTGGGGGGAGTGCCGGCCAGTGGCAGCTTCGCCCCAGTGTACATATAGTGGGCGGCCTGCGTGCTGTGTGGCCACCCCCACCACATAAAACACGTCGAAAACAAAGACGCGGGCTGGGGAGGGTTTCGGCGCCCCCACCCTATCTATTAAAATATATATATATATATATATATATATA
>MU227069.1:4165863-4185200 GCA_018584345.1 Thuja plicata
GAGAGTGAGGTTAACCAAAGTCACACTCCTCTACCAAATTCGCTCAAAGATGAAAATGACACTTAAAGGGAGTAATAAATGAGTTTAGAGGCTCATTAATGACAGAAAATGACCCCTAACCCGTAGGGTACAAAGTTGGGTGACTAAAATTGATCCCGGTTACCCCTAGGAGCCCAAAAGACCCTCTAAAACTCACCCTGAAGTTAACCTACGGATTTCTAAGTCAAAGAAATTCTAGAAACTTCTAACCCTAGGGTAAGCTTGGGTACTACTCCTAGATGACCTTATTTAACCCTTAACTAACCTTGGTTTCCCCTTTACTAGCCATGTCAATAATTAAATTACAACACTTGCCAAATTCGGCACATTAAAATAAAACAAATGACATGAATCAAATAACATGAACATTTACTAATTTATTAACACATGCAAACCACATTCATGAAATAAACACATAACAACGAGGTCCATGTCTCTTTATCTAGACATGACCTTGAAAAGCATGGGTATTTACATAGGTTCCACTACTGGGTCCCCGATTTAGATCCATGGTGAACTTTTCATGCACACTCAATGCACACATCAATAGATCCAAAACAAAATGATATCAAACATAACATAACATCAATAATAAATGTAATCATATAAACCACATTGCATTTAGAACTGAAATATCCTAGCATTGGTTTCCTAAACCATTTTCATCATATTACATTCATACATTTAGATCCATATAAGACATCAACATAAGCTGAAACTAAATCAGAACATAAACATCTCAAAAGTATCATGATTACAAAATTAGGTGCTGAATATATAACACAAGATCCCACCGATCCTCAAATGTATAAAAAGTCTCTGATAGTCAAAGTATGTCAAAGCATAAACTACTGAAAGCATGAGAACAAAATAGTAACAATATAACATTTTAATGTAGGTCTCACACATATATCATACTAAATAGTTCATAGTGCAATTTTGTAAAGTAATCACATCAAAATGGTTTTCAACCTTTAATACCATATAATTTTATCATTATCACTCACACGATGAAAATTATCATAAAATCTTAGATTAACATTCACGTTTTAAAGAAACTAAAAGTGGCATAGAAGGAAATAAACATATGCTAACTAGGTGATTTGAAGCATTAAAGTAATGTAATTACCTTCTCATTTCTTGAATTACTTTATTCCACTAACTTCTTCAATCATTTTTCCATGATAGGGTCAGTGAGACACTACATCCCACCCCCATATGATAGGACTTACTCCTGGAAGTCGCAAGGGCTAAGAATAGAAACATAAAACATGACAGTCTTGCTCCACAACACACGGGTGTCAACTTTTCTTCAGATTAGTAGCCAAAAAAAACTATTAATTTAAAACATAAGCAAAAATATAGACTAATTTATCATGCAAACGTTAGCTATGAACGCACTAAAATGCAATTTTTTCTATCACAAGGTGTCTTTTAACGTTCATTTTCAACCTTAAAATTAACCTTAACAAGAAATAATCTACTCATTTTTTTTTAATATGACATACATGGTTCCTATTGAATATTATTCTACACTAATCTCTCATTAATCCATTCATAGAAGTACATCAACTCTTATAATAGCAATCAAACTCTAACACTGTTATTATAATGTAGGGAAAGCATACCAAATCGTTCACTTAATTTTCTCAAAATCGCCACCATTTCATCAATCCCAAACATGATAAATGAGCTTAATCACCTAAATTATATTGTAATCATGACCATTTATACTAGTTTTATCATCCCAAGGGAAACTTTTCATCAATACAACTTTCAATGTTTTTTCCTAATTAATCAACACAAATGACAACAAAGCTAACTAAACATGGTAACTTACATACTAACAAGCATATGAATCTATTTCTATCTCTATGATGCAATAAAAAACATGATTAGATAAGAATTTACACAATCACTTAATAGTCCACATCGCCGGGAGTACACATCACAACACAAGGCTCTAGAGCGACTAATGTCATCATGCTCCACGGTACAATATACTGATCTCATCCAAAAAATATATCCATAGTCTATGATACATGATCCAAAATCTATGATAGATACCTCACCTAATGGCTTGATGGTGCTGAGAATGCACTCATATATGGCTCACACACACAAATGGTGAGGTTCCCCCATAGAAGTCTAAGTGATTTACCCCTTGTTTATGTAAGGTGTTTAGCCTCCAAGGAGTAGAAACAAATCTAAGGTAGGTAGTGGATACTAGCTATATAATAGCCTCATGTACCCGCATACTCAAAGGTTCCCTGTGTCTACTTCCTCGCATACACTCACTAAGTCAGCCTCCAACATTATTGGTGAGGAAACACATTACTACACATGGCTAGTAGTCAAATTACACCAATGAAATACTAGTTTAGCTACTCAAAAGGAAATAAGTTAATAATTTCAACAATAAATAAAAAAATTGGAACTATCACAACATTAATCATTACAAAGAGCTTTCCCAAAAAAATTATGGCTAAACCATCACAAGAGAAGATAACAAAGTTGTTGACCCATACTAGAAAACAAAAAAAAAAAACATGAAATGGTACAATAAATCATGTGATGACCCATCGGCCTACTATCACATGGCATGGGGTATTGACATCGGCAACACCCCACATCAAGTAGCATCGAATAAGCACTTCAACACACCTAGCATGACAATACACTAAGCGGAGAGGGCACACATTGGTCGTATGTCGCATGACAGTTTTCCTCGTGGAGAAGGCATGCATAGGTCACAACCCACACAAAAATATCCCTCAAGATCATGGTCATACCCAAAGGTATACATGGCTAGGGTCCACCCATATGTGTACCGCATCTAAATAATCGAGCATCCATGGGTACCCCTCTACAAGCATGCAAGCATCTCCAAATCGCTCTACATCAAGTAGGAAAATATAACATATGTATCTATACTACACCTTCACATAACTCTGTACATGGCATCGTGTCTTCAAGCTCAGCTCACTTCCATAAGCAACACGACATCACTATCCACACTATGTCGGAACACTAGTGGGTGTGGCATCACACCCATTTGCTTCATGTCGGAGCATGTGCGGATAAAGTATCCATCATAGCATGGGAAAAAATGTTCCTCCATATGCTAGACCATCAAGAAATATGTATATCCATAAGTCATATCTATGTCCATAAAATCTCATATCAGGTATTGGTATCATACTCAAGAACTATGGGGATTGGGCTATGCACTTATGAACCACATTTTTTTTGGTCCATCATAAGGGGAAGTAGTAGATTACCTCTTACCTTAAGTAGTGGAAGATAAGGTCGCTTCACACCGCCATTACCTGTATATTATCCTTTCTACCCAAGGTAGTGGTAATGATAATAGAGTACTACCCCGTTACATACTGAGTTATAGGGATAAGTATTGATTTCCTCCCCCTCGAGTAGTTGAAGCTAAGGTTGCTTCGTGTCACCATTATTCGTACACCATTAATTCTACCTAAGAGGTTGGAAATCATTACCATTCCTTTAATTAATTACAACCCCATAGGTTGGCACTCGGTAGGGTAACAATCAGACAACAAAAGATAAATGGTATAGTTTTCCCATACTCATAAACATTCATAACTTCCATGGTCAAGTGTATGATTACACCATCCCATGGAACACCAAGCAATTATGGGTTTTACACAACACCCAACACAACCACTTCTATAAGTTCTTTCACATACACACAGGGTATAAGAAACATCATATACTATCCACATTTAATTATAGTCTCATTGTTTCCACAATTTTACAACATACATTTGCATAATTATTTGTAATTCCACTTTCACAAGAGTATATGTTAGCCTAATACACACACATCTCAATCTCATCTTTTCTCATCTCATGAGATGATAAAATCTATCAAAAAGATGGAATAGTGTAATTGAATAGGACATTTATAAAAATTCATCATAAAGAAATCATATTTTCTCATAATCAAGGGCATTTAGATCGCACAAGCATTATGCTCTTCTAGTGGAATAATTCATTTAAATATACATGCAATAGAAATAATCTTGAACATAGTTAATATTATATCATCAAATATGTTATGACAACATAATTTCATATAATAACAAAAATTATGTATACACAAACTAAATTTAGTAAATACTACCTATTAGTTAATGTTTTAAACTAACAACATAAGCAACAAGATTATCCAAAGATCTCAGTGTTGTAACATGCTCTGATACCAAAATGTAATGCCCAAATTTTAGACACTAGATTGGAAATTACACAACATACTCATTCTACACCAAGCTAACCATTGTGAAATTTCTTTTTAATAGAATTCCATTTTAACTAAATCAGCAATTCATGATTCTACTAAATATAATATTTATCTATAATACAAGAAGGCAATGGAGCAACTTTCAATAATAACATTTCATAGTATTCAAATGAAAATCATACGAAGATGTTGCATACCTGAGTTTTCTCTTCCTTGCCTGTGTACCATATTCTCCTTGCCTCTCTATTTCCTCCATCTATGTATATATTTCTACACAACTGGATGCATGATGTTAAATTCATTGTTGATTACTTACATGATCATAAGATAAGCTAACTCAATATAATAGAGAAATCAATCATAAGCTATTTCAAACTAGTTTCGTAAAGAGATGCAAACTATGCAAAATATTCATAAGGGGTGGAAAGAATCAAGGAAGAACTCAAAGTACAAGACCTAAGGGCCAGACCTAATGCCTCAGGGGCTTATCGTAGATGGCCTTGCCTACATAACTCGCAGAAACATTGTAGTTCAGGTTTAAAAAAATTAACCAATTGATATTAGGTATGCCCCAATAGGGTACATATCACTTTAGAAATCAAACATGGTATATGTTAGGGAGTATGAATGAATGCTAATATATATTTACTTGGATTCCAAATTAACAAGATATAGATTTGATAGAATTTATGATAATATATCAAGAGAAATTCAATATAGGATCTACATTGTTTATTCTATTTAACACCAAGATAGATCTAAAGATTGACATGCTTATAGATCGTATTAGGAAAACAATTCAAATACTATTTCAATAAAGTGATAAGAACTTTTCAACCAAATGAGTACTTTCATTGTCAATATGGTTTATTCCAAAATCCTGAATATCTCATTTGTAACTAAATAAATCTTTTATATACATCTACATAATAGAAGAGAAATTGTTTAACATTAATTATAGATTCTTTATCAAACAATATAGTGACCTCTAGGGTGAAAATGTAATTAAAAATGTGTGTATGCATATTTGAAATGAAATGAAGTATAGTATGTTGGAAAGATTGCTACAATGTAGACAATTGTTGTTTTTCCATTGATGTCAAACCTTAACTGGTGAGACTATTACTGTATGTTTGAGTACCTTATCTATTGATTGATGAATATTTGAAAAGAATGGGATAACACAAAGACCAAGTAAATGGTTGAGTTATGAGTATACACTAGGGTAATTGATCATTTGGCACTTTGGCAAAGTGATACATTATTTATCTATCACTGACAGTTCACTGGAAGGTTGATGCTGACAAAAGAAAATTCGATGCCGAGCAAAGCGAAAGGTGATGCCAAGCAATGCAAAGATGATGTCAAGCACCAGTGAAATGCCAAGGGAGATAGAGAAAGCCGAGCAACAATATTTTTTTAATTGATGAGATTTTAGATCTATGGCCAACGTAGTTGATTTTATTGGGATATGCATTGTTAATTAAGATTGGTCCACATTCATTTAATGTACAGGAAACTGTTATTAGCACATGGATTCAATGTTTAATTAATGACTGTATTGGTGAGGCAAATTAAATGTAATGATGGAAAGATCCATTGGATCTGACCTAACCTAAGATCTACAATTTGGATTAAGTGGCAAAAGATTTATCTGACCTAGATGAAGATGTATATTATAACCTACTATGGTTATTGTTATGGAATCCAAGGAAGGAGAAGTGGAATGCAAAGTATTGCATGGTTAATTGATTGATTAGTAAAGACCTAGAAGATAAGGGTAAACAAAGAAGTGAAGTGATTGATTGATGGATTTCCAATCAAATCTGAAGTTTGAGATGAAAATGGAGACCACTCAGTGAATTAGCATTAGAGATGAAATTGGATCTGAATTTGTAAAGTTGTATGTATCAGATCACACCTGCTGATTACTTTCTAACCATTGTATAGTTCAAATCCTTTAGCTAGGTTGACCTAACATTCATTGTATAAATCCTTTGAAGAAGGTGACATTTAGATTAGAATGTTCTAAGTCCTCTAACAAGGCCATCCCTGACAGGGTGATTAAATCCTTTAACTAGGTCACATTTGACAGTGTGTTTTGTAACCTTTAACAGGGTAGGCTCCTAATAGGGCATCACTTTAGAAGAGTGAAGTTTTGGTAGCATATTACTGGTGTTTTTTCCCATATTAGGTTTCCACATTAAATCATGGTGTCAAAATGTGTGAATGTTATTGTTGTGTTTTACTATTAAGTTTCTTCAAGTTTATTTCATTAGTACAGTAAGCTGCACACTTTTGTTGTTTATTGCTGCTGAGCAGATCTGAGTTGTTGAAGTTGGTTTAAAGTATTATATGGGCACATCTAGACCTGAGGATAACTGATTCACCCCCTCTCAGTTATTCTGAATTCATCCTAACAATTGGTATCAGAGCATAATTCTCTTGAATAAGTTTGAAAGTAGTTGGAGAGAAAGATCAAGATGTATAAAAGGGAAGGACCGAAGATTAACAAGGAAAACTTTCCTGCATGGCAAAGTTTGATGAAACTTCACTTGGCTAGTATTGGTGATTCTTCTAAATGACATATTGAAATAGAGTATGTATCCCCTACTAGAGTTCTGAATGCTGCACAATAAAGAGAAAAGAATGAACATAATCAAGAAATGCTCAAACTTGCATCATCTCTGAACTATCATGAATTTGAGAACATCAAGGATTGTACAAGTGCAAAGAAGATGTGGGATGCCCTTGCAACCATTTATGGAGGTGATACAAATGTACTAAGAGCCAAATCTAAAAGCTTGAGAGGTAAGTTTGATGATTTAAAAATGCAAGAAGGAGAAAATATAGTACAATATTATGATAGGATAAAGGAAGTTGTAAATGTTATTAGAGGAGTTAAGGGAACCATTGATGATGACACTATCATGAACAAGTTACTGAGAACAATTATTCCTATTTATTCTATTAGAGTATCTGAAATTCAAGAACTGAGATGTACTCCTAATAAAAATTTGACTCTGGAAAGTCTGGTAGGCAGACTTACTACATTTGAGATGTCAAATTTTGATAACTATACTCCACAAGCTATTGAATCTGCATTCAAGTCACAAATGGTCATCAGCAAATCAAGGAAAGGAAAGAAATGTGTGGACACTGACAATGACACCTCAGATGATGATCTAGAAGAGCTTGAGGCACTTATGGCAAGGAGACTAGCTAGAGGAAAAGGAAAATTCAAAGGTAAACTTCCTATTATTTGTTTTTCTTGTAACAAAGTTGGTTATATTGCTGCTAGATGTCCTGACAAGAATGAGAAAGATGAAAGAAGAGACAACAAGTACAAAGAAAAAAAGGATGACTGAGACTAAAGAAAGTACAAGGATTACAAAGACAAAGGTAAGAAATCTTGTTATATGGCTGAAGAAGCTTCTGACAGTGAATCTGATAAATCTGATGAAAATGACATAGAAGTTGTGTATGTTGCAATGAAAGATGATTCTGATGATGATGTGAAAACTGCACTAATTTCTTATATGAGTAAAGGTGATTGTTGGATTATTGACAGTGGTTGTTCACATCACATGACTGGTGATAAGGACAAATTTGAAACCTTAGATCAATGTAAAGGTGGATATGTTAAGTTTGGTAATTATAAACCTTGTATAGTTAATGGGAAAGGATCAATTCAACTAACTAGCAAGATTAGATGTGATAGTGTATATGAGGTTGATGATCTTAAGTATAATTTGTTGAGTGTTTCACAGCTAAACACTTCTGGTTATAGAATTGAATTCCATCATAGGAAAGCAAAGATCTATGATGCCAATGGAGAATTAGTTGGAGGTGGTGAGAAAACTAAAGGTAACTTGTTCTATCTAGATTTAGCTTAAGAGACATGCTTGTTTGTATAATATAATGATGTTTGGTTATGGCATAAGAGGCTATGTCATGTTAAATTTGATAACTTGGAAAGCATATGTAAATTAAAAAAGGTTAGAGGGTTTCCTATGTTAAAGAAACCTGACTAAATCTAGTTTTAAGAGAAAAACTCATACTTCTGAGAATATTTTGGAAATTGTTCATATTGACCTTTGTGGACCTATTGGTGAGAAAAGTTACTCTGGAGACAAATATTTTATTCTATTTGTAGATGACAACTCTAGGATGATGACTGTTGTGTTTCTCAAAGAAAAATCTGATGCATTTTAGTTATTTAAGTGGTACTTGGAAAATTTTGAAAAGGAAACAGGTAAGAGTCTGAAATGTCTGAGATCTGACAGAGGAGGTGAGTTCATTTCTAATGAGTTTAACAGGTTCTACAATAACCGAGGGATAAAAAGACAGATGTCAACACCTAGGACACCACCACAGAATGATATAGTTGAAAGAAGAAATCGATCTATCATGGATTGTGCTAGAACATTAATGATGGAGAAAAATGTTGCACAGAAATATTGGAGAGAAGTTGTGAGTACATTTGTTTATACCTTGAATAGATTACAAGTCAAGAAAGGTAAAATTACTACACCTTATGAGCTATGGTATGGACATGCACCTACTATAAGTTATTTTAAAGTCTTTGGGAGTAGATGTTTTATACTGAAGGATAACAAAAATGGTAAACTTGATGCTAAAGGAGAAGAAGGAATATTTCTTGGATATTCTACTAAGAGTAAGGCATATAAATGTTTGAATTCTAACACTAAAAAAATTGTGGAAAGTGAAAATGTTAGAATTGATGAATATGCAGAAAGAAATGAAGCTAAAACCATGATTGAGCCTAAAATTTACAGATCATTCACCTATCCTGAAGAGGAGGATTCTAACGAAACTAAAAATGAAGTTACTGAGAAACAGTCTACACCTGCCGAGACACAGAATGAAATTGTTGGGCAACAAGAGGTGACTACCGAGCTATCTGATGGAGATGTCAAGTCATAGTTTCACCCTGAATTGAACTTGAATGATCAAACTGAAGCTAAAAAAGAGCCTACTTTGGAAAAGTATGTAAGAAGACACCATAAACCTGATCAAACCATAGGAGAAAAGGATTCTACATTTATGACAAGAGGCAAATTAAGAGAAGACACATGTTTTCTATGTGATTTTGAGCCTAAGACAGTAAAATATGCTTTGGACAATGAAGACTAGATTTAAGCCATGAATGAAGAGATAGACCAGATTGAAAAGAACAAGACATGGACACTAGTACCGAGACCTAACAACAAAAATGTAATTGGTACAAAGTGCGTATTCTAAAACAAGATGAATGAACATGGAGAGGTGACAAGGAATAAAGAAACACTTGTATGCAAAGGTTATGCACAAGAGGAAGGAATTGACTATGGAGAGACATTCGCCCCAGTTGCAAGATTGGAGGGTGTGAGAACTCTACTTGCATATGCAGCCTAGAAAGGATTTAAAGTCTATCAAATGGATGTGAAGTCAACATTTCTAAATGGGATATTAGAAGAGGAAGTATATATTGAACAAGCTGATGGATTTGTTGACCCAAGTAAGAGGAACATGGTTTGCGGATTGCACAAGGCATTATATGGATTGAAACAAGCACCCAGAGCATTGTATGAAATATTGCACAATCATCTAATGAAGATTGGATTTGCAAGAACAAATGACAATAGCAATCTGTATTTGAAAACAGAGCAAGGTAAAGGAATTTTATTGGCTGAAATTTTTGTTGACGACATCATATTCAGTGGATAAGATATGATATGTAAAGTATTTTCAAAAGAGATGAAAACTGAATTTGAAATGTTTATCTTTGGTGAGACAAAATTCTTTGTTGGATTACAAATACATCAAATGAAGAATGGTATTGATGCGGGAACATCATGACCCATTAGCATTATGGGGAGTTTCATAAGATTGTGATGTTTAAGTCCTTTTGAATTTCATGGGACCATGTTGAGAAAGGGTCAAAGTCCCTTAAATTGCATTGTAATGTGTTCATGAGAATGTTTCAAATAGCATTGTAATAGGTTAGTTTTAATAACTACCTTGAATCTCGTTAAAAGAGAAGAAGTGTAACTGAATCAAAGAGAGAGGGAGAGTAGAAAGATTATGAGAGTGAGCTCTCAGAGAGAGCTACGAGATAGAGAGTTGAAAAGAATAGTTTGGGGAATAGAGTGAAAAGAGGAGAAAAACCCAAATGGCTCTCTGGCGGTAGCTAGAGAGCCATTCATTTTGTATTTGCAGACAATATACTTTAATGGAGTTTATAATATGTTTTTCAAAGTCTCCCTCTTTATCGATAATGTCATTTCATTATGCATTGGTTTTCAAGTTAGTTGAAGTGGACTGGTTATGTAGCAGCTTTGAGTGTTAATTAGACCATACCGGTTAGATGTATCAGTTTACATTGCAGTCCGATATGGAACAATGGAAATGTTCTACTAGAAATGTATTGATTTAAAGGTTGTTTGTTAATTCTTTGAAAGAAGTGGAAACAGTTTTAAAACGGTTTATAAGAACCGTTATTGATGGTAATGGAAGTTGTGCTCACGAAGAGGTCAAGAGTTGGCATCTTTGAGGTGATTGTGAAGACACCCAAGGAACTAATGTTTCATAGAGTTAGATGTACATGGAATAAGTTGAAGACTGTCATGTCATTGAATATGACATTTAAAAATGAGAGGAAAGTGGTAGATTTGCATCTCCAATAGTCAAGAAAAAAATGAAAGAGCTATGAGAGAAACTCATGCATGGAGATGGTGAATGTTTTTCAAAGAAAACATTATATAAATGTTGAGTTGATGGCGAGCCAAGCTGTTGGGAAAGGTGGTGGAGTAGTATCTACCCATGTGGAGGAGATCAGGGAGTGGCATGTGGACTGTCACTAGAGAGGAGATAAAGCTATGGAGTTACACCCGCGTAGAGCTGTGAAGTATGGTTTCTACACAGTCACTTTAGAAATGTGGAAACTATTAGAGATATGTGTGCATGGGGTGACAGACCATGGGGTGGTGGTTCCGAGCTCGATCAATGGGGAAATCGTGAGCTCTATGGGAGTGTTATGTGTTCTTTGGACAACCAAGTGATAAGAACTGCCGGCCAGTTCATCATAAGGTGGTGAGTGTTTATATCTATGCATGGTCATGTGGTACTAATCTGCAAGATGGCAGTGTTCTATCCTTGGAAACCGTAAGTTTCTTATTAAGGAAATAGTGCAACGATAGCCCAAGACATTAGCAAGAGAAATGTAGAATGATTCTCTCTTGTTGGTTGGTGACCCAAGAGAGGATCAAGAACCAATTTGAAAGGCTGGTGAACATATTTTGTATACGTATATGATGACAGCATGGCTATATTATGTGAAATCTCGATGGAGATTTAGGAAAATGAAGGAGTCAATATAGAGAATGCCAAGTTGAATGAGTGCAGAGATTTTCTCCGCATCAGGTATCTATATTACTCAATCAAATTATATCAAGGAGATACTGAAAACTTTAGGTATGGAAGATTCAAAACCAGTGAGTGCACCCATGGCTACTAGACAAAAGTTGACAAAGAATGATGATACAAAAGAGGTAAATCAAACACTGTATAGATTTGATATTACATTAGTAGTTGGAATTGTTGCTAGATTTTCTGCTAATCCAAAAGAGACACATATAATGGCAGTAAAAAGAATTATGAGATATTTGAAAGGTACAAAAGACTATGGCCTATATTACAAAAGGAATGACAAGTTTGAACTCAAAGTCTATAATGATTCTTACTGGGCTGGTAATGTTGATGATAGAAAAAACACCATGGGAGGAGCATTTCTTTTGGGGACAAGATTATTTTCCTAGACAAGCAAGAAATATAATTGCACCTCACAATCTATAGTTGAAGCTGAGTATGTGGCAGTATCAGTTAATTGTTCAAACATTGGGTGGTTGAAGATACTACTAAAAGGTATGAAGGAGGAGATCACAAAACCAATTGTCATATATTGTGATAACACAAGTGCCATTAATATTTCTAAAAATATTGTAATTCACTCTAAGATAAAACATATAGCTATCAAGTATCATTACTTGAGCGAGCTAGTTCAGAAGAAGGAAGTGAGACTAGAATATGTGAACACTAAGGAACAGTTGGCAGACATATTTACAAAATAATTACCTAAGGATGCTCATGAGTATCTAAGAGGTAAATTGGGGGTAGTTCCCCTAGCAGAGGCTAACTAGTGTTGAATGGTACTGTTGCATCAAATGTTTTAATCAGAACACTTGACACATTGATGCACAATAAGTCACATTTTTAGGATGTTGCCTCAAAACTATTAAGTAAAAGACAAGAACAGAAAAAGAAGATCACTCATACACAAAGCTGACATGAAAAACATGATACAAATAATAGAATAGAAGAATATGCATAATGAGGATGTCAACATCTTTGGCATTGTTGTCATAGAGGGATATTATTGCTAAAACAATAGATATAAGGGAGATATTACTAAAAAAGGGAGCTGAACAGTAACAAAAAAAATTTCAGTGTAATTATAGACACAGAGGGAGTTAGAATGAAGCTAAAGAAATTAATGAAGATTTGTTCATATCAGGAACACAGGAACTTTTTGGATTGTATGGTAACTTTGGTTTGAAATAATTGTTTTACAGTTTAGTGTTGCCATCAGTGCCAAAGAGGGAGATTGTTGGAAATATTTCTACAACGTAGACAATTGTTGTTTTGACATTGATGTCAAACCTTAACTGGTGAGACTATTGTTGTATGTTTGAGTACCTTATCTATTGATTGATGAAGATTTGAAAAGAATGGGATAACAAGAAGACCAAGGAAATGGTTGAGTTATGAGTATACACTAGGGTACTTGATTATTTGGCACTTTGGAAAAGTGATACATTGTTTATCTATCACTAAGAGTTCACTGGAAGGTCTATGCTGAGAAAAGTGAAAGGTGATGCCGAGAAATAAAAATATGATGTCGAGCACCAGTGAAATGCCGAGGGAGACAAAGAAAGCCGAGCAACAATATTTTTTAATTGATGAGATTTGAGATCTATGGCCGACATAGTTGATTTTATTGGGATATGCATTGTTAATTAAGACTGGTCCATATTGATTTAATGCACGGGAAACTGTTATTAGCACATAGATTCAATGTTTAATTAATGAGTCTATTGGTGAAGCAAATTAAATGTAATGATGGAAAGATCCGTTGGATCTGACCTAACCTAAGATCTATGATCTTGATTAAGAAAAAAAATATTTATCTGACCTGGATGGAGAGGTATATTATAACCTATTATGGTTATTGTTATGGAATCCAAGGAAGGATAAGTGGAATGCAAAGTATTGCATGGTTAATTGACTGATTGGTAAAGACCTAGCAAAGAAGGCTAAGAAGAGAAGCAAAGTGATTGCTTGATGGATTTCCAAGCAGATCTGAATTTTGAGATGAAAATGGAGACCAATTAGTGAATTAGCATTAGAGCTGAAATTGGATCTAAATTTTCAAAGTAAGTTGTATATATCAGATCACACCTATTGATTACTTTCTAACCATTGTATCATTTCAAATACTTTAACCATGTTGACCTAATAGTCATTGTATAAATCCTTTGAACAAGGTGACATTCAAATTGGAATGTTCTAAGTCCTCTAACAAGGCCACTCCTGACAGGGTGATTAATTAATCCTTTATCCAGGTCACATTTGATAGTGTGTTTTGTAACCTTTAACAAGGTAGGCTCCTAACAGGGCATCACTTCAAAAGAGTGAAATTTTGGTAGCATGTTACTAGTGGTTTTTCCCATAGTGGTTTTCCATGTTAAATCATGGTGTCAAAATGTGTGAATGTGATTGTTTAGTTTTACTGTTAAGTTTTTGCAAGTTTATTTCATTAGTACAGTAAACTACACACTTTTGTTGTTTATTGTTGCCGAGCGGATTTGAGTTGTTGAAGTTGGTTTAAAGTTTTATATGGGCACATCTGGACCTGAGGATAACTGATTCACCCCCGGCTTAGTTATTCTAAATTCATCCTAACATAGTATTCTTAAGTTGAGACCATTTATTTCATTTATAAATACTTACATATAGATTAAATCCTAAACAATCAATCTTGTAATGACCCACATGTATACATTCGAAAAGACAAGTTACACCTCTTTTTGTAATAATCAAAATAACAACTAAGTATAACATAAATAATTAAATTTTGAAGCAACATTCATTAATCCAATCTAATCATTGCACTATTTCTAGTGTCCACATCATAGTTAGGAAATAACTTATTTAATTCCTACAGTTGGATAATTAATCCCTACTAGATATATTATTTATCATAATAATAAATGAAGTGATGTTATTAAATTCATATATCTACATTCACAAAGTGATGTTATTAAAGTCATATATACTCTTTGAAAAAAGGGAAAGTAGAATTTTAGGCTATAGTTATCCACAAGATCGATAGTTGTCTAATTTTCCAACTCTTATACCATATAGATTGCCAATATAGAATTATAGCAGTTTCCATAGGGTTGCCTTGGAACCCAACAATGACCTCAACCTAGTTAGCCAAGTCACAGTCTAGTAATGGTAAGTTGAAGGCCAAGGAGAAGATGATCTGTAAGTCCTCCTGGACATAAGAAAAATTTATATTGTGAAGCAATCAGTTGAATCCATTGAGAAAATATGGAGAGCATATGGAATGAAAGGATAGCTTGTTCCTTATGATAGAAAACAAAAAATTCTTTGAGACAACCACTATATGACTACCATATTCAATATGTGTAGGCATGGGCCATATGCATGCATTCACACATTCCGTTCCAAACCGATAGCCACTCATAAGATAGAGAAAGCCCATAAAAAAGTGAGTGAACCAGATGATGGATCGCTAGCCAAGCCGATTGAGAATTAATGTTGTCCATTTACAAAGCCCTTCATTTTCATTCATATTAAGGCTGGCATCAAAAGAATCCCCTACTCCTATTTTGATTAAACAGTGCTTTGTAAATCAACAATAGAATCCCCATCAATTTACCCATGCCAGCTGAGAAATCCCTCACAGCCATCACACGGCTTTCTCATCTTGGCCGAATTGAAATTTGGCCAACACTACTTTCAAACTTAAAGTAGGAGCAATGCACTACAAGATACTAGCTCACACATGCCATGTTTGTGATGGATGTTGATCGAATAATCTCTGAAATCCATGACAAAGGACCCACGGTCACCCATGTGGCACTATTCCGCATTGCAACCCACAGTGCCCTCCATAATCGATCTCCCAAAGCCATACATTCCCTATAATGTGTATTATTTTTCCATTCCTTCGAGGCCACATCTTCCCCACTCAACACCCCCTTGTTTCAAGTGTTGTGCTCTCATATATCTCTATCACCTTTTGTCTCCTTGCATTGTGTGGGATCCAAAACAAGTCATAAGTCATTTACTAGGAATTAATGGTGGTAGGTGTCATCCAAGGTAGGAACCCCATCCTTGGTTAATGGGGCCATGCCTGGTTTCTCATTTGTATGTTCTTACCAGCTAGTCACATCTCTTCCTTCATCACTATCATAGAGGGTTGTTGCTTAGAATTAATTTTCTTGACTTTTGTTCTTGGCCATAGGCCCGTCTAGGTCGAGTAATAACTCATGCTATTCTCACTCAAAAAAACTAGCTACTCTATAAGATCCCTATCCTATAATCAATTGTAGTTTGACTAACATACATTAATTTCTCTATTAATTATCATAGTCTCTTTAGTGATTATAGTATCAATACTTTAATTACTCTATTAATAGATGTAGTCTCTTTAGTGCTTATAGTATCAACCATTTTAAAATAATGATACTCTTAATCAATTAAAATCTTAGAATGACCTTAAATTAATTTTTTTCCTATCTAGGAGTACTATTAAGGAACTCATTCTTTGAGTCAATGAAATAAAATAAGTAAATAAACAAACAATAGCATTATTTTCTACTCTTCTATTTATATTTTTATAAATAATATTTAATGCAACATTAACTATCATTAAAGAAATACTTACGGTTATGAGGACTAAATTTCACCTTCTATGATCACATATAATATGACTGCAAGTTTAAAGTAATATCTTAAATATGAAATTTCCTTTGCTTGATTAAGGTATACATATAATTTATAATAATTATAAAGATATTTATTTCACTCAATATTTTCATATAACAAATAAATGTGCAATAATAATCTATTCCATCTAGGGATAATAATCTATTTTGACAAGATGTTTAAGACATGTCTTGATTTTAATCTTCAATGTTTCCTTTTGCACACAATAATAAATATTACCTTAATATTATCTCTAGTATCCTCTTTAATATCTAGACCACAGTAATAACTAATAAACAATTACTCAAATGAAAGTGATCATTATTGATACCAAGGTTGAAATACTTTTGATCATCAAACCAATAGTTATAATAAGATCTTATAAGCCCCATGAGACAAAAAAAAAATTTAAGATAAGAACACAATAGGAATCCTCACTATTAATTAATAATAGTTTATCATATTATTAATTACATATTTAGACTATGATATAGAAGTATCAATTATAGTATTAATTAATTACATGCACAATATTTCAATAATTGATTTAGGTCTAATCAAACAAACATCAAAACTTAATAAAATGAAAAAATAACACAACACTAATGCACTGATATGGAGGGGTACTACACTTACTCATATCATATTAATCTATATAAAATGATAAGTAATAGGTTGGATATCCTTAAGCAAATTTTAAGTACATGGAAATGACTCTATTGATTTTGAAACCTTAAGGCTCGATTGTCTAAATTTTATTATCATATATTATAGTAAATAGTTCACAGTGCAATATTCTAAAGTAATCACATCAAAATGGTTGTCAAATTTTAATTCTATCTAATTTTATCATTATCACTCACACTATGAAAAATATCATAAAATATTAGATTAACGTTCACATTTTAAAGAAACTAAAAGTGGCATAGAAAGAAATAAACATATGCTAACTAGGTGATTTGAAGCATTAAATTAACATAATTACCTTCTCATTTCCAGAATTACTTTATTCCACTCACTTATTCAATTATTTTACCTTGATAGGGTTAGTGAGGAACTACATCCCACCCCCTATAAGAGGACTTACTCGTGGAAGTCGCAAGGGCTAAGAATAGAAACATAGAACACAAAAATCTTGCTCTACAACACACGGGTGTCAACTTCTCTTCATATTAGTAGCCAAAACAAACTATTTATTTTCAACATAAGAAAAAATATAGACCAATTTATCATGCAATCATTAGCTATGAATGCACTAAAATGCAATTTTTTCTTATCACAAGGTGTCTTTTAACGTTCATTTTCAGCCTTAAAATTAACCTTAACAAGAAATATTCTACTCATTTTCTTTTCAATATCACATACATGGTTCCTAATGAATAGTATTATACACTAATCTCTTATTAATCCATTCATATAAGTACATCAACTCTTATAATAGCACTCAAACTCTAACACTTTTATCATAATGTAGGGAAAGCATACCAAACCATTCACTTAATTTCCTCAAAATCGCCACCATTTCATCAATCCCAAACTAGATAAATGAGCTTAATCACCTAAATTCTATTGAAAGCATAATCATTTATAGTAGGTTTGTCATCCCAAGGGAAAATTTTCATCAATACAACTTTCAATTTTTTTTCCTAATTAATTAACACAAATGACATCAAATCTAATTAAACATGGTAACGTATATGCTAACAAGCATATGAATTTATTTCTATCTCTATGATGCAATAGAAAACATGAGTAGATAAGAATTTACACAATCACACAATAGTCCACATTACCAGGATTACATATCACAACACAAGGCTCGAGAGCAGCTCATGTGATCATACTCCAAGGTACAATATACTGATCTTATCCAAAACATATAACCATAGTCCATGATACATGATCCAAAATCCATGATACATACCTCACCAAGTGGCTTGATGGTGCTGGGAATGCACTCATATATGGCTCACACACACATATGGTGAGGTTCCCCTGTACATGTCCATGTGATCTACCCCTTGTTTATGTAAGGTTTTTAGCCTCCAAGGAGTAATCACAACTCTAAGGCAGACAGTGGATACTAGCTACATAATAGCCTCACACACCCCCATACTCAAAGGTTCCTTGGGTCTTCTTCCTCATATACACTCACCATGTCAGCCTCTAACATTCTTGGTGAGGAAACACATTACTACATATGGCCAGTAGTCAAATTACACCAATTAAACACTAGTTTAGCCACTCAAAAGGAAATAAATTATTAATTTCAACAATAAATTAAAAAATAGGAACTATTACAACATTAAATCATTACAATGAGATTTCCCAAAAAAAATATGGTGAAACCATGACAAGAAAAGATAAACAAGTTGCTGACCCATACTAGAAAACAAAAAAAATATCATGAAATTGTACAATACATCACTCTATGACTATATATATAGCCACCTCACGAGGAAGGAAGGAATAGCATCTGACTATTGCAATAGCCCATCATGTGATGACCCAGCGGCCTACTATCACACTGCATGGGGTATTAACCTTAGAAACACCCCACATCAAGTGGCATGGAATAAACACATCAACACACCTAGCATGACAATACACCAAGAAGAGAGGGCACACATTGGTCGTATGTCGCATGGCAGTGTTCCTCTCAGAGAAGACACGCGTAGGTTACACCCCACATAGCAATATCCATCAAGACAATTATCGTAGCCAGAGGTATACATGGCTAGGGTCCACCCATATTCCTACCACGTCTAAATAATCGAGCATCAATGGGTACCTGTCTACAAGAATGCAAGCATCTCCAAATCCCTCTGCATCAAGTAGGAAAACATAACATACTATATAGTCAGAAAATGGAAGCACTTCCATTTTAGACTTGTTTAGCCTTCCGAGTAAGTGGTTTGGGGTCATGACAAGCGCCTTGACTGGGTTC